>OX465258.1:8124531-8447786 GCA_949987775.1 Aproaerema taeniolella | reverse complement strand
ATACCCGAATATCAGTAGAGGTTCGCCTTCCCTTGGGCGTGTTCAGAAGAGCTTCGCACGCCTTATTGAAGGACGCGCGGCGGCCGCGAGTAGCACTGCCCGGCGTCGACACATTGTTGTACCCGCTATATATAGAACAACATTATTTGTGACTGACCGATCTACAATAGCCACAACTTTCGGGGCTGTCAATAAGAACGATTTACAATAGCCTCAACTTTCAGGATTGTCAATAAGAGCGATTTACAATAGCCACAAGTCTCGAGGTTGTCAATAAGAGCAATTTACAATAGCCGCAATAATTGTGAACCTTAACGACTATCCCCAAAGTTGTAGATTGTAGCTTTTCATTTTTCACGTTATATTTGTAACTAGCTTTCAGCCCGCGTAGACTACAGGTTATTCGTGCCCATTTGTCGAATAAAATGTACCTATGTCCTTTCCCAAGGTCTAATCTATCTTTTTACCAAATTTCATCAAAATCGGTTGAGTAGTTTAGGCGTGAAAACGTAACAGACAAACAGAGTAGGGATTTAAGCACAAAAATAAAAACCTAAGAAATTATCCAATTTTGTACCTTTTTTCGCTGAAATTAGGTAATACAATTCAATTTTACATTATTTTGTACGCACATTCAAGCTGTCACCAGCATGCAACATGGAACGGTGCATACCGATATATGATAGGTAACTGACTACAGTATATGGTCAACTGGGATGGTTGACCTAGCGGAGTTGACATAGACGCGTGACATAATTTTGTCATGTTTTCTACCTGTTCCGTACTGACGCTATTTTTTTTGAAATTGTAAGATGGGTTAACTCTTGACCTCAATCTTGACCAAAAGGTCAAAGATGAGGTCGTCGATGGAGCGAGTTAACCCAGAAAATGCCTATAAAGGCACTGGTACTCCCACGCACCGACGGAACACAGCAAGCTGTTTGGCGTCGGACTTCGGAAAGAGGGTGGTCGCGAACCAGACGGCCCTTTACAGAGCCTACCACACCGCATGAGACCATAGGACGAAACCTCAGAGACAGAAAAAATGAAGTGTCGTTGCCTGGGATGGATTACTAGGAGGCAGGTCTCATTTGTGTTTCCTTAGTCGCCTCTTACGACACCCACGGAAAGAGATGGGGTGGTGTTATTCTCAACCGATCACCGCACGGTTAATATACGATAGAGCGAGAGATACGAACGAGATACAACAAAATTATGTGACGCGTCTATGTTAGATATGCAGGAAACACGGAACAAAGCACTAAAACCACATTGACCCATTTTATGCATTAAAAAAATTGTCTACGTTAATAACGTAAGAATCAACAGATTTCAATCCCAACAATGCGTATCAGCAGATAACTTCTAACCAAAACGTGTTCTACCTGGGCGGAGTGAAAAATCTGGTTAAAATCTATTTTGGAATAAAATTATGGCAAAGTGTAAGGAACCTCCTTGTTCACAACTCTTTTGAAGAGCTAAATTTAAATTTTCAGCTAGTATTTTTTTGCCAGCCATTAAAGAAAAACAATTGAACACATTTTTGCAAAGATGGAGAAAAGGTCTTTGGCGGGAACTCGGCGTGAGCGGTTGCTTTGTCAATAGAATTTTCGTTTTCGGCGTGAAAAAGTTGTTTAATGTGTAATAGTGATAGTGTATTATGCAGTAAATTGACTAAAATTCGTGTAGTGATGAAAAATTCAAGTGATAACAGTATTTCTGCTCCGCTTGGTACCGACAAAGATCCTCGCGGTTGTGCTTCTCGCCGCCAGTTTTCGTAAAACAGACGCTATCCGGTTTTACGCAGAACATGAGGAGCTTAGAGCTTAGGTTAAGTTGAAGAAAGAAGATTTTTCACTGAAGACATGGCTGTATGGACATAGTTTCCTTTGCCTTTCCCGAAAGGGATAAATTTAACCAAAAAAAAAAAGATGGAGAAAAGTGAATTTCGTGTCTTGATCAAACACCTTTTTTTACGCAAAAAAACTATTTCGGAAACGAAACAAAGTCTTGATAAATATTATTGGGACTCTGCTCCGTCGATTAAAATGATTCATAAGTGGTTCACTGATTTCCGGTGTGGTCGTACAAGCACAAGTGATGCTGTGCGTCCAGGACGCCCAGTTGAGGTTACTACTCCAGAGATGATCGCTAAAATCCACGACAATATTAAAAGACCGAAGAATAAAAGTGAGGGAGATAGTAGAGATAGTAGGCATCTCAGACGAACGTGTGCGCAATATTTTACACCAACATTTAGATATGACGAAGCTCTCCGCGCGATGGGTGTCGCGTTTACTGAATGTTGATCAAAAACGCATGCGTGTGACCACTTCGGAGGCGGGTTTGGCGTTGTTTCAACAGGATAAAACTGATTTTTTGCGTCGTTTTGTAACAGTAGACGAAACATGGATCCACCACTATACCCCAGAAACGAAGCAACCATCAAAACAGTGGATTGCCACCGGTGAACCAGCTCCGAAGAAGGCCAAGGATGAACGCGGGGTAAATCCATATTGACTACTCAGAGATGGGTAAAACAATTATTGGCGAATATTATGCCAATTTATTGGACCAATATAACAACATTTTGCCTGAAAAACGACCGCATTTGGCTAAGAAGAAAATCCTGTTCCACCAAGACAACACACGAGTGCACACCTAGCGACGATTTTGAAAAATGGCTTGCTGGGAAAAGATTTCGCTCCAATGAAGAGATCATGCACGAAACCAATGCCTATTTCGAAGGGTTGTCTAAGGCGCATTTTTTGGAAGGGATCGTAAAGCTAGAGAAACGCTGGACGAAGTGCATTGAGCTAGAAGGAAAGTACGTAGAAAAATAAATAATAACAATGAAATAAAAACTTGTCCTTGCTTAATTTATATCAGACTTGTCACTTCGCCCTCGTAAATATCATATTGTTAATATGATTTGTTCTTTTGGTTGACTTTTTCAAAAAGAGCTGAATCAATTTCGATAAAAAAGGGACCACTTCAGGAGTATACTATTTTCGAATAAAAGATGAAAAAAAAATTGTCACCTTTGTATGAAATACTCGTATTCAGCAAAGTTTTGATTTACATCCAGAAATCAAAAGATAAACACAAAATAAAGAAACCTAAGTTGAGGACGCCACTATTATATGAATACATCGTGTTTCTGAGGATATACATTAACTTCACAAAACCTTTCTGTAACTGTTACTAATATGAAAACTTTTGTAAGACAATTTAGTTCTATGTTTTACCGCCATTTTACGGAGTTTCTTACTTCCAAGTGAAGCGAAATGCAGCTTTGAGGGTCTCATGATAACCAGTTAAAAATTGAGTTGTTTTTTGCCAAAAATTGCTAAAAATTAAATAAAATACTCACAAACATCAAGGGAAACTCTGCGGACTGTTCTCGCTTTTGGCGTTGTTTTAACCTCGGAAGATGCTCGGGTTAGGCGCGCTGAAATTTTTTAAATACAAATAGTTTTTTAATATAATATTTACAAAAAACGATTTACGCACATTAGTGGCTTTCAGAAAGTTTTTTACAGTCGGACGCAAATATTAAAAAAGACAGAAAATTAAAAAATCTCATGTGACTTCAGAAGCAAAATGAGAAAGCAAAACCCAAAGGTGTTCGTTGTATTTTTTTGTATAAAGTACGACAAATTTCACACTAAAGGTCATTTTCTGTAGCACACTGAGGAGTTCTAAAAAACTGTAAATTAAATCGGTGAACATACATGAATAAGATACATACAGTCGAAAATAGAACCTTCTTTTTTGAATTCGATAAAAAATAATTAATATTCTTTTCAATACAGTTGCTCGAAAAATAAGCATTGTATGGCTATAAACATAAACAGAAAGTAGCTCATTAAAGCACTAGCGCATTTTACTTTGTAGTTTTTTCTTAATTTTCACTAGTCAAATTCAAAAGTTTACCAGCAAGGAGGTTTGCATACTGAGAATAAAATCATGTCGACTTCAAGTGTAATATATTAATCAAATAAATAAAAATAAGCAAATAATTTTCAAATTTGGAATACAAATATTATTTTGCGTATATTTAATTACATTTAATTTGAAATATTTTAATATTTTATTTACCGAGAAAAACAAGAAGGCTGTATATTTGAATTCTTTGCCCGATAATTTTGATACACTAAAAACATAATCTACGCATGCGCACCAATTACAATAAAAACTTACAAAAAGGCGCTATTTTCGTTTTTGCATTATTTATATTGTGAATTTGTGAAACAAAAATATGTCTTCGTCTAGTGAGGACAGTGATATTACGGACTTGACACCACCCGACATTTTGAACACGGCGAAAACCGCGCAAGATTGTCGTCTTCCTGCAAATTCTCGTGAAAAAAATAAAAAATGTTTTTTAATTATGACTTTTCTCACAAATGTATTGAAAAACGTCGTGAGACGCAAGGGTGTAAAGGTTATTGTAAACTCGTGACAATGGTGAGCCCTCGCTTGCGGCTCGTGCTCACATACGTCAACTCGTTTACAATAACCTCCTTCACACCCTCGTATCACAATGTACTATTTCTTACCAGCCGGCCCCCACCGAAGGACACGAGCCTCCCTTCGAAACACGAAGGGGATTAATAGCTCAGTCTGTGGGGAAATGCAAAGGCCTTTGCATTGCAAAAGGTGGCGTAGAAAATGTTTTGACACAATATTGTTTAGGTTTGGCAGGTTAATAAAAATCCAAGTTCTCGACCTTGAAGGACCCAGGCGTTAGCCGCCATCTTGAATTAAAGGTGCCAAAATTAGGTATATTTTAAATAACTTCTCAATTGATTACTAAATCACAAAAGTGTCTATTTTGTTCAGTGTCTATTGGTTCAAAGAAGATAAAATTGTCTAAATTTTTTGCATACATGATTATTAACCGACTTCAAAAAAAAGGAGGAGGTTATCAATTCGGGTGATTTTTATTTTTATTTTTTATGTGTTGTTATGTCAAATTAAATGGCGCCTTCTTTAAATTTAGAATCTAGTCCATCTCTTTCTTTATTGTCCTGCTTGCACTTTCGATGTCATTCCTCCATGTTCTTTTTCAATTTGCATTTACGTTGTGATATATTTACTAAATTACTAATTAAAACTCGCTGATTTCGTACAAATATTTCGTTTAATTTCATCAGGTTATGGGCCCAGCCCTGACCTGTATGAAATCCGCGAGATAAACAGAATTTTAGGCAGTATAAGAAGACCCGTGTTAATCTGTCACCTTTTCTGTTTTGCTAAACCAAATAATTCTGAACTATCGTGTGCCGTGATAATTTATTGTGTTGCAATGTCATCATCCAACCCCATGACGCTTATTGAGAAGTTAGTTGGACGAGAAAACTACAACACATGGAAGTATGCCGTTCAAACTTATCTACAACATGAAGAATTGTGGTTATGCATTGATCCCGGTACGAGCGTTGATTCAAAACTTGATGTGAAAGCCAAGTCGAAAATTATACTTCTAGTCGACCCTAGAAGTATAATTTTGTGAACTTTGTGCATATACAACAAGCAAAAACTGCGCGAGAAGTTTGGCTGAATTTAGAAAAAGCGTTCGACGACAAGGGGCTAACACGTCGAGTCGGTCTTCTGAGAGATTTCTTTATTGTCCTGCTTGCACTTTCGATGTCATTCCTCCATGTTCTTTTTCAATTTGCATTTACGTTGTGATATATTTACTAAATTACTAATTAAAACTCGCTGATTTCGTACAAATATTTCGTTTAATTTCATCAGGTTATGGGCCCAGCCCTGACCTGTATGAAATCCGCGAGATAAACAGAATTTTAGGCAGTATAAGAAGACCCGTGTTAATCTGTCACCTTTTCTGTTTTGCTAAACCAAATAATTCTGAACTATCGTGTGCCGTGATAATTTATTGTGTTGCAATGTCATCATCCAACCCCATGACGCTTATTGAGAAGTTAGTTGGACGAGAAAACTACAACACATGGAAGTATGCCGTTCAAACTTATCTACAACATGAAGAATTGTGGTTATGCATTGATCCCGGTACGAGCGTTGATTCAAAACTTGATGTGAAAGCCAAGTCGAAAATTATACTTCTAGTCGACCCTAGAAGTATAATTTTGTGAACTTTGTGCATATACAACAAGCAAAAACTGCGCGAGAAGTTTGGCTGAATTTAGAAAAAGCGTTCGACGACAAGGGGCTAACACGTCGAGTCGGTCTTCTGAGAGATTTAATCACAACAACACTAGACAGTTGCCAGAATATTGAGGAGTATGTGAACAAGGTAATGTCAACTGCTCACAAATTACGAAACATTTCGTTTGAAGTGAATGACGAGTGGCTTGGTACACTTCTTCTGGCCGGATTGCCCGAAGTTTATAGACCTATGATAATGGCTCTTGAGAGTTCCGGCGTACCAATTACATCAGATGCTGTAAAGACTAAGCTATTGCAAGAAGTAAGAAGCTCCGAGTCTACAGCTATGTATGCGAACAGAACTGGCAACAGAACAAAGCAGTCCACTGATAATACACCTAGAAGGGGGCCGAGGTGTTTTAACTGTAATAAATATGGACACTTGGCGAAAAACTGCAAATCGAAAAAGAAACAGACCATCAACAAGTAATCAAAAGATAATTCTGGGTATGTAGCTGTATTTTCTGCCACAACACACAACGACAATGGTTGGTATATCGACTCCGGTGCATCAATGCACATGACGATGAAAAATGATTGGTTATATGACGAATCACCGCCACCAATCTCAAGCATCAGAATTGCCAATGACAAAATGCTTCAGGTAAAAAGTTGTGGAAAAATAGACTTGAATGTCATCGGAAAAAATGGCACAGTGCAAGTAATACAAGTTAAAAATGTTCTCTATGTACCAGAATTAGCAAGTAATCTCTTGTCTGTCAGTCAGATGATTAAAAATGGGTGCTCTGTGCGATTTTATGATAAGGGTTGTAAAATACTCAACAAAGAGGATACAGAAGTTGCAGCAGCAAATCTTATCAGCAATATGTACCGGCTCAATACGCATAGCATCGCAGCATACACTTGTAAAGCTGATGAAACTGAAACTTATCTCTGGCACCAACGAATGGCACATTTAAATTTTACTGATTTAATTAAACTGACAGAACACACAGATGGAGTTAAAATCACTCAGAATAAAATGAATGTGATATGCGAATCTTGTCAAGAAGGACAACAGTCTCGGCTGCCGTTTCCTGCAGGAGGTTCCAGAGCAAAGAACCCCCTCGAGCTGATACACTCTGACGTCTGTGGGCCGCTAGAAGTAAAGTCTCACGGAGGAGCCCGTTACTTCTTGACCTTCATAGACGACTATACCAGGAAAGTATTTGTTTATATTCTCAAAAATAAATCCGATGCTTTCAGTAGATTCAAAGAGTTCAAAGCTTTAGTAGAAAACCAGCTCTCTCTGAAGATAAAATGTATTCGCACAGATAACGGAAGAGAATACTTAAGTAATGATTTCTCAGATTATTTGAAAAATGCTGGAATTATACATCAAACTTCTAATCCATACACTCCTCAGCAGAATGGGCTAGCCGAGAGGATGAATCGGACTTTAATGGAAAGAGCTCGCTGTATGTTAATAAATGCGAAGTTACAAAAACAATATTGGGCAGAGGCAGTATGTACGGCAGCTTATGTAACTAATCGATGTCCTACACGAGCCTTATCATATGTTACACCTGAAGAGCTGTGGTCTGGGAAGAAACCTGATGTCAGTCACCTCCGTGTCTTTGGATGTGAAGCCATGGTCCACTCTCCAAAAGAAAAAGGACAGAAACTGGATTCCAAGGCGAGTAAAATGATTTTTATTGGTTATTGTGACACCACAAAAGGCTATAGGCTTATTGATCCAAGAACAAAGGAAATCGTTCTCAGCAGAGATGTTGTTTTTCTTGAAAATTCAATAAAGAAAAACTATGTGATGATGCCTTTGTCACAAAGTACCAGCTCTGATAATTTGGATGATAATTCTAACCAAACACCAGAACGTTCAGAAACATCCACAAGTCAGACAAGTAACTTACACTCAGAAAAATCAGAACCGTGTAGTGATGATTCTTTTCATACTAATTCTGATGATGATAGTGGTTCACTGTATATTCCTGAAAGACGAATTGAACAACTACCGAACAGTAATATGACATTACGCCCAAGAAATAAAGAGGTAACAAAACCAGACCTTAATACTTACCTTTGTCAAGGTGGCGATCCAGACATACCGCAGACCTACCGTGAAGCCGTATCTTCTAAGGATGGAGAGAAATGGAGACAATCTATAAAAGAAGAGTTAAAGGCACATGACAAAAACAAGACCTGGGAGCTTATTGAGAAGCCGCCTGGAGCAAAAGTAATTGGCTGTAAGTGGGTCTGTCGCATCAAAGATGAGCCATCTGGACAGCTTTATAAATCTAGATTATGTGCTAAAGGTTGTTCTCAGAAATATCAGATTGATTATACTGAAACATTTTCTCCAACGGTACGGTATGATTCCGTGAGAACTATACTTACTGAAGTATGTCAACATGATCTCAAAATGGTACAGTTTGATGTAAAGACTGCCTTTTTGTACGGAGATATTTCATAAAATATTTATATGACGCCACCAGAGGGGCTAGACGTGCCGCCGAATCATGTCTGCAAACTTGTTAGATCGTTGTATGGTTTGAAACAAGCCCCACGTTGTTGGAACCACAAGTTTGACTCCGTGTTACAGAAATTTGGTTTCAAAAATAGTCACTCAGATAAATGTGTCTACACTGGATGTGTAAACGAAGTTAAAGTGTATTTACTTCTTTATGTAGATGATGGGTTAATAATATCAAAAGATCAAGGTGTGCTTGAGAAAATAATCAGTGATCTGAAAGATAACTTTGAGATTAAAACTTGTGAACCAAGGAATTATGTTGGGTTACAAATAGAACGATCAAAGAATCAGCTTTTTCTTCATCAGAAAAAATATGTGGAAAAGCTGTTACTCAAATTTAATATGAATAATTCTAATGGAAACAGTATTCCCGTTGATCCTCATGTTAATCTGATAAAGAGTGAAACAGTTCCAGAAAAGAACCTACCATACAGAGAAGTAGTGGGATCTCTTATGCATCTTGCTATTGTCAGTAGGCCTGATATAATGTATGGAGTGAGCTTATTAAGCCGTTATCTTGACTGTTATGATATTAACCACTGGAATGCAGCAAAAAAGATCTTAAGATATTTGAGAGAAACTAAAGAATATGGCTTATGTTATTCACCTGTGAAGGAAAACTTAGTTGAAGGCTATTGTGATGCAGACTATGCCAAGGACACAGAGACAAGAAGATCTATGACTGGATATGTGTTCATAAAGAATAACGCAGCAATCACCTGGGCTAGTCAACGTCAACAAAGTATAGCTTTATCCACTACGGAAGCCGAATTTATGGCTGCCTTGCTCGGCAACGAAAGAGGCAATATGGATAAAACGACTGCTTTTGGATATTAGTGAATATAATCAAGATTCGATGTGTTTGAATATAGACAATCAAAGTGCAATCTCAGTAATTAAAAATGTTGACTATCACAAACGCTGTAAACACATCGATATTAAGTATAAGTTTGTCAAAGAAAAATTCGAAGAAAAAGTAATAGATTTAAAGTACTTGTGTACTGATGAACAGTGTGCTGATATATTCACAAAACCTCTAGCAAGAGACAGATTTCAGTACCTAAGAGGTAAAATAGGAGTTAGTGCAGTAATTAATACTTAAATGTTAATTATTCTGAAACTTAAGATTCTTGATAGCATTTGTTTAATTAAGGTACTACACTATTGTAACATATCTAGGAAGGTTTTAGTACTTTTAGTTGTTTTATAAGAGGATATGTTATTTTGATTTCATTTTAGTCCTTTTTCGGCAGATTCCGTTTATGACAGATTCCTGTTTGGTCAGATTGTATGTTTGTAAGTTTTTAAAGAAGGCTTTAATTTAGTGAGAGTGTTGTTATGTCAAATTAAATGGCGCCTTCTTTAAATTTAGAATCTAGTCCATCTCTTTCTTTATTGTCCTGCTTGCACTTTCGATGTCATTCCTCCATGTTCTTTTTCAATTTGCATTTACGTTGTGATATATTTACTAAATTACTAATTAAAACTCGCTGATTTCGTACAAATATTTCGTTTAATTTCATCATTATGTTTGTTACCTCAAAACTCCGTCATTTGTAAACTGATTTCAAATTTTTTTTTTAGTTCGGAAGCATCTACTTCCAGATTGGTCCCATAATTTTTTTATTGAGGTCATAAATAAAAAAAAACTGAAATTAACGGTCATATATGTGGATGATAATAGATCATCAATGTAAACGAAGCAAAAACGAAGTAGTTCCCTGAGACTTTTAAGTTGTTTTTTGGGGCTCCTTTGTGGGGATCTACCGTTTAGTGACCGGTAGCGTATATTACCACCACACATCTTCCCTGCTGTCTGGTAATCAGTTGATAATATCACCCACCACCCCATACATTTCATGCCATCTGGCGATCGGTTTGAGAATTGTACTACCCCGTATCTTTCTTGCCATCTTGCGACTGGTTATGAATATCACCACCTCATATCTTTTCGTGGGGTGAAAGTAATTGATCACTGTATCGCTCTTTAATCTCGAGTGATTTAGTGCTTTATAATAAACTAGCTTTCCGCCCGATGCTCCGGCCGCGTGGACTATAGGTTATATCGTTTCAAAAATACGTCTCCTGGTCTTGTACAAACCGGCGCCGACGTCAAAAAAAAATTCCTCTCTATTTACCATATTCCGCTATGAATTCACCTATCTGCTGTTTTACCCGTAACCACTACTTACTCGTGAACACAGCTTTAAAAAATTATTTCACCCTTTTTGAAGGCGGGTCAATTTTTTGTTAAAAATGTTTTATTTTGTAAGTCTTATAGGTAAAAAGTTACAAGCGACGGAAATAATAATATTTACAAAAAAATATTTAGTTTGGGCTGTGCATTGATATGTCAGTCAGTTAACCCCCTTAATCCCCTTAGGGGTAGAATTTCCAAAAATCGCTCCTTAGTGGATGCCTACACTGTATAAGGTATCTATGTGCAAAATTTCAGGTCCTAGTTCACGCAGTCAGTTTATCCTTTTTTCACCCCTTTGGGGGTAGAATTTTCAAAATCGGTGATACACGTGTTCATTATTTTTTAATCATCAGCCTACATACGAAGTTCTAAGATTCTAACTTCAAAATTCACGGACTTTCATACAAACTTCCGTCCCCTATTTAGCCCCCTTAGGGGTGGAATTTCCAAAAATCGCTCCTTAGTGGATGCCTACACTACATAAGGTATCTATGTGCAAAATTTCAAGTCCGTAAGTCCAGCGGTTTGGGCTGTGCGTTGTGTATACCCCAGTCAGTTTATCATTTTATACCTGAGATTTGATGAATTAAATACTCAATAATAACTTTCAAGTGTATTTCACTAAATAATACGGTACAATCAAATACACTGCACAACCTTACTGGTATTCAATATACGAAGTGTTCGCTTGTCCCGAAAGTCGAGATCGTTCTGACACAATACACTTTTGAGCCTGTTATTCCGACATTGGTGATGTCACCTTCGTTCATTTTTGTAAATATTATTATTTCCGTCGCTTGTAACTTTTTACCTTTAAGACTTACAGAATAATCATGTATGCAAAAAATGTAGGCAATTTTGTCTTCTTTGAACCCTTCATAGACACTTTTGTGATTTAGTAATCAATTGAGAAGTTATTTAAAATATACCTAGTTTTGGCACCTTTAATTCAAGATGGCGGCTAACGCCTGGGTCCTTCAAGGTCGAGAACTTGGATTTTTATTAACCTGCCATACCTAAACAATATTGTGTCAAAACATTTTCTACGCCACCTTTTGCAATGCAAAACTACCTACAGACTGAGCTATAAGGCCATAGTTCAATAATATTATTTGCATTGTTTTGGTAAGTACCTCCAATAACCGATACCTTGAATTCGAAATAATTTTCTAATCTACTTTCTAATTACTCTACATTCTAATAATTTACTTTATCAATATTTAAAGCGAAAAAAATAATAATAACGAAAAAAAAGCTTTATCTCTTACCTCTTCGTAATTTACTAGCATCAGAAGCAACAGACTCCGGCGAAATATTGCCTTGAAGCTCAGACGGGTCAGGGGAGCCTATGGGTTAGTCATTAGTAAATAAGAAAGTGCAAATAATAAAAAAACCCCAAAGTTAAACCAGTATTACAAGAAAGTTTCTCAAGATCATATTAACTGCAGGATGTAAGGATAGCTTAGCACATACTTAAATGGTGAATCGATCCTTAATTATGATCGGCAACAAGTGTTTTCCCCCAGAAACATTATTTTATTTTGGCGCTACCTCAATGTACCGCAAAACCGCGCCCCGCGCCGCGCTGCTATCAGAATGCAATGTACAGTAGCGTTCTTTAATGGAGTCATAGTTAAACTGCTTAGCGCGTTGCAATAGGGACTATGTTCCTCTGAACATAGTTCACACGATTTCTCACGCACACAAGCTTGTAGCCTCCTCTATAAACATTATATTGCTTAGCGACATCTATTGGCTCCTCGGTGAAGTTTTTGTAGGACGCATTCACCCGACATTGCACTGTCCTCCACTCACCGCTGCTGTTGAGTCATATCAAACAATCGGTAATGTAAACATGACGTAGTGTATCTTTATTTTGTCGATCTTACTAGTGTTATGTATGGTCCAGTGGATAAGCACTGTCCTAGCAGGGAGAAAGGTTCACGGGTTCTAATCCCAGCCGAGTAATTTCTTTTTGTAATTTATTTTTGTTTATTAAAGCATTAACAACTATTTTCATACATAATATTGCATTAATAACAATAATTTTACATTATTGTATCACTGATAAAGTATTTGAATAAAACAAATATGAAATTCGACTAGGTAATTTTATTTCCTACTAACAAAATCTCTTTTTTTTTCTGCAACTTGATCACTTACAGTTTTATTAAGGTTATAGCTTAAGAATTCGTTTTCGTGAAGAAAAGAGTATTGAAGCTAAACCTCAACAAAAATTAATATTCAACTTGCACTACAAGGCAGTAGATATATAGTTTATAATTACAAAAGAATAAGTTATAGATAAATATCACAATTTTACACATAACAATATTTAATTAAACTTGTTAAGCCTTAGAATCGATGAACTCCATTTATCTTCCGTATGAATCCATTATTTTCATACATTTTTGCACCACACGCTGATTCATTGATAACTTGCGATCGTCCGCTGCGCGGCCGAGATTACATGTTACCCTCATTCCGTAATGATTCACCCATCCTTCACTAAAACCAAAATAACAAGATTATTATAATAAGGAACAAAAACTATGCACCACTAATAAAATGCATTACAATAGTTAAGCTTATCATTTAGATGATATGTTTACGTTCTCAAAATAAATTATAAATTTAAAAACAGTGTTAATATTAAGTAAACATTATAATACTCACTGTAAGACCTGTCTCATTAGCAATTTGGGATATATTATATCCTATATTGTGCAGCGCAACAATACACTGCCTCTCCTGCAAACTTATTATGTATTTATATGCATGTCGAAAAAAGAAATCACAGTAAACTGCCGATACGATAAGAACACACGAGCACCTTCGCTTACGATCTAGCAATGACAAACAGGTTGCTCATGAACACCGAACCGAATGAATCTAAACTAACTTCATTGCATTCAATTTTTGTATGGTATGGTCTATGACTATAAAAATGTTTGAAAACCAAAACATATCTAACAAAACTTCGTAGCTATTATTCTACAGTTGGGCTCGAACCCGCGCCTTGCTACAGCAGGCAGACAGTGTTTCCGCTGCGCCACCGAGGCTTATGCTGTGGCTCGTGAAATTATGCTTGTTATCAGAACAACAAGCGTAGTGGGGTATGCGGTATACGTCATTTGTGTCCATGTGTGAGTACACGAGCGGCCGCAAGCGACTTGTTTTCTGCGTTTTGTATTGACTATGCCTCCATATATGAACGTGATAGTACATTGCTGGTTTGCGTATCTTGCACTAATATCATTGTTTATTATTCCAAAATAACGTGTATTTCAATGAGTATTTTATTTTAAAGCAGGAAATATTAAAAACATGAAAGTCTTGAAAATTTATCGGAGGAGAATTCCACTGGAAAATCATTCAGAATGACGGTCTTAGGGATTCATTTTTTGTTAAACTGTTCCTTACACCTTGCTTAGTATTAGCGCTTTTTAACATTATACTAGATTAGCGCTTTAGATTACATTCAATAAGACTTTACTCAAGAGAGTTTAGATTTTACATCAGAAACTAGATTCACGGTTCGTAAATCTCGACCACTATAAAGGATACTCGTATACCGCGAACAACCTACTAAGACACCATCTTGCAATTCGGCTTTACTCTATTAGACATAACATACAACATCTGTCATATAAAGATGTTGTTCCCAAATGTTCGTAAGTAACACAAGAGATTTTTACGTCTAAACTATTCAATATTTGTAAAAAAAAAAGAAGTAGCGAAGCGCCATGCAGTACTACCAACCTACTAATGTTAGATACGGTAAATAAGTAAGTGCAAATAAAAAGTAGGGGTTCGTCCATATATTAAGTAAAATTCATTGATGGAGGGAGGGATCATACATAACACAATGATAGGAAACAGCGTGACAGACTAGTAGAGGGTGTTTAAAGTCGAAACTCGCTTGACGAAATAAGTGGACTCCCCAACAAAATAGGATAAACCAACTTGTAGCGAGTATTTTACCTTCAAAATCTCCTTTATTCATCAAACTCATTCTATCAATGGGTTGGACATCGAAGGCGGAATTTGTACTCGAGGCGTCATCATCTTCATGCGAATGTCCCGAGGCGCCGCTAATACTCGCTTTGGAACCGAAGCTCACACGACGACGCGTAGACGGTGACGCTTTCGGTTCCAACCACGATTCCAAAACTGACTTTTGGTGGCGGGTCAGCCTGGAAGAATACGTTAAAGTCGTGTCAAGTCAATAACACCCTCCTCAACATGTAGGTACAATCAAGTATGTGGCTAATTTGACAAACCGGCCTTTTCAAAAAAAAAAATACTTGGACTAGGTGTATTCACTGTAGTCAATAGGCGAGAACCCCATCGACGGTTTATCGTGCCCTCCGAAGCAGGAGTAAGCTCTAGATAAATTGTAACTATCGACAATTAGGAAAATACTAATGCTTCCAATGAGAGTAACTCACCTTCTAGCAATAGAATATTCAGCTATAATATCTTCCGCCTTTTCCTCAACAGCTGACTCAGGTATCACAGACAGGTCCGGTTTGATTGGCAATACGGACTTTCTACCCTTTCTTGCAACCTTTATGTCTCCTGCATCCTCACTCACTTTACTTCTAGTTGACCTTACTGAACTACCTGATGCCACACTCGCGTTATCATCTATGTTTTTACTTCTAGAACGAGTGGAACGTCGTCGCGGAGTTAGAGAGAGGGAAGTATCTTCTAACATTTGAGAATCATCTGCCTTCTCCGATAATTCTTTCGATGCACGACGCGTAAGTATTTTCCGACCTTCTGTGCTAGTCGGCGTCTTAGCTCGTCTTCTAGAAGGTGTTATAGCTTCTGGAGTTTTATGTTCTTCAACAATAGATTTGTTTGAAGTGGACTGGGAACGTTTTCTCGATGGAGTTTTAGGTTCAGTTTCTGGTTCGATTTTCGGTTCAAATAAGCTTGTTTCTTGTACAGATTTTGATTTATCTGCAGCAGGTTCTTTCAATTTGTTAGAAGAGTTGGAAGTTGTGGATCGAGCGCGCTTCGAACGAGTAGCTGGTTTCTGTCCTTGACCTTCTACATTGTCATTGTCACTCTCTTTTTCTGTTGTTTTAGAGTTTGTTGGATCAGACGATATGTTTTTATCTTCAGTAGTAATTTTCTCCGTTACGATTATTGCATCTTTAGAGAATGTTTTTTCTTCATCAGTTTTCATAGGTTGACTAGCTAGTTGTGCGGTAGTTCCACGTATTGGTTCACCTGCTCCTGTATCTTTTAGTTTGGGTTCGTTTTCTGATGAAAATAAAATATCAATATTTTATATCTACCCATATACATATTTTTATTTAGGAATAAAAATTGTAAGATATGACTAGAAACAATGAACAAATACAAATAAAGAAAACTTATGGGGACAAAAGAATTAAAATTTTTACTTGCATGTTTCCAAACTTAACTTATATTGTTTTAAAATAAAAATGTAATGACTTACCAATTTCTTTAACAGAGTCAAGTTTATCGACACCAGCATTGTCATCCGTATCCATTTTCTCATCCGAATAATTAAGATGCATATCGGAATGGTCAGAATTATCATCGGTAAGTAAAGAAATTTGAGCTTGATTCAAAGGATCCGTACTGCTTTCAACAGATTCTACTTTATCTGTAATATCACTAGAATCTACTTTCTTAAGTGCAGCATTAGTTTGAAAAGAGAAAACAGATGACGTGAAGATTTGCTCTGTAATAACATACGAATCAACTGCCTTCATAGCAGTACCTGATTCAATAACATCTATTTTATCAGTATTAGCTTTTGAATCTTTCTTTGTTATTTGAGATGCCTTTGAATCGGCTGTAACTTTTTCGTCAGCAAGGATACCTTTTTCAGATAAATGTATTTTTTCAGTAGCATTGTTTGAATCTTTCTTTTGTACAGAGGACTTTTCCTTCGATTTCGGAATGTCTACATTTAAGGAATCATCAGAATCCGCTATTGATATAACTTCGTCGGTTGATGGACTCTGAAATAATATTTAATTGCCTACATTAAGAATTTCTCATTTTTATGATTTACTGTTGTTACATTTGACTGTGTTGATTTAAAATTAAAAAAATATTAATTTCCCAATGCGGTTTATCAAACGTTAGTTTTTTATCAAACATTAGTTCAGTAGTTCAATTTAGTTTACAAACTATGTTGTGAAGAAGAACAATAAAATATTCTTTATTTGCACACAAGACAAGACACATAAAAAGTTCATTAATCGACTTATTGGCAGTTTCTGAATATGCAAACCAACCCAAATATGTAAAAGTCGAAAAATTATATTAAACTGCACTCACCAAACTTTCATCAGTGTTTTCGTTTACAGATTCTTCTTCCTCATCTTCTTCATCATCCTCATCATCTTCTTCATCATCATTGTTTGAGCCTTCAGTGTCGATTTCCATGCCATCACTTTCCTCGCTGTCTTCCTCTCCCGATATATCCTTCTCTATCTCATTGATCTCTCTCTCAATTTCTACAATCTTCTCTTTTTCCTTTTGTATCACATCTTGATCTTGTCTTTTTTCTTTCCACTCTTCGATTTCACTATCGCTGGTCATTAAGCTAGAGATGTGTATGTTTGTCGATTTTTCTTCAGTGGTATTATGACTGCCGAGTACCGACTCGCCGAAACCTGTTGATGCTAAGCTTGTGGCACATAAAGAAGTTTTTAGTTGAGTGACATCTTTCTTTGCCTTCTCCTCATGTGTGGAAGATCCCCCAGCTACACTGCTATCGTAACTATGCAGGACAGACTTTTCGAAGAACGATTCGTTCAAAGTAAAAGCGGGTATCGATTTTAATTCCATTTTGGATGTAGAGGTTTCATTTTTGGCTTTATTTTCTTCATGTGAAACTTCAGTTGCTGTACTTTCGTAGCTATTTAGCACGGATTTACCGAATTTAGTTTCATTCATTGTAAAGGCTGGTGATGACTTTACATTTAACGATTCGTCTGTAGATTTAGGTTCTTCTGGAATGTTTTCAGCTAAAATACTCTCATCGGGGCTCTGTAGTATAGATTTACCCATTATAGGAGAAAATGTGACATCCATGAGACTAGATACTGGTTTTAGTGTTTTCATAGGTGTGCATTCGATGACAGAATCAGATTTTTCTTCTTTAGATACGGGTTGCTTTTCAAGGATCTGTTTGGAAGAGGCGATAGCATTTGCTTCTAAGACTAGTCTAGCCAAAGACTTTTTCGCTGACTTTGGGGGGTCTTTCTTTGGTGACATGAGTTTTTCTGGGGTTTTGGAGCGGCTCCTAAATAGAGGGAAAAATAAATTGTCCAATTAATAAAGAGTTAAAGCTAAACAAAACTATAACTCTTAATGAAAAACATTTATCCATCCATCCACCTATAGTTCTACAAAAGGGCACAGGTCTTCTTTCGAAGCATTGAAGGAGGTTTAAGAATAGTAAACACTAAATAAAAGAAATAAAGAAAAAATAATAAAAATAATGAGTTTACCTAATAGAACGTGGACTTAGATTTCCTTGACTTGCTGGGAATTCAGGTGGGTCCACTTCAGGCGTACAAGATCGGCTCCTAAAGACCATAAATAGAGAATATATAAAATCAAACATATTGATAAAATGCAATATATATTTTTTTTAATTCAGAAACGCAGCTATATCCATTCACGCTATATAAAACGTATAGAAGATACATTTAAAAGGAGTACAGATCCTAAATATTCTATATCTTATAATATTTCCACAAAGTCGTAGTAACAACAATAAATAAATAAATAAATAAATTATAAACACGGTACCCACTATTTAATTAGTTTCTTTAACATCCTATTTCCTTTTTTTAAAGGATGTTAAAGAAACTGAAACTATTTTTTACCTCAAATTACGTCGAGTGGGCGATGAGGTAGGTGAATCACTAGATTTAGTTGGAGATTCACTGATTGCTTCTAAGCGAGGCGATTCGACTATTTTCTCTATACGCTCAGGGGTACGGGATCTACTCCTGTGAATAAATATAACAGGATATATTAATTTTAAATAAAATGCAGCGATATCCATTCACGCTATTTAAAAAGTATAAAAGATACATTCAAAAGGAGTTCAGATCCTTGTAACTAAATATTTTATATCTTATAAAATTTCCACATACTCGTAGTAAAAGTAATACATAAATACTAAAATAAACAAACACGGTTCCCATTATTTTAAGGATATTAAAAAAACTGAAACTGTTATTTACCTCATATTACGTCGAGTGGGCGATGAGGTAGGTGAATCGCTAGATTTAGTTGGAGATTCGCTGATTGCTTCTAAGCGAGGCGATTCGACTATTTTCTCTATACGCTCAGGGGTGCGGGATCTACTCCTGTGAATAGATTAAAAAAAATATACAGGTATCCCAAAAAATAGTGTCAAGCGGAAATCCTGAGGTAGAACACCCCTTGGAGCATCCAAAACACCCCGTGTATGTTTCGTTTTTACTTAAAAACGAGTTAAAACGAAACATACACGGTTTTCGTTATATATACACGGTATTAAGTGCAATTCATGAAAATTGAGTTGCGAAAAAAATTTCTCAAAAAAGGCCTAAAATTTTTTTTTTTATGTTCTTCAGGTCAGGAGTGTTTAGAACGCTCCAAGGGGTGTTCTACCTCAGGACTTCCGCTTGAAACTATTTTTTATTTTTAGGACACCTGTATATTGTGGAAGTACACACGGCAGTACATCAGGCTAACATGTTAACTCTGACGTCGCCCTTATCTCGCTTGCAATAGCGGCGGCTGTCATAGTGCAAATGGATAACCTGATGTGCTGTTGTATGTACAAATACAGAAATTTTGTTTAGTTGTACCTAGCTAAAGCTCGAGTACGCCATCTTGTTTCGAGAAGAAGAAATTAATATCTTTATATTTTTGTCTAAAAATGCATGACACGGTGCTTTCTGGAGTTTAAAGTATGACAAGTCGACTGTTTCACCCAAAATACTCCTAAACCTGTGAGCTGTTTTCGAGAATCTGATTTTATAACAACATTAGCTCGTTTTATAGTTTAGGATAGGATCCATCCAAAGTCTCAGAAAAAATTGTGAACTTTCAGTACTAGCTTCCCGCCCGGGTCGGTGCGTGGAAGTATTTCTGGTTTAACTCGCTCCATCGTCGACCTCATCTATGACCTTGGTCAAGATTGGGGTCAAGAGTTAACCCATCTCATAATAAAAAATAAAATAAAAATACATTCCCGTGAGAAGACGTTCTGCTTACAAGCCGTTTTGCTTTAAGACCGTTCTGCTATTAGGGCGTTTTGTTAAATGTCCTTCCGACACGAAAGCGATTATACATATAAACCTTCCTCTTGGCTCACTATCTATTTTAATCTTTTGAGAGATCTAAGTGAACAGACAGCGGAAGTGACTTCATTTTATACTATGTTATGATACAGTATTGTTGTTTTTGTAAGTCTTTACATTACCTGAGTTGCCTAGTGGCACTGAGTGTAGTTCTAGCGACGTGGGGTTCGCTCTGGTTCTCCTGTTTGGGCTGTTCAGGTATCGGCGCCAAAGGAGACGAGTGAGGACTTATTTCCGGAGTTCGGGATCTACTTCGGCTCCTATAGATAATGTACATTTATAATTGAGAATATTATATTTAAAATTATTTAAAAAGTCATATTTTCCTACGGTTAGTGACGAATTATACTCATTTAAAAATAGATATTCAACAAATTATAAAAAGAAAAACTTAATAAAAACATTATCGTGTTTTTTAATTTTTTTACATATCTCTTGCTCTGTAAGTAGTCACTTACTTCCCTGAATGCCGGGGTGTATAGATATCATTACAGCATATAGGTTTCAAAACCTACCATGTAATGTTAACATTACAGCATAGGTTTTGGAATTTGAAAAAAGAACTGTCATACTCAACACTGCAAGAAGAATATTTTTAAAAAAGTTACTTTTTTTTCTCGGTATCGATTATTTACTCGAATCGGAATCGAGACAATTTATATAAGAATTTATGAAGATTTTATTTTTAATATCGAACTATTTGTTTCGCAGTCACATCGTATGTTAGTTGAAATCGATTTAAAAATCAAACTGGCCAGCACGATTTGACGCGCTTGCGTGCCATAAAATCGTGAAGAGTAAAAAAGGCAGTCGACTAGCTAGGCGCCAAATTTTAATTAAATACACATGTTTCTCTTTAATAAATGTTCATAGAAACCTGCTTTCTTGTTTTTTTACTTACCTCACAATCGATATGTAAAGCAGAGTGTGTATCTCGGGTGTAAGCATCAATTGCATACTCGGGCTAATTAGCATATGCAATTGATGTCATACAGCCCTTGGTTAACAATCTACTATTATAAATTTATTGTGCTGTAAAAAAGTAGTTCTTATAGCAAAAAGAATACAATAATAAGACACAAAAAGCAGCAATGCACGTAACATTTTGTTAACCAGCAGTACATTGCGTGGCCTCAAAGTAACTAAATAAACTAAATTTTCGAGAAATATAAGTTACCTGTAACTAATATCAGGTAACTTAGCTAAGCTGTCCTTTATACCATGTATGTGTTACGGGCAACTTGATCTGCCATATTAATATGGACCGATCATTATGAATAATGACCAAGAGCGTCGGTCAAATTGATAAATTTATTACTTTGACCGGGCCATGTTAATAATGCCCGATGCGGGAGTTATGTATACAGACTGGTCATTATTCATAGTGACCGGATTTATCAAGTTGCCCGTAACATATGTAATTGTTTTACCTATTCATCAAAGGTGTGCTTTCACCGCTCGCTCTGATGCCGCGTCTGCCTTTTGGAGTCTTTGGTACTTCTAGCCTTGATGTTTCTTTTTCAGTTTCCACAACCTTATCTTCAATCGCCGACTCTGCGCCTAAAAACAAATGCTTGCTCAAAACCTTTTTGTTATGGGAGAGTTTATTCTTTTTATCGTGTAGGTATATTCAAGCGTGTAGCGAACTTCACCAACCCCGCCCCGGTGACAAAGTTTTGACTAACCCTGGTGTCAGAGTTTTCAAACTACCAAATGGCATCTGACTTGGTTGTAACGACTGTAGTTAATCGACAATAGCCGGGACCACCGGCTTAGCGGTCCTCTTCAAAGCACAGAACCGCTCGTGATAAATTGCCACTTTGGTCATCCATCAGATTCCCTGCCCCTGTGTACTTTGCTATTTGCGTTGAAATTTACTATTTAATATACTGTTTTTTCTTTGTTCATTAATGGGTTTGCTCTGGACCACAGAGCAAAAAAGCGGTCGAGGATATAGCACGCTCATCCAGAATAAGACGATTCACTCGTACTTTTAAAACAATCGGGATATATGTATAAGGGTCTGCATTTTGATGCAAGCAGATTTCCATTCATTAACAATAGGCAATATAAAAGACTAGCTTTCTGCCCAGGACTTAATTTTCACAGTAACCTATGTGTTATTCTAATGTTTAAGGTATGTTTCTACAAAGTTATATAAAAATCCGTCCAGTATTTTTTGCGTGAACATCCATCCATCCTCAGAAACTTTAAAAAAAAAATTACTACCTTTCCCCTCAGGACTTTCCCATGGGAATTTGGGAAAATTGTGTAGATTATGTGTTATTTTGATGTCAAAGCTATATTATTGCAACTTTCATGAAAAGCCGTAAAGTAGTTTTTGCGTGAAAGAGTAACAAACATCCATGCATCTGAAAAATAACTTAAAGCCTCCCAAAACTAGGTACTGTAGCGAGAGGGCTAGTCGGGATGACAAGAGGACAAAGAGGGATTGACTTTTAGTATTTCATTCAAAGAAACAATAACTACTCTGAAGTGAAGCTACGAGAGATGTATCCCTTGAATATCAAAAGGCGCGAAAAGACCCGAATCGGTTTGAAGATTGAACCTTCGGCTAAAGGTATTCCAAGTAGACAGATATTAACGCGAGAGGTATACGACCTCTACAGTACTTACTTTCGTTATCTTTAACAGAGCTTCGCCTCTTGTCGCCAGTGTAGCGCGGGTTGATCAGAGTGATAGGAATGTCCGCTATGCTTTCCATAGACGTATTGGGATCATCTGACAGACTGCTGTTAGCCGAAATTGAGAGAGATCTTCTGCAAATAAATGTTTGTATAAAGTAAATACCTTTAAACAGGCTGATAAAAAAGTAAATGCATACATACATACATACGCTCACGCCTATAATCCCTAGCAGGGTAGGCAGAGCATCAGTGGTTCTAAAACCACTATATGCCACGTTTGACACAAATTGTAAGGGTTATCAGATGGAACAAGTTGCATAATGATGAGAGGTGGTCAGCCTTTCGCCCATTATACAGCAAAACCCGGGATGCAAGGCTTACAGACTTGTACTGTATACCGGGGAAGAGTAGGTAGCTCTCACATTCTATGTTTTTTTTTTTTTTCACTCTCAGTCCAGCGTGGAAGCAAAAGTGAATACCAATTTTTAATGTTTGCAAGCCACGTTCCAAGACAATATCAAACGACCTATTGATTAGTCGAAAGAGACAACTATATTTATTGGGAAAATGAAAACGATAGAGACTAATTATAAACAGGGGGGTTACCACCATGTCTTTAACCTTACTTTAGAAGAAAAAGAGAAAAAGCTATATGAAAAAAGGGAAAACGACGTGGTAGAATTAGTGATTACTCGTTTTGGAACAGTCTTCATAACAGAAATAAAACAGTTTGTAGTTACTTGTTAAGGCGGGTTGCGATCTTTAAAACTTGGGTTTTAGTATCTATAATGGCATAATAAATAACATAGCACAATGGCGAACGGTAACCATTTTTGTAATTTACACAGTTCTATTTTTGTACATTAGATTACATTAAAAGTGCACTTGTCTAGAGTAGTAATAGTTAAACTGAAAGTTTATTTTAAAATGCACTGGGTGAATCATTGGGCCGTTTTGTTCGTTCGGGCCGTCATGGAAGCATTGTAGATGCTAACTCTTGTCACACATAATATACAGTAACTTACCTAGCACGAACCGAATCTTTGTAAGACTTTTTGGAGTGTACTGTTTCTTCTGTGGCTTTCTTCTTTGGTGGCGACTCCATTGGATGAGGATCGGTCTAAAATAAAGGTTTTATTTATTTAGTGACTTTAAACTAGGTAGTGAAAATTAAGAATGTGGACCAGTCCACGAAATTGAACCACTTTCCTCATGGAACATAGGTCAAAAAAAAAAAGTTCACATCTCCATACAACTTGCGCGGTCAGTTGATTTACTTCAGTATGAGTCGTTTTTTTTTTATAATTTTATATATCTCTCTTTCACCCTCTCGGGTGGTTAATCAGTCCATGAAACTTCCCCAAGGAACATAGGTCAAAATACTAAAAAAAAAAAATGATCTCCCATACAAAATGTGCTAATAATATGCTGGTGAAGTTTGTATGGGAGATCAAACTTTTTTTTGGCATTCTCTAATCACTAGCTCAATAAAACTTTGTAAAACCTTACCATAACATGCGAGTCAGTAGTGACAAAGCTATCGAGTGACATATCATTGTCCCTCTCTCGCTGGGCTGATGTCAATCGCTCCGTCTCTCTCGCACGCTGGGCAGTTTCGGCCACCGGTGGCGAAGGCGTGGACCCGGATTCTGATGCTGTCGGGATTGTGAACCTTAGGTGTCTAAAATAAGGAATATCTTTTTACAGTAGTCGTTTTTCCAAAAACATGATTTTAGGTTTCACTTTGAGGAAAGCAAAAAGTGACGTAAGACATAAGGGAAACGTCAAAGCCAATATATTGTATAGGTTGGTGTGATGTCGTGTATACAAAATAAATCTAGACATGTATACAAACTCACTTATTGGTAGAATCGCTGTAATGAGTATGGTTGCTGGCGGTTTCCAAAAGCGATTCGTCGTCACTCTCTCCTAGGTACCGGGAATCAATGGGCGACACTGCCATTTCTCGAGATAACTCACATGAACGTATCTGAAAGGGTTTAATTATCTTTAGCATTTTTTAATTTCTTGAGCCCAATATCCAATTTAAAGTTACCTTAACATCAAAGTGATCCAATTCAAATTACCTTCAGTTCTAATTCAAAGTTACCTTAAGCGTTAAGAGACCCAATTCAAAGTTACCTTAAGTTTAAAGTGACCCAATTCAAAATGATCTTAAGTTTAAAGTGACCCAAATCAAAGTTACCTTAAGTTTAATGTGACCCAATTCAAAGTTACCTTAAGTTTAAAGTGACCCAATTCAAAATGATCTTAAGTTTAAAGTGACCCAAATCAAAGTTACCTTAAGTTTAATGTGACCCAATTCAAAGTTACCTTAAGTTTAAAGTGACCCAATTCAAAGATAAATAAGTTTAAAGTGACAAGTTACCTTAAGTTCTAAGTGACCCAATTCAAAGTTACCTTTAGTTCAAAGTGACCCAATTTGAAGTTACCTCTAGTTCAAAGTGACCCAATACAAAGTTACCTTAAGTTCTAAGTAACCCAATACAAAGTTACCTTAAGCTCAAAATTACCTTAAGAATACTATACGGCGTAGTGACTCGACTGCAGTCATAGCTCTTGACAGTGTGCACTTTTGGCATGTCCAGTAGGATAGACATGTCTTTACTGATTAAGTTCAAAATTACCTAAGTCAAAGTTATGTTAATTTCAAAGTTGCTCAATATGGATCCAAAGTTACCTTAATCTCAATACCTTAAGAATACTATGCGGCGTTGTGACTCGACTGCAATCAAAGCTGACGGTGTGGTGTGTACTTTTGTCAAGTCCAGTAGGATGGACACGTCTTTACTGATTAAGTCCAAAGTTACCCAAGTCACAGTTATCTTAATTTAAAGTTACAAAGTTACCGTAACTGTCAAATTACCCAATATGGATCCAAAGTTACCTTAAGCTCAAAATTACCTTAAGAATACTATGCGGCGTAGTGACTCGACTGCAGTCATAGCTCTTGACAGTATGTACATCTGGCATATCCAGTAAGATGGATATGTCTTTACTGATGGGTTCTGGGTTGCGGGCCGGGCGCGGGGTTTTTGGTGTACCGGTCAAATCGAGACGCGGCCTTTTCGGGGGACTTCCTTCCATATGCTCCAGGCTAAATATACTGGAAAATACAGCAGAATGGTGAGGATTTGCCCTGTCTACCCGAAATTATGAAATAATATTGGTTGTGAGGTTTCACAACCCTTTTTGGAGAGTGTTAACTTTTTCCTCTAACAGAACTTGTTTTAGTATTGACCAGAATTAAACGTTACTTGGCAGAAATCTGTGCTCAGTGAACTAGAAAGGGAAATTGCTACATACTTTTTTGCTTTACGTGGTAGTTATTACCCCTTAATGTTAATTCATTTATTCCTACTGAATGGATTTCTGTGATGTAAAAATAACCTTTTCAATACAGTTGCTCGAAAAATAAACATTGTATGGCTATAAACATAAACAGAAAGTAGCTCATGTGCTAAATGAAGTAGTGCTTTTTACTTTTTACTTTGTAGTTTTTTCTTAATTTCACTAGTCAAATTAAAAAGTTTACCAGCCAGGAGGTTTGTATACTGAGAATAAAATCATGTCGACTTCATGTGTAATACAATAATCAAATAAATAAAGATAAGCAAATAATTTTCAAATTTGGAATAAAAATATTATTTTGGGTAAATTTAATTACATTTAATTTGAAATATTTTAATATTTTATTTACCGAGAAAAACAAGAAAGTTGAATATTTGAATACTTTGCCCGATAATTTTGATACACAAAAAACATTATCTACGCATGCGCACAAATTACAATTAAAACTTACAAAAAGGCGCATTTTCGTAAATTTTGCCTTATTTATTTTGTGAAACAAATTAATATGACTTCGTCTTGTGAGGACAGTGATATTACGGACTTGACACCACCTGACATTTTAAACCCGGCGAAAACCGCACAAGACTGTCTTCTTCCTGCAAAATCCCGTGAAATATATGTGGTTGCTTATATTTTTATTTATGACTTTTCTCACAAATATATTGAAAAACGTCGCGTTACACACGAGTGTAAAGATTATTATAAACTCGTGACAATGGTGAGCCGTCGCGTCGCCTGCGGCTCGTGCTCACAAACTTCAACTCGTTTAAAATGACCTCCTTTACACCCTCGTATCACGATGTACTATTTTTTTTTGTCGCAAAACCGTTCTTTTTGTAAGCGCATAGAGCACACCTATCTGGTCAGTTGATGTACTGGTCATTGCACCTTAGTTAAAGACATAGATAAATATTTAACTCATAGACAGACATCATGCGAATACAAATTTTGAGAAATTGCAGTCATTGGTAAGAAGAGTATCCTGTCCATTCTGTAAAAGTATGTATGTATATAAGACCTCTAGCACACAGCGTATTTTAAACGCGCCGACCACGCGCGTTTTAGGAACGCGTGTTTTCATAGATCTAAACGCGCGTAAAACGCGATACAAACGCGCGTGTGAAGCGCGTTCGAAACTCGTTTGAAGCGCGTACAAAGGGTTGGAGGGGGGGCGACTACGAGCCACTACAGCGCGATTGTATCACTGTATCTGTGCGTATACGCGCAGTAGACGCGCGTTTCACGATGGCCCGTGTGCTTAGTTTACAAGGTTGCGTTTCAATCGCGTTTGAAGCGCATATACGCGCGTTATCTGCGCGTCGTCGGCGTGTTTAAAATACGCCGTGTGCTAGGGGCCTTAAGGTGGGAGTATCAGAAATCGCAAAATAACCCCTAGATTTTGTATCTCTAGTAACTTGGAGTTTATCAAGTAATAGACTAATAGAAGACTTCACTTTATGTATTTCTTCAAAAATAATTTAAAAATATAAACTTACTTCTTAGTTTTCGACACCTTAGGAGTGCAGATAAAAGGAGTATCTTCAATATTCAGCGCGCGTTTGAGACCTTTTCTCGCCTTAGGTCTGTTCATCCATGTCTCACTGGCGTTCTCAATGGTATCCTGTATGAATGTGGACTTGTATACGAGGGTCTTTGTAGGACTTCTGGCTTGAACATACACTGACATTGGTTTCGGCGCCATAACTGAAATAATTAACGAGTCGGAATTGCCAATATTTTGTTTTAGATAAAACTAGATAAGAATAGTATTCAAGGTGATAAAAAACCTCTTAGCAATATTCAAAATCCTGAACCAGTATCACTCAAACTCATTTATGTTTTTTTTTATGGGAATGGTTAATTTTTGCCTACACGTAGACATTACTCCTACACCAGGCACGCGAGGGGTGCGGGTAGTGCTCGGGGGGTGCCCCCGAGTGGTGTCTACGTTTAGGAAAAAAAAAATCCTACCGAAAAAAAAAAGTGTTCTGTAAGTGATACTGGTCAGGATTTTGAATATAGCTAGGAGGTTTTTTTTCACCCTGTATACATGCATTCACTCACTACTAAGAGTACTAATTAAAGCTATAAAAGAAACACTCCTGAACGTTGCGCTAAATGTGTTCAAAGTTTCGTCTCTGGCTAACATTTAACAAAGGGCGAACTTCCACTTTCGCTAAAACTCCTCATATTTTGCCGTATTCACCTACGCGCTACGGTGCGTAAGCTTGGTTAGAAGTAGAAGTTCAAGTCAACGATTTTTTTAAAGATTTTTTTAGGATTTTTTGTGGATCGAAGCGCCACAGGCGTTAAACGTTAGAAGTCCAAACTTCGACCGCCCGATTCTGGAGATTTTTTGGAGATTTGGCTTACAGGTTTACTAAAGCCATGGCTCTTTAGTAAACCTGTAAGGGAAAATGTAGCGTGTTGGCATAACTCATGTAGGTAGCAAATCCGTCATCCAGACATTGGACTAAGTCACGTAAGCCTAATCCAGGCGTTATAAGGCACCCATTCAGTAGCTGTAATCAGATGGACAAGTGGGCCATCTGATAACAGCTACTGAATGGGTGCCTTAAAACGGAATTTTCGTGATTGGGACCTTGCGTTGTTTTTGTGTTAGAACCACTTTACATAACAAAGTAAGTAAACATAAACCGTACCTAAATAATACCTCAACACTTAATATGGCGGCGCGGCGACAGTTGCACTTGGCCTGTTTGGTATTTGATATTGTGAAAACCCGGAAGCCAAATTATCTTTTGATAAATTAAAGTTTTCTGGTTTTCATGACCGTTATGTCACCAGACCCACACGCTAATTAATGGAGGTACATCCACACAAGACGCAAGCATTTGCTGGCAGCTTCCGTTACATGGCTACAAAGTGCTGGAACAATATACCCCCCCCCCTCTGCGGCTTCTTAGGTCTAAGGAGTATTTTAGAATTAAGTATAGGACGTTCCTTCTGGAGGAGCAAAAACTGGGTATTCCAGACACTTACTATGTAACGGTTTTTAAATCCTTACAAACTTTTGTACTACACTCAACTAATAATACGCAATATCATACTTACACACATAAACTCACATATTTATCCCCTGTTATACATATTATACATTATATTGTACATTCTCGTTTTTAGTGTTTATCTTCGCTGCTGAGCACTCGTGACTGACGTTAATGAGGTTATAGCAGAATACCAGTGTTAGGACAAAGCTTATGCTGAGCTATGGCCTTTTTGTTGCATTCTGACACACACACACACAACACTAGAATAACTCTGTAAACTTTAATGTGTATTTGTACTTCTGACTGTTTTGAATGTTGTGTGTATGTTTTAAAGCAATGAATAAATTCTTTGTCTGTCTGTCTGTCTGTCTGTAAGTAAACATATTTCAAAAACATAAAAATACCATCTTCCCCATCATTTTCCACTTACTCTGCGTCTCCCAATGCGTTTCGAAGGCCTTATGAGCCACAGTGTTGGTAATGTTGGGTAGATTGGAGCACATGACTTCAATCAGCGTGTCTTTGGCCGCTTCCCTGTCTATGACGTCGGCTAACGAGTCGGTCGACATCGATATCTGCTTGCTGCGAAGCTTTGTACGCTTTAGCTGTTTGTTATAGTGTTCTGCTTCTAAGTATCTAGAAGTAACAAAATAGGTAGTTTATACTTAGTGGTTGTTGCTACTTGATGGAACTCCATATTATTACCAATAAAAGACATGATTATTACATTTGTTCCACTTATTTATTTAATAGTTTTTATGCGACCGGTTTCGGAGATGATGTAATCGAAACCGGTCGCATAAAAATATTAAATAAATAAGTGGAACTAGTGTAAAAATCATGTATTTCAATGGTAATAACAGAATAGGTGCTTTAAAAAGAGTTACTAGAAATATATATGTAAGTTTTTAAGCAGATTATAGCGGGCTCTTACCACAATTTTCATTCAAGAAAACGAGATAGGTTCATTCGATTTTGGTTTTTGTACGGGATCGTGGTAAGAAGCCATTACAATATGTTTAAAACTTGTGACAATAACCGATGTATGTATTTTATATTCTATTTCGAACTAAGTGTCTTAAAATTTAAATAAAGATAAGGGACGTGCCAGCCATTTGAAACTTGTCACGGTGTTCGCGTTTAGTATTTTGATGAAAAAATATTTATTTTTGACTGTTTCACATGCTACAGTGTATAAAATGTTTGAACAATCATTTTACTAACGTGTTTCAGTGATCTCAAAGGAATTTGTTGTAAACATGCAGTGCAATTCAGTTTTTTTTACAGTGGATTGTTTGTTTATATTTTTAGTCACTTGGTTTGAAACAGAATATAGTGAAACGTTTTATCAAGGAACATATCACTAAATATGGAAACAAATTCATCTCTACATACAACTTGTGCGTTTTTTTATTTGAAAGCTGACGTATAGATAGATCATTTTTTTATCCACATTTGATCAAAATTAGTTCAGCCATTATGCCGAGTGAGTCCCCGGCAGAGTAGAATAGGACCTCCCTCTTTCTTACCGAGGTGTCGTACAAGGCGACTAAGGTAAACATGCAAGCAAGTTATCTGCACACAGAGAAGGAAAACTCTGCAATTATATCAAAACCCTCGCCAACCCGTCTGCCAAGCGTGGTGAGTATGGCATTTACCCCTCATGTTATTGAGGGAGGCCCGTGCCCCAGCAGTGGGGACGTATATGGACTGATAAAGATGAAGGTTCAGCCGTTTAAGAGTTGTTAGCGATGAATGTTGAGGGTAATACATTTTTTTTTTAAATTTAGGGGTTTAGTAGAGGTTTACTAATTCGAAGTCAGACGATATAAACCTTTAAGATAGAAATTACTTCCTAAAGTTAATCTGCAAAATTTCAGGTCTTACCTAGCTTGTTGCAAATAATACATGATCAAAATGTCCGAAGTTTGAGATTCATTGCAGTTTTTAAGGTATCGGATGAAAACTTCTTCTTCGAAAGGCAGCAACGTTACTTGAAGAAGTTTCGATAGCTGGCCTGTGTTGCGGCAACCTGAAAAATATTCATCCATCTGTACTCTGACGTCTTTAATCGTTTTCGAGGTAGGCATAACATTATATTGTGGTTCTGTAACCACATTTGGCGTTATTGAGGGTTATTAGATAGGGTATGAGTAGTGGTGATTGGTTGTCAGCTTTTCGCCTACAATACAGCAAAACCCTCGCGCCCCACTTACTAGCTCCTACAGTGTGCCTGGGAAGAGTTGGCAGCTGGAATATTCTACGGGTTTCTTTTCACTTCCAGTCCAGCGTGGAATTATACATATAATACGAATCATTTACATTATCATTTTGTAAATCTTTTGTTAATTTGCGTTTGTTTTGTTTTATAGCAATATTGTTACTAAAGTTCAAACAAACAATTCCAAGGCAGGAATATTCGATTTGATATCGACAGTCGAACCTTTAACAGTTAAACACTACGCAATTAAACGTAGCTAATGCGACTTATGGGGAGATGAAATTATACAAACAGCTGGAAGAACGTGGATAAGCGTGGCCAAAAATAAGCAAGAATGGAGAAGATTAGAGGAGGCCTTTGCCAAGGGACAAGAGGCAAACAGAAAATGAAGACAATAGGGATGCTGACAATTTTTTTGTTTATCTTTAAAAGGAACTGTATCCAAAACCCAAAACCGAAATAATTTTTGAAAACTATTGAGAAATAAAAAAGTTACAAGCTATTACATTTCAATAGAGGGGGACACTGTCAAACAACTAAAAAGAGATGCACTTACCGGCATGTGACGTCACCGCCATTTGTTTGCGTAGGTAAAAACGAGATAGCTAGCTCTCCCCATAAAACGAGATAGCTAGTCCATACGTTAATATAAATGCTAATAACTTGTTCATTTATAAACCAATTTTAATGCTGTTTTCGGATATTAATAAATTTCTAGCATTATTTTTTGTTTCACATACAATAATTAAAAAAAAACACTGTCAACATCCCTATATAGTTCAAAAAATTATTTTTCTAAATAAAATAAAAACTGAATAAAGGCTATAAATAAATAAATAAATAAAAAACGCGACTTATAAAAGTTGTATTGCACTTACCTTTAAAAAAGTAGTTCAAAATACTCGTTTTATCCTCAACACTGCCGGCATTTTGCGCGCACAATCTGACCACATCAAGCGCCTCAAACACCAAACCCCTCGCCAAATACAAATCACAAGACGACTGCCAATCCTCCAACTTATCATGGTCATTCACTGTCGAGCTATTTAGATCACTGTTTGACGTCTGAATCGGGGCGGGTTTTCGCACGTGTAAGTATTGTAATGCTGCCTGTGTCTTTTTTTGAACGAGTAAAGAGGATAGCACGACTTGGTGTTGCCATTCTGATAGCGTGTTGCCGGTTAGACATTGCAGTTGGTCGAGAGCGAACTGTGGATTCGAAAAATGGATGAAATATTACTTTGGATGTCCGTTATTTATTACTTACAAGTAGTAACTCCTTAGAACACCCCTTTTTTTGGTCGGGGGTTAAAAAGCAGTTATTTCACGGAAAAAAAAACATATGATATGACGCCTTCTTTAATAGTTGGGATAGTGTAAGATACTTTTATTTAATACTAGCTTTCCGCCCGCTACTTCGTTCATTTGGCAAAGTAGCTTAAGTCATTTTCCAGCCCTCCAACTACAAATACACAAAAACAAAAACCCTTTCACATGTATAATTTTAGGAAGGATTTGGGATAGTCTGGGTCCTAGACTAGACTATGGGATAAACCTTATTATATGGTCCATAAACGTCACGTGCTAGAAACAAAAATGTACCCTATGTTATGTGCCCTTATTTAGGGTCACTTAGGAGTATTGAAACACAAATAAGTCAAAATAGTGAAAGCTTAACAACACACAATCATAACTACATGTATCACTATGATAGCGACCTACCCCAGTTTCGACCTACCACGGTTAATTAGGATGTACTATGAATACATAGATAAAGATATTACTTACATCAAAATCTCTATGATCCAAATGCCAGAAAGCCTGTGTTGCTTTGATAGCTGTGTTACTGAGGCCAAACATCGTTGGGAACTGCATTAGACGACGGATCACTGCTTCGTACCTGTCAACAGAATGCCAATACGTCATTAGTTGGAACACTGGTGAACCAGAAATTGATTTTTTAAATAATTTTATGTCTATTTACATGTGATCTTACTTTTATTTTATTTTCGGACAAATCACACAGCGCCATCTAACCCCTAACCACAATAAGCAAGGTTTGTATTATGGTTTCCTTTTTTTTGGAATTATATTACCAGACCTTAGAAATAGGATTCTAAAGTCCGTATTACAAAAAGCGACTCAGACTCTGAACTTATACTTAAGTAGCAGTCGTCATTGTTATTTTGATAGTGAGAGAAAGAGACAATCAATACTTAAGTATAGATCAAGATTTGTGTCTCCTTCTGTAATATGGGCCTAATAACTGTTTTCACAAAAAAGTCAAACCACGCTTACTATGTTAATCAAATGTTTGAAAATTAAATTGCCAGATATCGAGTTAGACTAACAAAGGGTAAAAAATTTGTGGACATTACTTACCTCACTTCATCATAGACCATAGAGTAATCGACGAGTAGATATAACACGAGTGAGTGTTTATGCTCCTCAGCGATATCTGGCAATAAGTACAAACGTAGCAAGGAGTATAGCGAGGGAGGTGGGTATAGACCGTTGTTCTCACTGCCCCCTCGGAACCACATTCTGTAGAAGGAAATTACATACACAATAAAGTCTTATCTCAATTCTAATACGTAGGTATACCGTTTAGTTCCCTGGCCGTAACCGACAGTGCGGAAAATGTGGCAAAGTAAAAAAAAATGATTTTACCATCGACACGATAGAAGAACTTCAATCCCTACTAATATTAAATGTAAATGCGAAAATAAGTCTTCTGTCTGTTTTTTACGCATTCACGCCTAAAATACTGAAGCGATTTCGATGAAATTTGGTACAGAGATAGATTAGACCTTGAGAAAGGACATAGGCTACATTTCATCCCATAGTTGGGCATGATATAACCTGTAGTACACGCGGGCGGAGCCGTGAGCGGAAAGCTAGTACTACATGATATTTTATTTGCACACAATAACATACAAAAACTGGACGAAAACAAATTTCTGACACTAAAACACTTTTCTGCAAGAAGCCCAAATGAATTTCTTAGGTTTTACAAACCAGATGATTGCACAAGTTTTAAACCATGTTTTTACATCATTTTATACGGTTTCTTGGTGAAAGTTGTTATATCACAGTCATTTATATAAGTAAATGTCACATTTTTAGTTTTGCAAATAGTTTAGTCTATTTAAATTATTATCAAATTCTTGAACTATAAGATGAGCAAAAGCGAACAGAAGGCGCGTTGAAGTCGTCCATGATATGGTCATACAACATATTTCGTCTCAATAGTATTCAAATCAAATCAAATATAAATAGTATTCTGTGTAATCTTTCTAATCTATTATTTCTATTACAAAACTGTATTTGACGGCTGGTTTGGTCAAGTTGTAGTGGCGCTGCCTCTTGATCAACGGGTTCTGGGTTCGATTCCCAGTAGCAGCAAATATTTGTGTAAAAATCAGATGTTTGTTCTCGGGTCATGGGTATTTATGACTGTCTTTACGTATGTTCCAAGGGACCCACGACACAAGGAAAAACCTTAGTGTGGGCCTTTGAGTGTGTATTTATCAATACTCACTGATGAATCCTATCGCCACCAAACTCCTGTTCAATAAGCTGATCTATATACAGCAGCGAACAGGACTTACGAGCTGCGTTGTCGTCGCCCATGCTATGGTCTTGCAACATGTTTAGTTTTAGACGTCTGTAAGCAGAAAGATGTTGATATTTAATTCTTTCATAGTGTAAACACATTAAGAAGCTACAATTTTGTCTAATAAGGTAGGTAAAAACCATTGGATCACTTAAAAGTATAGCGATACTATGCCGAACCCTTAAAATTGTGATAAGTGTTACTTAGTGCCCTCGAATTTTTCATATTCATATGTTTTATTGCTTGTCACATAACACAAAAGTTGGTACAAAAAAGGGTGAGTTAATTGTGACACTCAGTAAAGGCGTTGCAACGAAGTCCATTTTAAACTTAAGTCGTACTGCAGGCCAATTCTATTACATTTTTGACGCGACAGTGATGTTTTTTGAAAGGTTCGGAAAAACTTGGTTTAGCCATGTATTCCATAGGAAACCAGGTTATTCCGAGCCATCTACGTCAACGAGTTGCTCAATTTGACACGTCGCGTCGCGGTGCAGTGAAGCAGTTTTTTAATAGAATTAGCTTGCAATGCATTACAAATTCGAGGTTACTAAGTGACACTTGGCCCTGACACCCAGTTTCTACTTTAAATATCATACTGAGGAAGTTTTAACGTTAACGTTTCTGCAACATTTGTTATATTAAAAAAACATACCGTTTATTGTAAGTAGCGGTAAGATGCTCCCCGGGGTAGGGCAGTGCGTTGCAGTGGTCGGTGCGCTCGGGCAGCAGGCCGCAGCGGAGGAACCACTGCACCACTTGGAAGTACAGAGACACTGTGCCGACGCCTTTGTATTTCTCCTCCATTTCGTTTAGAGCTGTGGAAGTTATTATAAAATAAATAGTTATGAAATGTATCTGTGTAACTTACTCAAAAGTGACTACGTAACTGTACACAATCTTTTTTTTTTGGTTTTTATCTAAAAGAATCTCTAATTTTTATTTTTTTATTTTATTTTTTTAGGAAAACTTACAGCATAATATCCCTACTAATATTATAAATGCGAAAGTAACTCTGTCTGTCTGTCTGTTACCTTTTCACGCCTAAACCGCTGAACCGATTTTGATGAATTTTGGTACAGAGATAGATTAGAGCCTGGGAAAGGACATAGGCTACATTTTATCCCACAGTTGGGCACGATATAACCTGTAGTCCACGCGGGCGGAGCCGCGGGCGGAAAGCTAGTCATAATATAAAACATTAAAAAAAAATTACTTTTACTCTCAGTCCAGGACTTATAGCATCCTGAGGGTATATCGTATTAATATTAAAGAGGAAAGCTCTATTTTGTTTATTTGCTTTGAATAAGCTGCGAAAATATTGGACCGATTTGAAAATATATACATGTTTTATAAATACCCAACAAAAAGAAAATCCAAAACAAAAATTTAGCTAGTACCTAATTAATTGCACAGGTTGGCATCTTTCAAAATGAAATTTTCATATAATTAACGTGACATGCTTTTTTACACTTTTTTGACAATTAATTTTTATTCTTCTTATCAAATGTTTGTCAGAGTTTTCAAACCGCATAATGGCCTCTGACTTGGTTTTAACGACTGTAGTCAATCGACAACAGCCGGTACCGTCAGCTTAACGTACCCTCCGAAGCACGGAAACGCTCGTGATAAATTGCCACTTCAGTCACCCATCAGGTTCAATGTCTCTATATGCGTTGCTTAACCTCACTGATCGGTTCAGATAAGCGAGCGCCACTGGGCTACGAGCGCTTAATTTTTATTAATTTTGGATTTTCTTTTTGTGCATTTATGAAACACGCTGTATAAATAATGTCGATGATTTCTCTTATTACAATTTTTTTAAATACCCTACACTCTTCTCTAAGCAGAGCATCTACGACCGATATTTCGGAGCGTCGGTTGTCAGTACATATTTCTCTTGCGTTATACAGGTGACAGTGACAGATAGTGACAAATAATGGTAGTATCTCGATCACAAGGTTACAGAGTAGCTAGATCAGACTTGGTCCTATTCTTAGAAAAAGTAATTGTAAGGATCTTGTTGCAAGGTATGCATGTAATGAATACATTTAAAATTTACCTTCAGGCACAACTAAGTTGCAGCATTTAGTCAGTATAGCATCCAACAACCCCGTCAGCTGTGTTAGTTGTTGCACACAGTGTTCAAGGCATCTCACCACATTTCTGAAAACATTTTTTCAAACGTAACACATTTGTCCCAGGTAATGGTGAGTAGAGGTAGAAATTGGATATTAGTTGTAGAGATACTTTTTCTCGCAGGTTTTTCTTGAATATTATTACAATAATCTATTCCTTATTGTGTCACAAGTTATATTATAACATTTATAACAAATATATTTAATTCTAAATACTTTAAATTACTGTCGACGATAAATCGGATAATAGACGTGAAAATTAAAGCGAAAAAACAATAAAGTATGTACGTAGTTCTAAATTGAAGTTATTGTCTATCTATACATATTATAAAGAGGAAAGATTTAATTGTTTGTTTTTTTGTTTGTATTGAATAGGCTCCGAAACTACTGAACCGATTTCAAAAATTCTTTCACCATTAGAATCCTACATTATCCGGGATGGACATAGGGTACATGATTTTCCTAAATTCCCACGGGAACGAAGTCCCGAGCGGAATGCTAGTAGGCAATAAATCTAATTCCTAGGAAGAATTAGGTCCTTTTAAAAAGACACTTGCACTGTGCTATGGTTTTCACATTTTATTAATTCATCTAAAGTTGACACTGTTTTGTTCTACAAACACACATAATTGTTTAAATCAACTTTTATAGAACAACTTACTGATGTCTTACCCTAAGGTCGCCTAAAAGAAATTGCTACCTAGCAATAAGGCCGCTTTTTTGTACACTATGTAAAATGTTCTGTTAATTGTACTGTATGTCTCTGTGTGCAAATTATATTGTATTGTAACTTACCGATCAGGCAAAGCAGAAGTAGTGAACAGCGGCGCAGTAAGTTCCCTGGCATTCTCCTTTAACTCGACAGCTCTGTTCCAACACCAGTCTACCAGGAAGGGCAGCGTACAGCCCACGCCCGCGTGGCTGCCCGTGGCCCAGTCGTGGGCGCAGCGCTTTAGGAACCGGGACAGCCGGGCTTCCAGAGCCACTGAGAGGAGATAGCGACGCTGTTCTGCCTGGATAGTTTAGAAATAAATTGTTTTAGAAATATATTTGCATTTTATGCCCAGCCTTGGGCGCAGCGCTTTAGGAACCGGGACAGCCGGGCTTCCAGAGCCACTGATAGGAGATGGCGACGCTGCTCTGCCTGGATAGCGGTAACTGATTGTTTTAGACATATATTTGTGTTTTAATAACAGTTTTATTAATGGTGTAGTAACCGATTTATTACGTACTAAATATGTATATATATTGTGTGTGTATGGGCTCGGTGTTCTCACTCGTCCACCTCTTGACTCGGCGGCGGTCGGTGCCAGACTGCCCGCGCGGCTTGTCTGCGCCCCACCCCGCACCCGGAGTGGAGTGTAGATCCGAGACGACAGATGTCTGACTCTTTGCGTGTGTGTGTGATTGTATGCTTGTATATATTGAAAACATACATTGATATTATAAAATGAAATACTAGTATTTAAACTAGGCCGAGTCTGTGTCTTAAACACTAGTTTCTTCCTTATGTTATTAACTAAAGTATGTTAAGTATTACTTCTAGGTATACAATCGTTATTACTACCTATTACTCACACTACAACTATTTATGTGTAAAATATTAGTAGTAAGTGAAAACAAGGATAGTGTAGGTAGTTCGTGCCACATTCCGTCATTCAATACCAATTTAAATTTAAATGTTTCGCCAGTGACATAAAGATGTAAGTACCAACCATATTCTTGTTGCACTCCTTGTAAATCGACAAATGAACCCTCAAAAAGATTAATTATTAGTCCAAGTAACATAATAAATGACTTTCCAAGTAATTAACGGTCACAAATTAACAAGAACATAGGATACTTTTTTTTTTTTGTTTAAACCTAATGTGGGTATAAGAATATAATCGTCATCAACTCTGGCGCAAACACAATGACTACGCTACAGAAAGATCGGGACGTAAGCAACTTTTTGGTAAAGAACCTTAAACAATTATTTTATAGAATTGAAGTTAATTTTATGATAATGACCAGGGAGCGGAATCTAATAGCAAAACAATTGAAATGTAATAAAGATGGGACATTGTTTTGTATCGACTTTTCCAAGCTATCGATACCTACTTTAGTACTTTTACTCAACTTAGAATTTTTTTATTCTACTTTGAATTTCTAAGTTTTTGAACGATTTTTGTCGACTTTCTATAGGAATTATGATCCTGAAGAGTTTGTAAATGAAGTGGGCTCGTTTTATTATAATATTATGGTCACGGCAGCACAACTTTATCTGAATAATAAATAAATTTGTATAATAATGAATAATAAATAAATTTGATGTTTGGTTTTTTGAAACATTTACCATAGGATCGAAAAGCGCGTAATCCACACGGGCGAAGCCGCAAACGGAAAACAAGTGTTCATAAAGCACAACTCCACTTAGTTATCGATAGTGTGTTTAGTCGATAAAAAGCAATGCCCCATCTCTATTACATTTCAATTGTTTTGCTATTAGATTCCGCTCCCTGATAATGACCGTTATTTTTACTTAAATTTTGTTGAATTTTTTTTATGTTAGGTAGGTATAGTTAATTCGTATGGTTACATTATATTAGTATAATAAATAATTTATTATGGTGTGTAATGTATAAAAAGATAAGTTAGAAAAAAGAAGTCTGAGATGTGTTAAATGTGTGTGTGTTTGTTGTATTCTTATTAGATGCTATACAATTACAGGTAAGTATGTCTATTCACCTTTAATCTATCTTATTATCTTAAACAAGTCTTCAATGTCCTGGTAACTTTGGGATTTGAGCCAAGTCGTGAGTTTTTTTTTACAAATATGTTTATATATGTTTATATATTTATTATTTACATGTGTGTTACAAATGGGATTTGATAATCCCATTAATTGAGGGTATCAGTTATACACCCTGTATTGATATACAAAGTACGAATGTACATCTGCCCTTGCGCTAGATTGTAGTCAAAAGCGAATCTACTTTTTATTATTAATGAAAATTACAGGTTGTAAAACCGATACCCTCAATTCAGCAGATTTTCTTCATGATTAAAAAAAATATCTTTAATATTTTCTGTTTTTAAATTAATGCAGCTATCTATACACTCTATTTTGCAATAACAATAATAATAGAGTTAAACACGAAAACTAGCAATATACATCGAATCAACTCGACGTTTCCGAGGATAAATAATCATTAGTTATAGTAACGGGTAATTTCCACCATTTTACACGTTTAATTTGTTATACATATTTTAAAATGTTCAATAACCTAACCTGCTCCAAGTCCCGTGCCGTGTCTTGATACAATAGGACCAGTCCGGTTCGTACGCATGCGTGGTACAACCGGGTGGGGTGTAATAACGTGGTGGGACCATCCAGAGTCGATAAATAATCTAAGACTACACATAATTATAATTTGTTAAATTCTAAAATATTCGTTAACTAACCTGATCCAAGTCTCGTGTCGTGTCTTGATACAATGGGACCAGTCCGGTTCGTACGGAGGCGTGGTACAACCGGGTGGGGTGTAATAACATGGTGGGACCATCCAGAGTCGATAAATAATCTAAGACTACACATAATTATAATTTGTTAAATTCTAAAATATTCGTTAACTAACCTGATCCAAATCTCGTGTCGTGTCTTGATACAATGGGACCAGTCCGGTTCGTACGCATGCGTGGTACAACCGAGTGGGGTGTAATAACGTGGTGGGACCATCCAGTCGATAAATAATCTAAGACTACACATAATTATAATTTGTTAAATTCTAAAATATTCGTTAACTAACCTGATCCAAATCTCGTGTCGTGTCTTGATACAATGGGACCAGTCCGGTTCGTACGCATGCGTGGTACAACCGAGTGGGGTGTAATAACGTGGTGGGACCATCCAGAGTCGATAAATAATCTAAGACTACACATAATTATAATTTGTTAAATTCTAAAATATTCGTTAACTAACCTGATCCAAATCTCGTGTCGTGTCTTGATACAATGGGACCATTCCGGTTCGTACGCATGCGTGGTACAACCGAGTGGGGTGTAATAACGTGGTGGGACCATCCAGAGTCGATAAATAATCTAAGACTACACATAATTATAATTTGTTAAATTCTAAAATATTCGTTAACCAACCTGATCCAAATCTCGTGTCGTGTCTTGATACAATGGGACCATTCCGGTTCGTACGCATGCGTGGTACAACCGAGTGGGGTGTAATAACGTGGTGGGACCATCCAGTCGATAAATAATCTAAGACTACACATAATTATAATTTGTTAAATTCTAAAATATTCGTTAACTAACCTGATCCAAATCTCGTGTCGTGTCTTGATACAATGGGACCAGTCCGGTTCGTACGCATGCGTGGTACAACCGAGTGGGGTGTAATAACGTGGTGGGACCATCCAGAGTCGATAAATAATCTAAGACTACACATAATTATAATTTGTTAAATTCTAAAATATTCGTTAACTAACCTGATCCAAATCTCGTGTCGTGTCTTGATACAATGGGACCAGTCCGGTTCGTACGCATGCGTGGTACAACCGAGTGGGGTGTAATAACGTGGTGGGACCATCCAGAGTCGATAAATAATCTAAGACTACACATAATTATAATTTGTTAAATTCTAAAATATTCGTTAACTAACCTGATCCAAATCTCGTGTCGTGTCTTGATACAATGGGACCAGTCCGGTTCGTACGCATGCGTGGTACAACCGGGTGGGGTGTAATAACGTGGTGGGACCATCCAGAGTCGATAAATAATCTAAGACTACACATAATTATAATTTGTTAAATTCTAAAATATTCGTTAACTAACCTGATCCAAATCTCGTGTCGTGTCTTGATACAATGGGACCAGTCCGGAACGTACGCATGCGTGGTACAACCGAGTGGGGTGTAATAACGTGGTGGGACCATCCAGAGTCGATAAATAATCTAAGACTACACATAATTATAATTTGTTAAATTCTAAAATATTCGTTAACTAACCTGATCCAAATCTCGTGTCGTGTCTTGATACAATGGGACCAGTCCGGTTCGTACGCATGCGTGGTACAACCGAGTGGGGTGTAATAACGTGGTGAGACCATCCAGAGTCGATAAATAATCTAAGACTACACATAATTATAATTTGTTAAATTCTAAAATATTCGTTAACTAACCTGATCCAAATCTCGTGTCGTGTCTTGATACAATGGGACCAGTCCGGTTCGTACGCATGCGTGGTACAACCGAGTGGGGTGTAATAACGTGGTGGGACCATCCAGAGTCGATAAATAATCTAAGACTACACATAATTATAATTTGTTAAATTCTAAAATATTCGTTAACTAACCTGATCCAAATCTCGTGTCGTGTCTTGATACAATGGGACCAGTCCGGTTCGTACGCATGCGTAGTACAACCGGGTGGGGTGTAATAACGTGGTGGGACCATCCAGAGTCGATAAATAATCTAAGACTACACATAATTATAATTTGTTAAATTCTAAAATATTCGTTAACTAACCTGATCCAAATCTCGTGTCGTGTCTTGATACAATGGGACCAGTCCGGTTCGTACGCATGCGTGGTACAACCGGGTGGGGTGTAATAACGCGGTGGGACCCACTTCATCCAAAGAGTTGATGATCTGACGCTGAATGCCTGTCGTACTTAGGAAGCACGCTTCTGACGTGTTTAAACAAACGCATTCTGTGGAGATTTAATATTAATTAGAGCTTTATTAAACACTTGTCTATTAAGGGTATTCAAATCAAGCACCTAAATAAAATTCCTAAAAAAAAATGACATCACATTTAGTATTCCATACCAGAATCGAAGCCCCTACTCTGTCAGTAATGTCAGTCCATCTCTGTCTTGCAACATACAGATGACAGTGACAGGTAGAGACAATATCGGGCGTCCGATGATTGTATAATTTCTTTCAAACCAAGCGACAGGTAAACAAACAACCCACCGACAAAAAAAATCGAATTGTGCTTGTATACAACGAATCCCTTTGAGTTCACTAAAACACTTTTGTAAAATCATTTTTCAAACTTTCTTTCTATAGCACGTAAAACATTCAAAAATATGTAATTATTTTTTTCGACAGAATACTAAAATTCGGTATAACCTGACAACCACCGTGGCAAGTTTCAAATGGCTGGCACGCCATCATCTTTGTTTACATTTTAGTTCGAAGTAGGATATAGATAGTACAGAGTAAAGCCCCTGGTTGAAAATGCTAATGTTATTCACTATTTTGACTTATCTTAAGTAACATTCTGAATGTTCTGTGAAATAAAGCTATTTTTGACCTTGACTTTGTTTGAATACTCACCATAGTGCAGAGAATTGGGGTAGAAATGTTCTTCGAGCCTAGAAGCAGCGCAATACACAGACACGGAGGAAGGTATCAAACGCAGGTCTAAAGTGGCCGTGGCGCCGCGAGCCAAGTCGCTGCACTGAGTCGCGCTCATGAACGCGTTACTTTGTAGCTGGTATGTAGCTAAAATGGTATAAGAATTAATATTATTAGCGAAGGACAATGAATACTATGGTTTTATATAAATTATAATACACGGAAAAAATATAAGGAAAACACAATCAATGAATCAATCTAATTAACACTGCCAAACTACATAGAAACAAAAAAAAACAGTAGAATTTAGAAAGTGTACATCAATGAATCAATCTAATTAACACTGCCAAAGTAGAAACAAAAAAAACCACTAGAATTTAGAAAGTATACATAGGTCCGAAAAGGTCCCTAACAAGTATACTTATGGTTCGATGGCAGTTCTCGTCATTCAGAAGAACTTTCCCAAATAAATAAGCAAATGATTAACAATACGAGTGTCGAGTATTACATATCTGGAAGTGTTTATGTTGATTTGTCCTTCACGTCGTAATGATGCAAAGGATCAATGTAAAATGTTATACAGGGACAGTAGGAGAGCTACAGAGTAACTTAGGCTAATATTTACGCAAACAACGCCGCGGGCGGAGAGGCAGTAAATAAAAATAAAAAAAAGCTGAAAACCAGCGTTGGGGCCCCGGCTTCAACACATGCTGAGCTGTGTCCAGTTTGACATCACACTACTGTACAATCCACTGGTTATATTATACATTGTGTTCTTATCCTGTGTTTTATATTTGATTTTATTTTCCTTGTGTTGTAGTGTTTTATGTCAAATAAATGTCTTGAAATATAAATCGGAAAATCGTTTGATCGATTTTGTGGGAGTTTCGTATTATAATAATTAAAACGGAATTAATAATAATTATAAAAATACATGTTGTAAAGTTACGTTATTTTTTTGAACACAGTGTTAATTTGGTTTCCTATTGGAAGGAAGGGCTATTGATTGGTCTAAAATCTAAATAGATAATAAAATATGTTTTACCTGGCATCTGATCCTTATACCACTGGTCAAGATCAAAAAGCAGCATTCCGTATTGGGATGACGCGTCTGCGTTCTCACCCCAACACTCCCATATAAGTTGGCAAATGTTTAGCATACCTGTAAAATTTATCACATTGATTTTCATGACAAATTCAGTTTTCCTAATTCAGTCACCATACTGCTACCACAGGACAGTTTTAGAACTAATAAAGCTAGGAATTTAGTTTCGAGTGCTTCTATACATATAGATGGCATTGGTTGTAAAGGAAATTGTAAGAAATGACCGTAAATAAGAGCCATTCTCGAAAAAACTTGAACTACTAGAACTGAAGCGTTCGTAGCCCAGTGGTTCTCGCTAATCTCAACCGATCAGTGAGGTTAACCTTTTTAGCGCCAAGAGTTTTCGTCAAAAATGCCCACCACACGCCACGACATCAAAAAAATATAGTTTTTTACATATCTCTTGCTCTGTAAGTAGTCACTTACTTCCCTGAATGCCGGGGTGTATGGATATCATTACAGCATAGGTTTCAAAACCTACCATGTAATGTTAACATTACAGCATAGGTTTTGGAATTTGAAAAAAGAACTGTCATAATCTACTGCAAGAAGAATATTTTTAAAAAGTTACTTTTTTTTTCTCGGTATCGATTATTTACTCGAATCGGAATCAAGACAATTTATAAGTATAAGAATTTATGAAGATTTTATTTTTAATATCGAACTATTTGTTTCGCAGTCACATCGTATGTTAGTTGAAATCGATTTAAAAATCAAACTGGCCAGTACGATTTGACGCGCTTGCGTGCCATAAAATCGTGAAGAGTAAAAACGGCAGTCGACTAGCTAGGCGCGAAATTTTAATTAAATACACATGTTTCTCTTTAATAAATGTTCATAGAAACCTGCTTTCTTGTTTTTTTACTTACCTCACAATCGATATGTAAAGCAGAGTGTTTATCTCGGGTGTAAGCATCAATTGCATACTCGGGCTAATTAGCGCCCTCGCTGCGCTCGGGCGCCAAAAACCTCGTATGCAATTGATGTCATACAGCCCTTGGTTAACAATCTACTATTAATGTCGTGGCGTATGGCGAACGCTTGGTGAACGATATTAAAGTAAAAAAAAAATATATCAGATTTTGGCGGCGAGGGCACGAAAATTAAACGTCTGATATATCAGACTTTGGCGGTGAAAAGGTTAAGCAACGTACACAGAGGCAGGGAACGTGTTAGGTGACCAAAGTAGCACTTTAACACGAGAACGTCACGTTGAAAACGTCAGAGTTTTCAAGCCAAGTTCGCTACATACTTGACTATACCTACACGATAAGAAGAAGAAGATAGAACTTCTTAAAAGTTCCTACCATAAAAGAGGAAATAGCCTTTCAACAAAGGATAACCAGCCACAATAATAGACTTGCCCAAGGGTTAAATTTAATTTAACATAATCAAAAATTATGGATTAAGGAACATAATCAAAAATGCAACCCATCAATAGAATAAACCTTACATGTCTTATTATGCTGTTAAAAAACTGCTTATGGTCCTTGGACTGATTGTATGTTACATAAATATATTATATATTAAAAAAAAATAGAACTACGGAATGAGCTAAGATGTTTAGTATAGCAATTTTCATGAGTGATATAAAACAAGGCAGACTCCACAAACTTACTGTCTTCTCCCTCCCCTCCAAGCATGGAATTGATAGAGTAAGTGTGACAGGACACGCAACGACCTCCAACTAATGGTGAACCTTCTTCTGTGGTGCTCAGTTCCACTTGAAACCTTATTGTTGCTGTTAGGAATTCCTGTTGAATTTATTGTTTATTAATAGATGTTTTTGGGAGTTGCATTTCAACTTTGAATGCTGGTTTGACTTTTACCGCTAGGCAGTGGTGGATTTACCTTAGGGCCTATTAGGCCCGGGCTTAGAGCAGCCCGATTTTAAGAGTTTAAAAAGCGAAAGTTTGAAGTGATCGATTTTTATAAGTTATATGTTAAATCGATTATATCGAAATAGGTTTAAGTTATACCCATTTCACAAAAATAAAAATACAGAAACAAAACGAGACCAAATGTATGCCAAAACAAACTTACTCCTTTAGTACTGCTGATGACTGCTTGTGCTTGGTAATTATTATAAAGTGATATGACACTCTCAACATAAAAATCTCACCTGATATAAACACTTGACATCAGAGAGCATCCTCTTCCCCTGATATGTGAGGGAGTACATCACAGCAAATGGAAACTCTTCTTCATCAAAACGGTCCATCACTGAGAAGACTACCCAAAGGTAGCAAAACGCGCGGGGGTCGTCACAGGGTTCCTAAAAGGTTTTTTGTAAATCTATACATATAATAAAACTGTAGAGGTCGAATTTCTGTACATAGAAAAAAAATGCTAAAAACCGAGTCAGGGGGATGTAAGAAGAGAAATAAAACAAGTCCCGATTTTTTTAGATTTTTTTGTTTCTCTGTTTGTCTGTTTGTCTGTTTGTCTGTTTGTCTGTTTGTCTGTTTGCACGGGCTAATCTCCGTAACTGTTGGACCGATTTAAATGAAATTTTGCATAGGGGTACCTTATATCCCCGGTCAACATTTAGGCTACATAAAATCTCGAAATTTAGCCAGTAAATATAAAACCAACAACAAAAACCCCTGAAAAAATTCAAAGCTAGGTGTTTTTCAGAACATTTTACAAAACCATAGAGATCAACGTATTTTTGACATATACATGGGCTAAAAGCAAGGACATGTTGTTTTTTAAATTTATCTCTTTCGAGAAAGGCAAAGGAATCTGCATCCATACAGCCAGGTCTTCAATATATGCATTTCTTAGCTATGTCTTTAATTTATATTTCTTTACTTCTCTCATTCTCCGAAAGCCGATAGTGTTTTGTTTACGAAGAACTATGGCGGCGAGAAGCACTGCCGCTGGATCGGAGCGGATACACTGTATCACTTGAATTACTTTTTAACCGACTTCCAAAAAGGAGGAGGTTCTATATTCGACTGTATACAGGGTGGAATTTTGTAATGCCACCTGAAGGGAAAGTACTCTTAATACTGTAGATAGAAAATTGTACTCAAAGAAAACATTCCTTTATTTTTGAAAAGAAAGAAAACTGCATTCAAGAATTTTCGAAAATTCGCTTGCCACAACCGGGAATCGAACCGACTAAAATCTGTTAGAATACTTTGTACTTTTATTGCGTCGATCGTTAGGGTCAATTATAAGGATGAAATCTTTCTAACAAACTTGGTAAATTAAATGAAAGTAAAACTACGAAATCTTAAACCATTGTATATCTTTATTTTATGTATGTTCACCGATTTCTCCGACATTTGGACCGATTTTCAAAATTCTTTTTTTTTGTTCGAAAGAGTATACTCCAGAAGTGGTCTTATTGTCACCAAGTCAGGATCTAATGGAATCCCATCAAAATCAAGGGCAACCCTTGAATGGAATAGGCACTTACAATGTTTCTCAAGTTCTTTCTATTATTTACGCCAAACATAGAAAAATATACACATCAACACTGTCTAGGGATATTGCATGATTTTTCATACAAAAGAGGTCTGTTTGAGAAGCTATAATACCATACTCGAGATACACGGAGTGATATAGTTTTCAGATGAGCAAGTGCTAAACATGAATTTTCAATTTTTATCAATGAATTTAATTTTTCTTGAAATTTGTGAAAACGTGACTAAAATGAAAAAAAAAAATTGCGCTAATTCCACCATATTCATACAAAAAGCAGAAAAAAGTGCATTTTTGTTTTCGTTTACGTCACGTTTAAAAAAAAAACAATTTAAACAAAAATCATTGACAAGAATTGAAAATTCAGGTTTAACACTTGCTCATCTTAAAATTATATCCCTCCATGTGTCTCGAGTATGCTTTTATAGCTTCTCAAACACATCTTTTTGTATGAAAAATTAAGCAATATCCCTAGACAGTGTTGATATTTAACTTATTTTTTCTATGTCTATGAGTACGTAGCATTTGATAAAAGGACCGGATTGAGATTTATGAGATATTTTGTATAGGTAATAGATCCTTTCTTAATTTTTTGTCGGAAGTTTGGTTGAGTAGTAGAGTTACACAGCCTGTGAATCGACGGTTTCTGGGTTCGATTTCCGGTTTGGGCAAACAAACCATACGAGGGAAACTTTAGTGCAGAAAGTTACAGTGTGAAGTGCTAATTAATTGATTTTATGATAGATAGATAGATAGGTAGATAGATTGACACTTTAATTCAATTGACATAAAACAGCACAACACAGTAATAGACAAATAACAAACATACAAGTAAACATGAATCAGCAAGCAAACAATGAAGTAAACAGAATAAGAAACAGAAACAAATAATTTTATAAAACTATTTTACACCGTGTTATCTGTATCATGCCAATCAAATTGGCGCTGACTCAGCATATTGCTGCAGTACCAGACTGCAGCGCTGGTATTCTGCCATGATGCTACTTATTGAGTTTTCTTTGTAGGTAATAATAACCTTTTTCTAACTTCATAAATTCACCTTTAAAAAAGTACTTTATAAAGAAAATCTGAGGGTGCTGCTCTATAATTAGATAGACGTTTTTTTTAAGAGCTATCGTCGAATATAAGTGAGTCGAAAGAAATTAAATTATTGTAAGTGACCCACAAATATCCAAAAATAAAACAAAAACTTCTGTGCTGAACTGGCACTGAACAAAAAATTTGGAATGTGCCAGCTGCCAACCAAATACATTGCATTGTTGGTACAGAGGCCAGCGCATCAGGTTACTCCATTTTCATTGCAAAACCGCTCTTATCACAACAGCACAGAGTGCACGCGTGTGGTAACCTGAGTTGGGGCCGTCCGTGCATTGCAAAATTTAGACATCGTATTATATACTCATATACAATATGCCATTTTTGAAATTTTCATGACATGTAAAGTTATGTGACTTATGTTACCCCAACGAGGATTATAGGCGTATAATATCTAAAATATCGAAACTTTTGTCAGCTTCCCCATTCATAGTTCGGCTATTCTGCACTTTTTTAACGAACCAAAACTAAATACTTAATACAGTGTTAATAAGAACGAAGTTGACTAAGTATTTAGTCTTCAAATCTTAATTTGGCCCTAACTAAATGACATTATTCAATCTTCAGGATATCACTTTTTGAAAACAATAAAACGGCTTATTTTTATTTTTAAGCAAAGGAATTTATGGCCGTACAGCCGGTGTTTTCAATGCATTTCTTATTTTAAAGGCGGGAAACCTCAGATTAATGAAATCCATTCTGTCCGATAGATGAAGTCTATTCTTACAGGAACCTACGACTGTAATGCTATCCTGGTTACTCAAACGAAAATTTACGGACGAAGAAACAAGAAGACAATATTTTTATCACTGCGTCGATTTCATGCCGCGTACAGCCCTAACTGTCAAAAAAGTGTCAAATGCTCGTCAAAACTAATATTTTCACGGGAGTTTTCTTTGTTTCCAGAATGCGATCTGCAACCGCGCACGATGCAGGACATTTTCCTCGTCCTCAGTCCCTGTTCTGGTACACCAACACACCACAAACTTTACGAAATCTGTTTTTAAACAGCAAATCTCATTACCATCCTAACTGTATACAGTGCCGGTTTTAACACTACCAGCGCCCTGGGCGAGATGTCTACGGCGCGGCGCCCCCCAACTGCAATTCAAACCCATGCGAAAATAGGGAAAGGAATGCAATAACCATTTATATAAAATATTTTTAACAAAAAATTGACCAAAAATTTAAATTTGCGGGTAAGTTTTTTGTTAAAAATATTTTATTTTATTCTTTTTAAAGGTTATCATTTATCTTAGATTTACGAGTTCATCACACAACATACAACCATCTATGTCTGATTTAGTTGGAGATCACCACAGAGTTTGACAAGGTTGGGTTTTTTCGGAATCTTTAATATTATACATAAAAGACCATGATTTCGAGTACTCATTTAACTGTTCGAATAAGTAGACGTGCAGCGCCCCTTTCATCCGGCGCCCCGGGCGGTCGCCCAACCGCGCCCTACCCTAACGCCGCTACCGACTGTATAACTTGTGTATACCGACGCAAGTGATAACGCGACCAAATTGAAAAGTTGGCAATATTTCCATCGTAGAATTATTAAAGTGCCTTTCTTATTTGGTAGCATGGATAGGAGTCCTTAGGAGTCGGAATGACGTTTTGGGTAGTACGGTGTGACGTCATCAAGATTTCATCTATCGGACAGAATGGATTTCATTAATCTGAGCGGGAAACTCAATAGAAACTGACAATTGACATTTGTTTTATTAAAACCACTATGAATATGATCTATAAGGGTTTGATCTATGGCTTTGATGGTCTGACATGAAATAAGGGCAATTTATTGATTTTTAGATTTTAGTTTACATCAAGCGTAGCATTGCGTATATAAGCCATGGATAAATATTATAATATTACTATTCTAATAAGTTTCTTAGTTTGGATCAAGACACCTTTGCTTACTTCTACAAATGTCCATTGAAGGGAAAAGCTTAGTCATTTCTATCTTAAATTAAATTTTTTATTGAATCATTTTTACACAATTATCGCAAAGCACAATAAAAGCAGCGTGCTAGCTGAAATCTCAAATGCACGGGGGTTGTCTTAGATACTGACATAGGTGACCTGTTTCAGAAACCTCTATTCCACTGAAAATCAAAAATAAGTCCGTAATTAGCACTAAGGAATTCGTGTGCCATTTATTGTACTTACCTAAGTAATAGGTCTTTCAACATACAATTTTCGTAAATTTTTTACTCCACATATTTTTATTTTATCAAAATTGATTTTTTATAAGTACAAAATCCTTACGTTTTTCACAGAAACGCGAAACACAATATTAATTAACCGCTTTTTGTGGGATTGTTAAGACAACAAGATGTTTTTTAGAGGCACCACTGACTCATGTTAAGTGTTGATTGTCTATCTCTCTCAGTATCAAAAAAATAAAAACGACTGCTACTTAAGTATAGATCAGAGTCTGAGTCGCGTTCTATAATACGGACCTTAATCTATCAAAAGCAGTAACAATGGTATAGAAAATATAAGCGATAGAGGAAACAACTATGTTTGACCTTTGTTTTCAGATCCAAAGTAATGTATTAAGTATCAACCTTATATGACATAGTTAGCCAAGTTTTCAAATAAAAAATATTTTTAGAAATTGCTTTTCCTTATATGAACGAAATAGTTGCTATTCGTTCATATAACGAAAATATGAACGAAATAGTTGCTTCAATAAAAAACGGCAATTCATGTATCTGTAGTTGTGTCAAAGTACAAACTCGGTCTATAAAAATACATACAACACGCAGACGAAGTTGCGGGCATCAGCTAGTTAATACTAAATACAATAATGACTATTATTTGCATGGCTTCAATGTTACTCTTTGGGTGGTTTCCTTTAACCCCCAGTTACATGGAAGAAGTTACTCTAAATCAATAAGGCTGCTGCATTGTACACTATTAGATAAATGGGTTTCTGGTTATACTTTTCTTTTGTGTGCAATAAAGAGTATCATATTGATTGTACAGACAGCATCACGTAAGATAACCCACTAGCTCTATGAAAGGCGTCATTATGATAAGCGAGATAAGGGCGACGTCAAGGTCAACATGTACAGCCTGGTGTGCTGCCGTATGTACTTTATGATGATTCTAATGCCCAGTTTGTGCATCATTTGAATGAGGGCCCGATATCTTTTAATTGTACGTAATTCAATTGATAAACAAATGAGACAATATTAAGGATATCTTCAAGATACACTTTAGTCACTGGCAACAACATATAAGCAACTAGCTTTGCGCCCGCTTGGACTACAGGTTATATCGTGCCCAGCTGTGGGATAAAATGTAGCGTATGTCCTTTCCCAAGGTCTAATCTATCTCTGTATCAAATTTCATCAAAATGGGTTCAGTAGTTTAGGCGTGAAAGATGGACAGACAGACAGAGTTACCTTTGCATTTATAATATTAGTAAGGAACACGGATACTTACTTGAAATCCAAAGTGAGTGACCGGCAAGCACTCAACATTAACTTGTGATGTGAATTCGAGATCTAAGTTCAATAAGTTCCACAGCTGAAAAGCCCCAAAATTGAAACCAACTGCTAAACTCCCCAGTTGAGGTATATACTGAATCACAGTCACTCTTATATGATCCCTTTTTGCCTTCATTCTGACTGTGCCATCAGGATTACGGAAAATATACTGGTCATCAATTGTGGAATTCTCATTTAATAACAAAGCCAAATGATCATCATTTTCTAAGGCAAGATCTCTTCGTGTTTCTATTTGTTGAACAGCTGTTAAAGGTAGAAATGTAAGACTGGCTGAATTATCTTCTCCTCTGACCATTTGTTCATATCCTTGTGAAATGTCTTTCAATGCTTGGATCAGGCATGGTCTATTGAGATCGAAAACAAATATTTCGCCGGTTTTTGTCCCTGCCATGATAGCACCATCAAAGCAAGACAAAGGTCCATCTGGGAGGCCATCGCAAACTGAAAGTTCTGATACAATTACATCAGTTTGAATACAACGGAGTATCTGTGAGCCATTGATATGAAAAACGCAGATCATTCCAGCTACATCCTCACATTCTAAACTGATTATAAGCTGTTGTGAGTTTTCTGTTAGGGGAGTAGGTAGCTCAACTACACTTGTGACTGTGGTGCGAAAATTACTGAAAAAAAAAGTTGCTGATAGAAACTTCGATAATCGTCAAAATAAGAGATGTTCATAATTTAAATTTTCTCACACTAAAAAACTTTCAAGTTTTACTATGTATTTAAACTGATTTTTTTTTTACTTTTTATCAAAGCTGTTTCTAGCATTTATTCTTACACTTTGAATTCTTTCTTTATCGTGTAGGTATGTGGAGAACTTGACTAACCTAACCCACACATAGACTTTCTTGTTTGATCCCACTACTTCATAGAATTATTTTTCTATCAATGAATATAATGAATTAAAGAAAATTACCTTATTGAGGCTCCAAAAGTTTTTTGTGCCACCTTAAGGCCTGTTTTGAGGTCAACAACACAGAACTTTGGACCAAGGGCAAGCCAGCCATGTTTAGTGTCATTAAGGATGCCACCGAGAGGGGTTTTATCTGTAAAGTAAATGAGATGTGAAAATAACAATTAGTATTATAGGTTAGGTTCTGAATGGTGTTAGCTCTTCCTTGAACAGCAGTAGCCAAGCAGTTCGTTGGCACTGTTTCATCCCAACAATGTCGAGATTGGTCAGAGAGTCATCTTAGGGGCGGAACAATTAAGTACTATGTTTTATTAGCAAAGATTAACGTCAGTACGATAACATAAAGAATGTTGTAATCACTTCACATAGTGTACGCACCGGGAAAGTCCTCCGATGGCTGCAAATAACTAAATACCGACGGAGAAAGACTTGTAGTCTTAACTATAGAAAACACACTATCCTGTAACTTTTGCATTTTTATTTTTAGCACAATTTATATTTTACAATTTTTAACCGACGGGTAGGGCTTAGAATAGGTTATGCCTCATTCTGACAATTTTTTGATGCGCGAAAAGCGCGGCATTTAAAATTTTAAGTATGTTCAGCTTAGTTATTAATTATTAACAATATTAGATGGTTTATTTAGTAAATTCGATGGAAATATCAAGTGATTTTCATAATCGAAGTCGGTTCTAACGTGTTGTTAATAAATTTATCCCTTTCAGGAAAGGCAAGGGAAACTATGTCCATACAGCCATGTCTTCAGTAAAAATCTTCTTTCTTCAACTTAACCTAAGCCCTAAGCTCCTCACGTTCTATGTAAAACCGGATAGCGTCTGTTTTACGAAAACTGGCGGCGAGAAGCACAACCGCGAGGATCTTTGTCGGTACCAAACGGAACAGAAACACTGTTATCACTTGAACCTTTTATCACTACACGGATTTTAGTCAATTTACTGCATAATACACTATCACTATTAAACATTAAACAACTTTTTCACGCAGAAAATGAAAATTCAATTGACAAAGCAACCGCTCACGCCGAGTTCCCGCCAAAGACCCCCTCGGTTCTAACGCGCGATGTTTATTTTTCATTTGACAGCTGTAGTGCGTGACAATAGGTGACAATGCAATCACAAAACAAAAATGATAACGTTACGAATAGCTGCTACTTTAAAACAGTTATATTTTGACATTATTTCTTAACGCTCTATTCTTGTTTAAAGTCATATGGGAAATAGAATAGATGAAAATATCGCTCGATTCCAATACTCAAAGCCCAATTCTGATTTGTAAGCTAATCTTGTGAACAAGTAAAACATAAGGAGCGCCGTCGTTGGCAGCTACAAAGAAATTATAACTATATCTACTGGCAACGAAAAACAGGGCGTCCCACATGCGTCCCACGGCTATGCCCAGGTAACATATAATATCATTGGCTATGCCACATAGAGGGAAAGTACTTTAATTAATATTCTAGATGGGTATGAAAGAAGGGTTCGATTCCCAGTTCAGCTACCTAGGAAATTATTTAAAAATTGTTGAATTCAGTTTTTAAAATTAAAATAAAGTCTTCTTTGTAAAATGTCGTATCTACAATAATTAAGGTACTTTCCCACATGGTATAGCGGTAGGACGCCCTTTATGGTAGGTATTTTATACCTAATACGCCTACGAGAGGCGATATGACATAATTTCAACAAATATATATAAAATAAAAAGATATGAACCAATAAATCACTGCGGAATTTTCACTTTTTAAATTTAGAACAGAAGTTATGCAGAAGAAATAAGCCACCAATGTCATTTGACCTCTTTAAATTCATGATGCAAAAGTATTCAAAAACTGGCCAAGACAGTGTCGGTTCACGCGCAGCTACATAGTTGCAAACTAGTGAAGTAATGACAGAGTCAGACGGACAGATGGTCATAGCGAAACATAAAGGTTCGTTGTTTACTACGGAACCCTAAAAAAAAACAAAGTAACCAAGTCTATAGTTTTATTAGAAAAGAAACTTAAAAAAATAAACAGACTTACTTGCTATATGGTGGAAATAAACATTGTCTTTATTTAATATTTTACAATGAGCATGCATCTTTTGATATACAATATCCTACATGCGAAGTTAAATAGGTATTTCGTATTTTTTTAATTTTCATGTTATGCTGTGTAAACTAGCGTGTAAAATACAAACAATTGAATAAATCAAACTGTAAATGTCGAGTAGGTAATACATAAACATAAAATAATATAGGTCTATTAAATATAGATTCGGTATTAAGTAACTATCTAATTATTACTGAGCAATTATCACTATTAACAACAAAATCACAACTTTTTTTTAGTGCGCGGGACAGGTGTAACTGAAAAGTTGACAACATTTTTATTTGTTTCATTTGCATGAGGGCTTATTTTTATTTGACCCTGAACGATATTCATCATAGAAGTATAGGGGCTATCTGGAATAAGATTATTTTGCTGAAGTGGTTCTGGTAGTTCTGTGGTTGAATTTGTAGGGTTACTTTCACTTCTTGCTGCTACATTATCATAAGCGGTACTTTTCATAGACACGTACGCACGTTGGTTTTGGGTATTTTTAGTCCCTGGGCTAAATCCATTTTGTGTAACGACTGGATTGTTAGGCCTGGAATTGTGACTAAGGTTTTCTTTTTGAGGTGGAGTATCATTGTTACTTGAAGAATTGTCAAGAGAACCGTTTCGATTTACATGTAAACTATTAGACCTAGATGAGTTTCCAACAGAATGAAGTGTTGATGAGCTTCCCTTAAAGCTTTCCATTTCCTTAGAAAAAACCTCTTCGCTCTTCTGAAATCGCTGAGCATGAACAGACATTGGAGACTTATTATTTTGAATAGATGTAGCGCTCAGCGATCTACTAGGAGAATTACTTGTTGATTGAATAGTTGTAATCTGTTTATTTTCGGGCCTGTGTGGTGTACTTTTATTTGTAACTTTTGCGTCCATTGATCCGTATGCGCTGTCTTTATTAGAACTATTAGACGAGCCTTCTTCTTTTACGCCATATCTTCTAACTACATTTGCTGGAGCTACTGGTTCTATATTTTGTACGTCATATGAGAGAGGGTTTATATCAGTTGAGTTTTTTTTATCCGCTCCTTCCATGACCTCTCCAGTTCTGGGGTTGATATGTTTTTCAGTATCGTAACGGAGACTTGGTCGAGAATGTTTCTCGTCAATTGGATGAGGGCGAGATCTATCTTCGAGCTCCACATCACTGTCATCATAAATACTAGGTTCATAAGAACTTTCCTCCTGTAAGATAAACTATGATTAATAGCAGTTTTATTTCATGAGGACTGTTAAAATATGACATAAAAATAAGAAAATTGTATACCTCTTCATCACCTTCTTCAATGACACTGTTCTGTATCCACTCGCGGATTCTTTGTTTCTTTGCCTGACGATCTACAGTAGTTTCAATGCCGTTATCTCGGAAGTGTTTTAGAAGTATATTTTTTTCATTTGGATCACTGTGGAAACTGTACATTGATGGACAAAGTTCATCTATGTCACCACCAGCTGTAAAAAAAAATTCTTAGTAAGTCTCGTAGGTTTGGTTATATTATTTGTTGTCCTTTCCTATAATTTAATCATTTTCCTTACCAACTCTGTCAGTGTAGCCTTTAGCCATCCAACGATCATCTAAATAGCGCGCGAGCTCTGAGAAGTTGGTGGCTCTCCTATTTTCTCTAGGCTCAATAAATTTTTTAAACATCTTTTGGGCTCGAGAAGAGACCATTTTCCACAACTTTGGTTGCTTTTTTAAAGGATTTGCGCTGTTGTACCAGTTGAAGTAACTACAAATAGAAACAGTTAAATTAAACCAAGATCATATAACAGAGTATAAAAATACGCGGTAGTGAAACAATGACACATGTCGCCCTCTACAGAAAACTGCCGGAATCAAGAATGTGTCTTTGTTGTTTCGAAAAAATGCGCATTATAAAGTGGTTTGGTGATTTAATCCCAATTTGTATTTTTTTGCAGTTAAGTCACTGTAGCACCGGGGGTGCGATATACTTAAATCACTTTTATTAAAAGTGAAAACTAGTTATTGCTCGTAAAAAGGTAAAAAGAGAAATTAGGTATATTAATTTATTTTAACCACATCCACATACCTAGTGTATCTCGGATCATCAAAAGCAGCTTTTTGCCAAGGAAGACATCCAGTGAGACAAATGAAAATAACTATGCCAAATTGCCAAATATCGTGGGTAATTAGCGCCCTGAAAGCAAAGAAACAAACATAAATCCTTGAGTACCGTTTGCGCTGCTGTTTACATTCTCCTTGTAATTTATGATGACTTTATTTTGAATTTTGCACAAGCATGATATATATTTCAAAAACTTGTGTGTAAGCAAAGCATGAAATTATCATAATCGTAACATTTCGTAACACTAACAAATACCTACTTGTAACTACTATCCATGGCTAATTTTAAAACTTCTGGAGGAGAATAGGGTAACCATTCATTTCTTCTTAGCACAGTTGATTGAACTTTCCTTGTTTCTCCAAAATCACATAGCTTAATTCTTGAGAAATCGGACTTAAATATAAGAACATTATCCAGTTTCACGTCTCTGTGGACCAGCTCTCTTTGATGAAGATGTTCTAGAGCTGAAGAAAGCTGCTTTGCAACTCTCTTAGTATGGATTTCACCAATACCGGTATCAAACATATTGGAAGTAAGGTCACCTGAAATAGAGAAATACCCTCGATTAAATGCTTTCGGCCGCCATCGCAACTGTGTTTCGCAACCGGTTGACTACAAAGATTTTTTAGTCCTTCATCGCAACCAGTTGTGATAGATTACTTGTGACAAATACTTCAGCCATATTTTGCTATTTTTGATAAGGTAAACATAATATTATAACATAAACAATAATAAACTGACGAAAAGCCCACGTTTCCCTTATACGTTACCCGAGGCCGAGTATAAGCTTGCTTTGGACACATACAAAAACAAACCCAGAGGCAGCATCACTGCTAGATAAAAGAGCGACAAGAGCGATCGTCTATAAAAATGTTAGATGTAAAGATTACAAATCAAATCACAGTTTGCTTGGTGTATGAACAAAAAGTAATGATGAAAGCAGCCAATATAAACATGATCGTAATGGCGACTGACACTGGAATTGTGCTAAATTTTATATTCATTCAAAACTATCGTGTTGGCTGTCATCCAATCAAAGCGTGTGAGAGTCGGCTTATGTACATATTATATACCTACTAAAAATATACCGTATAGTGAAAATCAATAATTCAGGAGTATTTATAATGTATTTTATCCAAAATATTTCAATTTTATTTCTGTTACTACAAAAAACTTTTGTGTAAATGTGTTTTTACTGAAAAGCAGTCTTGTTTTGTCATTAACTAAAAATATTTATGATTTTTAACAATAATTTCCCAATGCAGTGGTCTCGAAGCACATAGTTCATGAGATCCCTACCTCCGCACCGATGGTGTCAGTTAAGTTAAGATTGAATAATTTTTATAACATTGCTGCTGACTAAATATTAAGCAAACAAAATACAAGGTAAGACCCCTTTACAAACTTAATCTTAACAAAATCAAAAACTTACCTAGAGGAGCATATTCTTGACAAAACACATAAAATCCTGCTGTCTCGAATGCTACATCAAATGTGGTGACAATATTTTTATGTGCACTTAAATGCAAGCCATAATGGAATTCTCTGTAAAAATCTCTTATCGAGACGTAAGGTTTTGGAAGCGCCTTTATAACTATTTCTGTATCAGAAGCTCTATGTTCCACGAGGAGAATCTTTCCGAACCATCCTTCACCAACTATTTGAAGAATGTCAAACTCTTCGACTAAGCTTACCTAGAATAAAAAATTGATCTGTTAGTAATTTGTTTTAAGAACTGTAAATTATATATTAACAACTGAAATTCTTACTTTCTCGAGTTCAAATTCTCGGATCTTGTGAATTGAACCCGTCAAAGCTCTTCTTGTACCGTTGTTCATCTTAATTTATTTCGCATTCCATAAGTAGAGAATCTGAAAATAATATTTCACTTTGAAGTTTGACCATATGGATGAAACATAAATTGTTCACAATGAACCCTAAAGAAAGAATGTCCCCATTTCTAAGGAAATCGTTGATTGAATGATCTTGGGTCGTTGCCAATGGCTGATGTCTACTCCAGATCCAGACAGACGACTGTCTGTTTTGACGTCACGGGCTGATGACGTCACCTATGGTCTCACCTTTTGAAATTTCAGTTTAATGATGCATGAGTATGTAAAGAAAATGTACTAGGTCACATCAGTCTTAATTAACCCAATTGCTAATTTTATGCTGCTACAGAGTAGCAAGATGTTAGCACATTTCAGCTAGATTTTTTCGTTTGTTTCCCTAGGCACTACTACATGGCACGACCTGTTGTGCCATGGGAGATTTTTCTCTCCCGTGACACTACCGGTATTTATTGGTAATGTAAGGGAAAAATAGCGTCTTTTCAGCTAGATTTTTTCGTTTGTTTCCCTAGGCACTACTGCATGGCACGACCTGTTGTGCTATGGGAGATTTTTCTCACCCGTGACACTACCGGTATTTATTGGTAATGTAAGGGAAAAATAGCGTATGTTTGTGCCTAAAAGATAACTTAGTCGTGTTAAAGGAAATTTTGACAAACAATGGAAGGCTCCGGTTTTCAAATGGCTCCATATTACTGGCTTCATTCCTACAGTGTTAAATTCATTTGAAAAAGCTTAATACAATTAAGGTTTCTCCATCACCACTAGAACTGTATATATTAATTACAGGAATTTATTCAAGAATCTTTTTTAGAAAATTTTAACGAATATTATAGGTGCTCATTAAAATTGCTAAACTGATAGAATAATAGCTTATTATAGGTACTTATTAAAATTGCTAAACTGATAATATTCCGAAATTGATAAAATAAATTTATAAATTTTAAAAGTACGACTAGCTACGAATTGAGGAATTGTATATATTTTATATGTTTGATTTAGTTTATTTTAACAAATGTTTCTATTCCCTTAAAAAACTAAGGGCTATGTAGATCAAATTGAAAAAATAAAACTAGATATTTTGCTAAGAAATCAAAATAATATGAAGCAATTACACAGTTAAAGTTCATCAGTATTCCGACTTTCAAATATTTTGAGTATTAGTTCTTAATGATTTTTTGTGCCTAAAAGATAACTCGAAAAATAAATTTGATTAAATAAATCATTTCTCTGATTAACATGCTCCTGGTGTTTATTTTGTACAAAGTTCTACTTATCAAGCTAATAAGATTTGAAAAGTTTTGTATTGGTTCTACAGCAGGAATATGATATGTTTTATAAAAATATAACTCTAATTATTAAAAAAACAAAATACCCGACTGCACACTAAAATAAAATGTATCCTATGACACTCCCGTAATCAAGACAAATCTAACGATACCTCATACATCAAAATCCATCAAGCCGTTTAGGCTACAGGAGGTCACAAAGGAACAGACATACATACATACTTACATACACTCGAAAAACATTACCCTCCTTCTTTGGCAGTCGGGTAAAAATAGTAGTCTGTATGAAAAGACCAACCCTCTGTTTTTTCAGGGAAAGACTGCAACCTTGCGAAAAGGCATAGTGTTAATAGTACATTGTGATACGAGGGTCTGAAGGAGGTTATTGTAAACGAGTTGACGTATGTGAACACGAGCCGCAGGCGAGGGCTCACCATTGTCACGAGTTTACAATAACCTTTACACCCGTGTGTCACACGACGTTTTTTTAATACATTTGTGAGAAAAGTCATAAATAAAAAACAAATGTAAGCAACCAAATACAAATACCAATTTTTCACTTGAATTTGCAGGAAGAAGACAATCTTATCGGGCAAAGAATTCAAATATTCAGCCTTCTTGTTTTTCTCGGTAATTAAAATATTAAAATATTTCTAATGAAATATACGCAATATAATATTTTATTCCAAATTAGAAAATTATGTGCTTATTTTTATTTATTTGATTATTGTATTACACATGAAGTCGACATGATTTTATTCTCAGTATGCAAACCTTCTTGCTGGTAAACTTCTTAATTTGACTAGTGAAAACTAAGTAAGAAAAAACTACAAAGTAAAAAGCACTAGTGCTACAATGAGCTACTTTCTGTTTATGTTTATAGCCATACAATGTTTATTATTCAAGCACCTGTATTGAAAAAATACAAGAAAGTGTATTTGACATTTTTGAATGACTGTACGTTCTGTGAAATATAATTATCTAAAGATATAAGTTTTTTCTTTTAGCTTTGACTATGCATTATATCATCAGTCATTATGCTGCATTAACATGAGTTTTTAAGTAAACGTTAAAGCTTTATAAGATTTCCTAAATAAATAAATTGATTGAAATAATAAAATCACTTTTTAGGAAGTTGCATAGGTAGAACGTCGTTATCATTGTAATAGAACACCTGAAAGCAGCCTATACACATATTTTATAACAATAAACTCTTACTCAAATAGTGAAACTCAGAGTTTCACCTATTTATTGTTAGTCTTATTCTTTGTATTCTCCTATACTATTCAAAGCCAGAGGCGTTCTTTGACAAGGTGGAGCTATAAAGGTAAGAAAGTATACATAATTACCTATAAGAAAAATTTCAAGGTGTACTTTTAAACTGTTTGATTTAATTTAATAAAAGCTTGGGTTTTACTGGAATGAAAAATAAGCACTGATTTGATTAATCGACAATAGAAATCGATGCGCTACTAAGTTGTTTACAATATTAAGAAATAATGGAAATTACCGAACTAATAAGGGCAGATATTTTTCCGTAAGTAGAGTTCACAATCCACTTGGACATCGTCCAATCACTTTTTCACATTAATACAGATTCTGATAGCATTATGCTCATAAAGGGTGTCACATCCAAATTGCACTATTTATATTTGTTGCACGAAATCCCGGTGGAATGATGATTTTCGTATGCAATGTGTATTTTCGGATTAGGGCGGAACGGGTTGGGCGGCCGGCGCGGCGCTAGTATTTCAACTGGCGGCGCGTACGCAGCAATGCCCGGGAGGCTATTTTCGTGCAACTGCACATACAAAAATCATTTTCTAACAAAAATGTTACGATCAACGACCTGGTTAATTTATAATACTTTTTTTTGTGAAAAAGTGAAACAATTAATTAAAAATAACACAATTTTATCTCAGCAGGAAAAAAATTTTTTTCTTTGTTCGTTTCAAAAAAAACAAAAAAAAAACAATGCATTCGTCTTGAATAGATGCATTAAAATCAAGTGTAGGCAGTGAAACTAACACTGATAGTTCGTGGAGGGATACAGTAAGTTGATAAGAGAGAACGCGAGTAAAGTATGTTAAATATTTCTAAAAAACTTGACACCACCTATTTACCTAGATACCCTCTCTGTCCTACTCATATGCGAAAAATACACAATTTTCTTTGACCCTACATTTTATTAAAATAAAGTATGTCATTCAAGATAAAACTATTCTCAGTTGACTTCATTAAATAAAGTTCATATGCGAAAAACTATTGACTCGCGTTTTTTAATACTTACCTACCAACTTAAAACTAAGCAAATAAGCACCGGCAAGAGCGAAGAGCGTAGTCAAGCTTACAGTACTAAGCTTTTTAGGATCAAAAGTGATACTGTAAGCTTGACTCCTGACTACAAATATTTCATACTTTGGTTTAAAAAAAGAATGAAGTCCCTTAAAGTTTGAATCTACTCATAGGTACTTACATTCTCTTACGCCTATAATCCCTATTGGGGAAGGCAGAACATCAATGGTTCTAGAAACACTTAATACCTACCATATTTGACATAAATTCTTAGGGTTATTAGATGAAACCCGATGTATAATAGTGATAGATTGTCAGCCTTTCGCCCATAATAAAGCAAAACCCTCGCATTCTTGCTTACTTTTACAGTATGCTTGGGAATAGTTGGCAGCTGATGTATTCTAGATTGTTCTTTCAATCTTAGTCCAGGGTGAAAGATTATTCAAAGGTCTATTGTCACATGCCCCAATTAACAGATGGATTTAAACAAGGAAAGTCCTCAGAGCAATTAACAAAGCATTCATTGTTACGTTCATTTCATTACGCACCAATCAATTTAATTATAGATTTAGTGAGTTCCTAGACGATATTTTGGATCTTTGCCAGTTTTAAATGGTAAATGTTTTAGGTACGATTCATAGTGTACATACACAAAATGGGTTCTGCGAAATCGTTGTTGTTGAAATAAATATTAATCATTTACTTATAAAATCGACTTGTAATTACTTAATATAAAACTTGAAAAACTGAAACTGCAATAACTTCGTAATGTAGATATAACGTTATTTTGATTTCTTAGCACTACACAACTATTCCTAAAAAAATAAAAAAGTCTATGGTTTTTTGACTTCATAATCTTCTATCTCACTTTTTCATATAAAATCCGTTAGGGGTAAAAGTGATGGAGAATTGTACACCAAACAAAATACAAGTGATCGTAAACCGTGTTGTTTGTTGTGATTATTGTTCGTATTGTTTATTTTCTAAATTAACAAACTGTTTTTATTGAAAATGAAAGTAGTAATGCAAAAATAACTTTACCCACAATCTTATGGCGATCGGTGAGTTCTTAATTTTCTACTTTACAAACTTGTAATCAGCTGTTTACATTGAGGTTAGGTTATTTTATTTAATTCGATCAATTTGCATTTTTTTTGCGGACTTTTATGGTTAGCTTAATTCGTAAGCGCTTAGTTCAATATCAACAAATTATCAAGTGAACAGTCTGGTTCGACTTTGTACACAATGTGCTATAAACGAAGGAAAGTATGGTCACAGGGTCATGTTAGGTATGTCTGTAGCCTAATGTACACATGGCAACACATCAGGCTTTACATTTTTAACTTGACGTCGCCTTTATGTCGTCTGCAATGGCGCCGGCTTTCGTAGTGCAAATGTATTACCTGACGTGCTGCTGTCTGTACATAAGGCCAAAGACATACTTTTTACGTTTCCATACATAAAATCCGTAATTAGTAATGTTTTTGTCTGGCTAATTCGTTTGGCTATAAGGGTGCTGACATATAATAGGTGTATAGGAACAGTGCTCGTATCATTGTGTCTCGGCAAACTGGGTGTTTCCGTAATTATAACAAAACAATAAATGAATAGGTTTCCTAAGGCCCACTTGCACTACCTCAGTTATCTTTTCAACTTGGCGTTTGGAGCCACAAGAATTAACAACATCAATTTAAAAATTTTTATTTACTTAATAGTTAAAAAATTTACCCGGGGAATAATGTTGGTGCAAATTCACTGAACGGAATTATGATTGAATGGGAGATTAGGTATCCTGTGGATTAAATAGAAAAAAAATACCATGTTGAATTCAAGAGAAATGAGGTATAACAAGAAGTTGTTTGGCAACTAAAAGACAAGTCACTAGATCCTAGTGTATTTAAAACTAGCTTTCCGTGGTAATTCGGGAAGATTATGCAGCTAATGTTACTCAGGGATAATGACGCAAAAGAATTTTTAAAGACTGGTGAAAGAATTTTAGAAATCGATCCAGTAGGTAGTTTAAGAGTTTATTCATTACAAACATACAAAAATTTTAATCTGTCCTCTTAATAGATAGGTTTGTTTTATTGTTTTATTTTGTGCCATTTGGTGATCGGTTGAGAATAACACCACCCCATCTCTTTCCGTGGGTGTCGTAATAGGCGACTAAGGAAACACAAATGCGACCTCCCTCCTAGTAATCCATCCCAGGCAACGACACTTCATTTTTTTCTGAATCTGAGGTGTCGTCCTATGGTCTCATGCGGTGTGGTAGGCTCTGTAAAGGGCCGTCGGGTTCGCGACTACCTCCTACCGAAGTCCGACGCCAAACAGCTTGTTGTGTTCCGTCGGTGCGTGGGAGTACCAGTGCCTTTATAGGCATTTTCTGGGTTAGCTCGCTCCATCGTTGACCTCATCTTTAACCTTTATGGTCAAGATTGAGGTCAAGAGTTAACTCATCTTATAATAAAAATTAAAAAAAAACTACTGGGTTCTGCATCAGCAATTTTGGTTTTAGATTGACTTAATGACTTGTATAGGTATTTTAAATTTAATGTAACCAAGTATTTTTTTATTTCTGTTCCCAATATTACTTAGTGCAAAAAAGGTAGTAGGTCAAACTTTTATAGACTGACTTTGCTAAACTAAAACTTTTGAATTAGTAATAGTCCATAAGTCCATTGCAAGTTTACCTATGTAATATGGCAAAAATTTTAAAACTATATGACATGATTGAAAAAGTTGTAGAAAGCTAGAATCAATTGGATTTTGTATGCTAAATTGGCCGGAAGTATGACAAAATCTGTCACTTTTGTTAAAAACTTAAAACTATCATTATGGTGCCTGTGGTAACAAATACCGCCCTTTAGGTTCAAAGAGGGGAAATATACGTTTACCAGTTCAAGTAATTACTTGAGAGACGGTAGATTAAGGTTGATCATGATTACGCTTCGGGCCATGTTTCTAAAGATTTGGCTTATAGTTTCTCTTTGGAAGGCTGAATGCTGCTGAAGGATGATTTTACATTTTCACTGGCCAAATGACAGTTCTTTCCATACTTCAAGCCAATTTGGATTGCGAATCCTGTTGATCTCTTCCCACTGTGTGTTATGGGTTTTATAATGATGTCATATTACAAAGTAAAGTTAGCAGTGCAGTGGGCTTATGGAGGTGGTACTCGTATTATACCAGCCACTAATAATTTTTTTGTCAGATGATTTAAACAAAGTACTTGAAAAAATAACTTAAATCCTTACTACATATTTATACTATATTTAAATATTACTATATTTAATATTATAAATGCGAAAGTAACTTTTTCTGTCCGTCTTTCACGCCTAAACTACTGAACCGATTTTGATGAAATTTGATACAGAGATAGATAGCCTGGGAAAGAATAAGGGCTACATTTTATTCCGCAGTTGAGCACGATATAATCTGTAGTCCACGCGGGCGGAAAGCTATATAAAAATTCCACCTCACCTTTCGCGATTATAGCCACAGCCACCCATGGTAAATATTTCTTTTATAATCGCTATTACCTTTATTATAACATCTATTGCGTGATTTTAACGTGCAGATAAGATCGAAAGAACGTGTAAAAGTTTATGGGCACACAAAACATGCGCCCATTAACATGGGTACTAACTACAGTAGTAAGTGTACTAGAGGAAATTTTCTATTAGCACTAAAAGCCAAACGGAACTTATCTGGTACTATTAATACCGATAGTAAACATTGAATGCTGCGAAGCAATACATTACTATAACTGTACTTCTATTATTCATACGGTATTTAGGACTTGAAACCCTAAGGTAAGGTGATAAAACCTGAATATTGAATACATGAGTCTCGGAACCCTAAAATTCCAAAAAGTAAGTTTTTGATATGACGTAATCTATTTATTTTGACGTTATTTATTTTTACGGTGCTTTCTAAGCTAAGTAAGCGCGAAAGCTGGAGAAGAAGAAAAATAATTTATGTATATATGTTACAGTTAAAACTAGTTAGTAGTTAGAACGCGTTTTTCCTAGTTAGAACTAGTTTTTACTTGGTGCCTTTGTTAAAACTAGAAATAATCAGTTAAAACTAGAATTTACCACTGACATATTTGATTTTCAGATAAAACTAGTTGTCACATCGAGCTATAGTTAAAACTAGCTATTGTTAAACCTCTCCCCCCGCGGAGATTATATCGGGGCAGAAACTGTAGGTTACTGATATAAGCGGTCCAGCGCCCGGTGGGGTCACAGACGAATGCTAACGCGATACCTGTGACCCCACCCCAGGCGGGAGAAGGAACACCTTGGGGTTTTAGTCGGTTCGAGTCCGACATAACCCTTCTATCGCCCCTGCGATGGGGGGGTATGCGTGGGCATTTCCCCAAGTAAAAAAAAAAAGGTTAGAACTGCGACCCCCAACGCACGAGCCGAGCGAGCGAAGCGAGCGTGCCGCGGCAGCGGCCGGCGAAGTGCCAGAAAAGACTTTGGTCACGTTAAACGGTAAGCACAACAACTACATAACCCACAACATAACCTCAAGCCAATCAGAATAAGGTATGATGAACTCTAACCTCGGTCGGAACAGTTTTAACTGACTCGCTTCGGGAAAACGCGTTTTGTCTTGCAGAAACTAGTTGTAACTGATATTTGATTCAGACATTAGTCAATTCTAGTTTTAACAAAGGCACCAAGTAAAAACTAGTTCTAACTAGGAAAAACGCGTTCTAACTACTAACTAGTTTTAACTGTAACATATATAACACGAAGCCGATTTTTGCTCATAGTCCACCACACTGGGTGAATCGCGCGCCTTTCGAAAACGAATTTTCGTGTTTCAAAGGGAAACCCGTGCCCTTCGGTGGGGACGTCATATGAGCTGATTAAAAAAAATTGTGTGTCAATTGTGTGTCAAAAAATTGTGATAGAAATCAGTAATTTCTATCACTTATATACTAATTTGTGTTTGGATAAAGGCTGTTGTCTATATTACTTCATTTAGAAATCGTTGTCCCCGGTTCACTCCCTCTAAAAGCCTAGAGTTAGAATATCCTTTTACATATGAGTGGCTAGACTGGCTAGATAATTGCCACTCCTTAAATCTAAATTTTGTTTTCAACTTAGTGCATCTTAATAAACGGAGGGCTTTTTAGAAACAATTAGGTACGAGGAGTGATCAAAAAGTAGTGATAATGACCCACTTGTACAATTCATAATTTACTCATTCATACCAATTATTAAAGATCATTTAATTACAAGGTTAGATACAAAAAATTAAGTCTTAATTTTAAGAAACATAGAAACCGTGTCTAGTTGTTTGACGAATTCCGACGTAAAATATCATTATGGAGAAAAACGAAGTGCGAGCCGTTATTAAATACCTCAGTTTTAAAAGTTAACGACGCAAGAGATCCATCATGATTTAGTGGAGACTTTAGGTGAGTCTGCTCCACCATATTCTACTGTGGCAAGATGGTCACCTCAATTCAAGACTGGAAGAACATCGACAGAAGATGAGCACCGCTCGTGCCGGCCATCGACGTCAGTTACGCAGGAAAAAATTGAAAAAGTCGAAAAGATTGTTCTAGACGATCGTCGCGTTACAGTGCGTTATTTAGTCCAGGAAACTGGCATTTTATATGGCAGTGTTCAATCAAAATTAAAAGATTATCTGAGTATGAGAAAAGCCTCGGCGCGTTGGGTACCCAGAATGTTAACAGAAGATCGGAAGAAAACCAGACTCAATCTTTAAAGGTGCTGGTTGGACAGATTTCATGTGGATCCTAAAAATTTTTTGGCTCGATTTGTCACTATGGATGAAACATGGGTTCACCATTTTGATCCAGAAACAAAACAACAATTTTTACAGTGGAAAAGACCGTCGTCACCAACTCCAAGGAAATTTCGAACCACAACATCGGTAGGCAAAGTCATGGCTTCAATTTTTTGGGATCCCGAAGGAATATTATTAATTAATTATCTTGAGAAGGGACACACAATAACAGGCGTTCGCTATGCATCTTCAATAGCTAAATTGAGACAGGCTATAAAAGAGAAAAGACATGTCAAACTCAGAAAAGGCATTTTGTTTCATCAGGACAACGCGCCGGTTCACACTTCTGCTGTTGCACTGGATGCCATTCAACAAGCTGGGTTCGAATTAGTGGATCACCCACCTTATTCGCTGGATCTGGCCTACAGTGATTTTTATCTCTTTCCAAAACTAATAGAATACTTGCGTGGTAATAGATATGCCGATGATAATGAAGTGATAAAGGCCGTGGAAGGGTTTTTGGAAGGCCAAGAGAAATCATTTTTTTTTGAAAGGGTTAAAAATGTTGGAGAAACGCTGGACTCGGTGTGTAGATAGAGAAGGAGACTATGTTGAACAACAAATTTTTGTTATTTAAAAAATATATTATTTTCTGTTTCATTATCACTACTTTTTGATCACTCCTCGTATAGCATAGCAATGAAATATCAATTCTAAAACCTCCATAAAAATTAATATCTTTAATTAAATTAATTTAAAGCATTCAGTTGATGTTTTAAGTGAGGTACTAGCACTCGCTTATTTCAATTACATTCCGCAATTCTAATAAGTACTATAAAAACAATTTTGCTCTAATAAGCCTACACGTGTCATGGTTAGTTATATTCAAAGAACCACTTAAAACAGTAACAATCATAAACCACAAATCATTTAATATGCCTTAATGGTAGGAGTTACTATAGAAAATAAGACGATTAATGCAGCTCTACGCTGTGAATGTATTTTGCTGATATTTGCATTGTAAAGCAGTTGATACGTTTTAATTTAAAATGTACAGTCGTCATAACAATTTGTAAATAAAAAAATTTTCATCATAATTAATTGTGGATCGTTGGTAAGATCATTATAACAGTCGCTACACTAAACCTAACTGATGTTTACTTAAAACCTGGTTTATTATAATGTACCGATTAGCGCCTAAGCTAGATCCTTAGTTTTTTGTGGATATTTCCGCGCTTACCGAACCTTAATTTAGTCATTTTCGCCAAGGATTTTACTAACCAATGCTATTTGGGTCGTTTTAACGAGATAACAAAAATATTTCTATATTTAATATTTCTAGGTGCTTTTTCGTCTCACACATAGTTGTCAATGACCTTTTCTATCCATGAAAAATAATCTATTTCTAGAAGTGACGATTGTAATGTCACGTATAGCTGGGGTAACGACTTTTTTCGGTACGTGGAGTTGATTAGAATAAATAGCTTCAATTCTACAATTTTACGTAACGTTTTTTCTCCCTCTTCAAAATCTTGGTCCCTGTCATATACTAATTCAAATTTGGATTCAATGGCACATTGTTTTTTTTTAACTCACGACCAAAAAAGAGGGGTGTTATAATTATAACACGTGTCTATCAGTTTGACGTGTCTATCTGTGTGTCTGTTTGTGGCATCATAGCACCTAAGTGAATGGACCGATTTCGATGCGGTGTTTGTTTGTACAAAATCTGACGTAATCGAGATGGTTCTTAGCCATACTTGATAAAATTGGTTCAGCCGTTTTAAAGTTATTAGCAATCGAATGTAGAGAGTAAAATTTTCCTGCAGACTATACGATACGGTATGATTGTCATACATTATGAAGTGATTACACGCTTGAACTTACACCGCCTCTTCTTGCCGAGGTAATGTCTCAGTAAAAGCTATAGGATACAATTTTATTGTCTCTGAACAATCAAACATCTTGATTGTAGATCTCTGATGAAGAGAACTTAGGTAATTCGAGGCAACGCCCTATGTAATAGACCCTTGCAAAGTGGTGGGCTCTATAAGGGACGTCTGGTTCGCGACCACCCTCTTACCGCCAAACACGTCAAACAGCTTGCTGTGTTCCGTTGGTGCGTGGGAGTACCAGTGTCTTTATAGCATTTTCTGGGTGAGCTTTTTATTATGGGATGGGTTACCCATCCAAATCCCAACAATGCCTATTAGCAAAACGTCATCTAGTATATTTAGACAAAAATAACCCTACTAACCATGGCACAAAGATTCATCTTTGCCTTTACAAAGTCTGTACCGTTTGACATTAAAAGGTCCAATTAAGGGCACCAGATAAAACTAGCAGTTGTTCTCGTGGTCCTTTTTAGATGAATGCAGGTTTCTTGAAGACACTTTTAAAATTAAGAATGCAATATACGTTTAATCTTGTGAAGATTCATAACGTTTCACGAATTGAACAAAATAATTTTTCTTTATATCATCTGTTATTTGTTTCTAATGGGATAAAAAGTTCAGTCTTCTGTTTTATTTAAATAGTTCACTGACTTCTCCAATTTCCATGATACACAAACACATATTATTGTAATTTCTAATATTAATTCTGCTGTCAAACCAGGTGTTGTTATTTGTTGTAGTGCCTTTTGTTATGATAAAATGTGATGACGCAGTCGTAGGAAAGGTGTTAGATTATAAAAAGTCCTGGAGATAATGAGTCTCGAAGCTTCACCATTTCCGTCTCCTATTTGGGTGTTTGCTGCTAAGATTTCCCTAACACCCCTTCTAATGAAGGCAGCCGTATGCACTGCACATGCAGCGTGCACCGCGATACCGACGACGATTTAATTAACGTATTGTACCTCTACCGCTGTTCGGGTACCCAGTGTATTCAGCTTAAGGAGAAGTTCTGTATCAGGACTTTAGGGATAGTTTAGCGTTATTTTTTAATTTGAACGACATTTTTTTTCAACACTCAGGACGTTGCTTTTGAATATTCTGATTCGTTATTTACCACCTGCCTCAGTTTCTGTGCATACCATAAGTAGATTCAGTATCCTGCCTCAGTTTCTGTGCATACCATAAGTAGATTCAGTATCCTCAAGAGTGCCGTTGTATACTGTTTTATGGAAAAGAAAGACTTACTATAAATTATAGAACTTTTCTTATTTATTATAGACCTTTTACAGATTTTTATCAAACTTGTAGATGTCAATTAACCTGACTGTACTGCTGAAAATAGGCCTCCGTCAACATCCTGCAATGACACTCGCATAAATGGTTTCTCGCGACCTTTTCCTTATCCTTTTCCTTCCTTTTTAAATAACTACATATTTTAACGTTTTGTTTACTCAACTTCTATAATTTACCATTAAATATTCTTCAGCGCACTAAGCGCAATAATTCTAAAATAATGCAGTAATAAGAGACATTATCCTCGAACGATGAATGCAAATGTATTGGCATTAAATGCAAAGATAGCTTATGAAAATATCTGCTAGTGTTCAGAACTATTTAACTGTTTTCTTATCCTATGTTTTCATTTTAAAATGAAACATAACAAAATATAGGACGCAATAAAGAGTAGCTGATTTGACGAGTTAAAAATGCGGTGTTTCATAAATCGTAAAGAAATACTTATAAGCCAATTGCATCACATATTATTTTGGCCGACGAAAAATTTTATACCTGAACTCACGTATATTTTCATTAGGGCTCCCTCCTCTTTGGTAGAATATTCAGAAAACCCTAACACAGGGGTTCCCTAACTTATTTGAGACGGGCCTCCTTTCGACCATAAAAAAAATACCGCGCCCCCCATGCTCCAGTCCACATTATTAGTTCAGAATAAAAAAGTATTTAATAACAAAATAAGTATTTTATTGCTAATTAAAGTTTTACAAAAATCATATAAAAGGTATTTGGTAAGTAGAACCTACTTATTGGGAATGTGATGGATGAGCTTGCATGGATTTGACGAGGTTTACAATTCTTGGCTTAACCATAGAAATCGCACAACACAACGTCTACCAATGTCAAGTTTATTTATATACTTAGTTTTTATTGCAACTACAGCAGAAAATCCCCTTTCGCACTAATATTTACTTGAGAAGGGTAAATAGTTACAGTTGAAGTGCTTTTTCTGCTATTTTGGGATAAATTGAGAAATATTTGACCCAAAACAATGATTGACCCATTTTTTCAAAATCGTATTTAGTAGCAAAACTATGTCCAAGACTTCCTTTCTTGTTTTTTCTAATAAGGTTTTTAACATTTTCCCACTGAGGAAACAATATGTTCTTGACAGGCGTCAATCTCAGATAATTTCTGTGCCGTTTAATCGAAAATTACTTTTACTTATTGGTCGTATCAGCAGTCTGGAATGCATTTTCCCAGCGGTCGTAGGATTTTTATACTTAAATACACAGATGGCCCACGCCCCCTTTTAAGATCTCTGCGCCCCCCACTTAGGGAACCCCTGCCCTAACAAAAGAAAATTTTGGTTAAGTTAGCACATTACATTCTTTCTTCTAAACTTCCCCTTAACCAGTGACTCTGATAAGGGATTATGCACCATTATTATGCGGCGTTCTAAGGTTTCGGGGACTGAGGCTCTCGTCAATTAAGGTATCTGCTAAGCCCATCTTCGTCTATTCAGCCGCTAGACCTAAACGGCACAATGCCTTCGAATAATGAGTGTACATGTTGCGCAGACGCGGAATTAGTCGGGGCGGTGTATTTTGACTGGATTTTGATGGGAAATATTAAGTGACTTAAAATTTGCTAGAGAAAATTTCTGATGTAAATCAGTCCCCTAAACTAAACAATTTTCCCTACAAAATATAAGTAGAAATATGAAAAAAAATTGGCATCTTCATACATCTTGTTTGCTTTAGTATGGAAAGTTGAACAAGTTTTTGTGAATTATACTTAAGTTAAGTGGGAAAATTTGTTCTTAAGGTTAGGTAACTAATCCAAAGTCACCCCGTGTGTTAAAACAAATTTTCGTGAAAGAAATTCGCCCCTCCACATACACACATCAAAAAAAGTTTGCGATCACTTGGAAAAGTGCTAATATTTTTTATTGTAGAAGAATAAAACTTAATCACTTTTTATCTTTTGATTCCTTATTTAAAAATATGAAATTTAAATATAAAATAATTTCGTAATTCAAATGTTTTTTCATTTAAAAAGACAATCAACCCTTGCTTGCTTTCATTCAAAAATCTGACATAGTCGCAACTTATCAATATTTTCAATTTATTCAAAAAAAATTAAGTTGGTAACGATGCCGAGAGGATTAACTGCAGTTTTACGAGCCAGAATTCTAACTTTAAGTGGAGAAGGCTATTCCACGAGGGAAATATCACGCAGAGTTCATGTATCCCAATCCTGCGTGGTGACCACGTTGGAGAGGTATCAGGGCATGGAAGATTTAGCTGATCGACCTCGCAGTGGTCGCCCAACTGTTCTTACTGCAATTCAGAAGCGATATATCAGATTACTGGCTGCCCGTGACCCAACAATGAACGCTACTAAAATGAAAGCAGAGCTGCGAGCTGCCACCGGCCGCGAAGTTAGCACCCAAACGATTAGAAATTGCTTACACCAAGCTGGATTACGAGCAAGGAGATCCTGGCGAGCACCTCTGAACTCACAGCAACGGAAGCGGCGCAGATTGCAATGGGCTAGGCTCCGTCAAAATGAAGAAATTGAGGACGAAAGCATCTGGCAGAACTGCTTCTTCGTTGACGAAACGCGGATCAGTACACATCCAGATAACCGACGTGTCCGTGTCTGGAGAAGACCTGGCGACTCTGAAAGGCAGAGAACTGCCACTGGAACCGTTCAGCAGGGCGGGAAATCAGTGTCCTTTTGGGCCGGGATAATGATTGGGGCTAGGACGCCCTTAATCCCGTATCAAGGCACCATGACCGGAGCCATGTACAAAACGATTGCAATCGATGGATACGTCAGACCATTCCGCATCAACCACGGGCGCCAATTCATAATGGTAGATGATAATGCGCCCGCACATCGAAACGGACGTGTTGATGCTGCTCTCCAGCAATACGACATCACCAGGTTAGACTGGCCTGCCGGCTCGCCTGACTTAAACCCGATCGAGCATGCGTGGGATGCTCTTAAGCGAGCTGTTTGGAACCGTCAGCCACCTCCGCGAACAGTGTCAGAAATCAGGGCAGCTGCTATTGAAGAGTGGGACAGGTTACCACAAGAAATGCTAGATAACTTAATTCTTAGCATGCCCAGAAGGGTTTCCGCATGTGTGCGAGCCTGGGGAGGAGTCATTTTATACTAACTATAAATTTTTTCGTAATAAATTTTGTTTGTTTTTTCATTAATTCAAATTTTTCATTACATTACATTTAAGCCAAAACTGCATTTCCTAGCTTTTGTTAATAAAAAGTAAATAATTAATAATGATTCTTTTATTTACTTAGTGCATTTTCATTATAAAATCATAAAACGTAAACAGTTTCTTTAAATAATTTATATTTTAAAGAATACACCTGATTTTGCTACTGATCGTAAACTTTTTTTTGATGTGTGTAAGTAGGTAATTCACGGATAAGTCAGCAAAAATACAAAATCACAATCATCCCGCTGCGCTTTTTCTGAAACATATATCGCCAAAGTCCTCTTTTGGTGTGGAAGCAATAAGTTTGTTTCCTGTGTGAGAAAACGTTTAAAAGAAGGGTTCAATGAGTTTATGCTCAATCTCAATTTCAGAATGTTCAAAGCTTTAGTTATGACTTATGACAAAAGAATAAGAGCTAAACTTACAGCAGCAAACAGAAACCAATGCCTATTTCGGCCCTGTGAGAACTTTACTAAAATGGTTTTCGGTAGATGAAAAGGTTAAGCAGGGTTATTTAATGGTTCTTAATAGATTTAAAAGGGTTTGTTTGAATAATTTCACGATTCGAACTTCCTTCGAGGGTCCAGAACTATGATAAACCTTTAAAGGGTTCTCCAAAAGATTTGAGAGGTAATTTAAAATTTTCCGCGACGATGCCTGTTTAAAAAAATAATTTGTACTTAGTCATAGTCTATTACACGCAGATTACTGGAAAACCGTTTTCTCTCCACCGTTCATACTTTTTAAGGGCCCTTTGTACCTTTATATTAATTTTATAAACGTTTTATCGTGGCAAAGTATCTCCATTCATGTCCTGGTTTTATGGACAGGTCACATAAGTGTCTATTATGTTAGAGGGCACGTCGTCGTAAGCATTCACCGTTAATTTTAAAGTTCGCTTCGGTATCTAGATGTATCGATGAAAATGTTTTGAATTACTTACCTGTTTCTTTCGTAACTTATCAATATCCATTTCTGATGGTTTTACATTAAATAAAACGGGCAAGTGCGAGTTGGACTCGCGCACGAAGGGTTGCGTACCATTACCTATAAAACCGACCAAGTGCGAGTCGGACTCTATAAAACCCATTATCTCTATAAAAACGCCAAAAAAATCACGTTTGTTGTATGGGAGCCCTCTTAAATATTTAATTTATTCTACTTTTTAGTACCTATTTGCTGTTATAGCAGCAACCGAAATACATCATCTGTGAAAATTTCAACTGTCTTACTATTACGGTTCATGAGATACAGCCTCGGACAAACTTATCTATAAAAACGAGCAAAAAAATCTCGTTTTTTGTATGGGAGCCCCCTTAAATATTTATTTTATTCTGGTTTTTAGTATTTGTTGTTATAGGACCAATAGAAATAAATCATCTGTGAAAATTTCAACTGTCTAACTATCATAGTTCATGAGATACAGCCTCGGACAGACTTTCTATAAAAACGAGCAAAAAAATCAAGTTTTTTGTATGGGAGTCCCCCTAAATATTTTTATTTTATTCTGGTTTTTAGTATTTGCTGTTATAGGGCACATAGAAACACATCATCTGCGAAAATTTCAACTGTCTAACTATCACGGTTCATGAGATACAGCTTGGTGATAGACGGACGGACGGACGGACAGCGGAGCCTTACTAATAGGGTCCCGTTTTTTCCCTTTGGGAACGGAACCCTAAAAAATAAATCAAAATCGAAATTGAGAATAACCAGTTTTGAGTGAGACGGTGACAAAACGCCTTTATCCTATTGGGGTAGGCAGAAACCACAGATTGCCACCTGCTACGATCCAAACACATCACTTTTCGGGTACTCCTAACACGGCCTTTTCTCAGCACATCTCACTTATTCGGTCTAAGTACGTGGGCGCTCTCTTCAGACCCTTCCAACTACTTCCAAGCATATTCGTACTGTATATTTCTATTTTCAATCTTTTTTCACTCAACTAAGTATTATGATGATTTAAATGTATACTTGCATTCCTCCCGCGACTTCGTTCAAGTGCAAGTAATTGCGTTGCACCGTTACAACCGACGTGAAGATAGGAAAAATAAACAAACACACTTTTACATTTAAAATATTAACAGGGAGGGATATTAAACTTTCTTTGAATCAACGAATCGATTCGAATTACGAAATGTATAACCAAACCACAATAGAGTGGCGAAAGATATCCCTGTTCTCACGCGGCCACAGATCACAAAACACCGTGGGCTTGCCCGACACTCCTCCGACGACGCAGGCGCATCATCGCACGTCATTCAGACAGCCCCTAGTGTATTTACAAACTTACATCATCGTATACAAATCAATGTGTTATGTGTTTCTATATTACTAGCTGATGCCCGCAACTTCGTTTGCGTGTAAATTTTTTCTTTTGAACAGATTACATTTAGTTTATCAAATATTGATTTAGTTTAAGATTTAGATTTTTACATACAAAAGTTTTTTCCCGCTAACTCCCGTTCCCGTGGGAATTTTGCAATATCCTGTTGCAACTAAGCTTTAAGTTTACTAAGGTACCTGCATGCAAAATTTCAAGCGTCTAACTTAGGTTTAGATTTTTCATACAAAAGGATTTTCCCGCTAATTCCCGTTCCCGTGGGAATTTCGGGAATTCCTTTCTTAGTGCATCTCTACGGTACCTAAGCTACGTCCCTTCCAAATTTCAAGTGCCTACGTTTAGCCGTTTAGGCTGTGCGTTGATATGTCAATCAGTCAGTCAGTCAGTTTCCCCATTTATACTTTAGATTTACTTTTGAATTGGTATTTGAATAATGAAAATAGCGATGTCGGAATTCGACGGCCGCGGCCGGTTTGGTCGAGTGGTAGTGGCGCTGCCTCTTGATCAACGAGTTCTGGGTTAGATTCCCAGTAGGGGAAAATGTTTGTGTAAAAATCAGATGTTTGTATGTATGTATTTATTCTTTGTGCTTGGGTCATATAATTCATGAATGTTTGTTTCTGTCTGTCTTTGTATATGTTCCAAGGGACCCACGACACAAGGGAAAACTTTAGTGTGGACCTCTTTAACTACGCGTTACGTAACATTGTTTTTTTTAAAACCAAAGGTATTTTAGCGACTTTCCGGTACTTTACGCCACATAATTGTGACTTTTAGATAAAATGGTTACGGCGCGTTACATGGGGAGGAGGGGGGTCAAAAATCTCTAAAAATTGCGTTACGTAATACTTGAACAATCCCAAAGCGGTGTATATGGATGATTTTGAAGCTTACATGAATTTACTGCAAAAATACACCTTGCTAACGGTAAACGTACTTTTATGTCAGCTATATCAGCTGGAATTCAAGTACCGATATCCCTAATAAGCGCCATAAATTACACGAAATTAAATAAGCATTTCTATACACATTACCGACATAGCAGTTATAAAATATTTACTGCTACAGTTAATGCTTTTCGCCGAGTGCTATCTTATTGGAAGTATAATAAAATCTGACCATTAGTAGGGAATACTAGTTATTTATAGCTAGTTTATAATTATTGCGGGGTTTAGTGAAATGCTCTAGCGTTATAGGGCATATAAGTTTAAGTTTCCTGTTTTATGTGCCAAGTAATTAAATGAAGGGATATTTCATACCACGAGCGTAAATGCTGTTCTTTCTTGTTCAGGCACATATCTCGAGTTACTTTTGCAAATCATCTAATTTCATGAAATTTTTTTTTCGTACAATCATTGACATCGTATGAATCAAAATAAACTGAATTTGTTTCATTTCTTTAAGATCAAAATTGCTGGTCCAAACCATATTTACCTGGTTCCATATAATTTATTTATATCATATCGAGAGTTTAGTCCTTTGATAATCATTTAGGGTGACGTTCACTCGTATTCAGTATAAGAGCTGGTTTTTTAACTACTTGCGCTCCCAGCAAGTAGTTAAAAAACCAAACCAAGATCAAGAACATTAACGTTCTGCGTTCTCTTGAAGAAAACATTTGAAGTAAGAATAGGCATGTAAATAAAATGCTGAGGGATCTGACACAAAGATGATAAGAATGCAGTTGACATCCTATTTTTGAAAATACGAGCAAAACATTGAAAACATCATTATCTCCACAGACCTCCTAATCTGTAGGTCACACTGTTTATACAAATCACAAAACGGTATTAGCTTGGGGCCCTTTGCAGTCGTGCACGTTTTGACTCTCTAGTATTTGATTCTTGTCCCTTTGGTACTCATCTGTGTCCGTAGGGCATCGGCGTTAGCACGCGACTTCGCACTCACCTAGTTATTTTGTCTCTCACGATGTATCTGACCGGGTCACGGAAGCTATGGCTATTTCTTTATAAAGTAGTATGGAGTAAGGTGAAGACTTACCAGGTAACGTTGTCATTGTTTTGAGAATTCAAAGCATTTTATTCCTACTTTATACTCACAACAACACAAACTAAAGATAAAAATGCAAAGACCATGGGTACAGTTTTCAAGAAAATCACAATTTTACAACTAAACATTTCCAAAAGCTTTTGGTATTCGTAAAATATGTTTCTTATTAAATATCTCACTTTCCATTAAAATTCAGTGGCTTCGCGTTAAAGATATCATCAGCTGCCTTCTATTTGTTTACTTCCCACACGTACCATCGCCTTTGGCCAAATTCCTCGCATGTTTTCTGGGAACAATGCATGCGTTTTTAGGCGGGAAGGGGTCATTATAGTTAGTGCTAGTGTTGTTACCGTTCGCCGGCGGGTATTCCTTAATCCATCAAATTACAAGCCAGCGATCATCTTAATATCCCCCGCCCCTCAAGCAGGCTTTCAATAAAGCTCACCGCATTGATAGAGCGTAATTATAGGACGGCCGGTGCGCGAGAGCCGAGAACTTCGCTCGCAGCGAATTTGATGCTACGGTTGGGAAATAGTAAGATATGATTCGATTGATTTAGTTTCAGTGACTCACTATGCTGCCAAATTATATGATACATTTTTGTGTAGTTCCCTTCCCATGGGGTCTTATTGTATTTTATACTGAGTTGTCTTCCTGTATCCTCAATCAAACTGCCTACATGCACACGGCAAAGAAGCAAATCGCTCTCCTTTGCCATCTGTGTCAAAATAAAACAAGCGTCCCACTGCCTGGTTCTACCAACAACGGTTACCGTATGGCAATGTAAATTAAATTTAAATTACTCATTAGTTACTAGGCTAGATTGTAATACAAATGGTTTCTCTTATGCTAGGTATTCCATTTATAGAAAAAAAAACTTTCTTACCTAGCGCGACCATGAGAGTTGGAAACTCTGGTTTCGTGTCAGCATTCGACAGTTTAGTATCTCCTCGAGTCATATCATCAATAGAATACTGTAGCTCTTCACTAAACACAGTAACTCGGTGGGCACGGTTTGCATTGTGGGATTGTTTGGATACCGCCGATACGGGGTGTGTTTAATATTATTGCCCATATTTATTACCAACGCTCTACCGGTTCGCTGATCAAAATGTAAATACAAGGAATTCTCTTACACCATGAATTGCATAGATTGCGAATTTCATGCCATTATTATGCTAAGAAGAAGGAATTTTCTGATTCATTTATTGAGCTCATTTAGCAATTTTAATAAGATTAACGCTGGTTTATAATAACCCGTACCTAATTGTTTGAAATTAAACCAGTATAGAACATTATTTAAAGTATGTTGTGTTTTTTTTTACCTTTTCTTTTTGCTCAGTATTATTTTTCTCTGGAAGAATAGCAAACACGAACATACATCTTTAGTCCAAAATATCTCAACTTGTTGTGTTTTAATAACATTTCAGTTAACTTTAATAAAATTCACGACAAAAATATCTTACTTTTACGTTCGGATTGTAAGAATGACGCAAAATGCATCGAATTTTTAAACAGGTGCAATATACATATTAATGTTTCCTTCATTTGCACACAAACTGAAGTTCGACCCAATCAATGCAAAACTATGCATATAAATGCATCGAAACGAAACCATATAAAAATATCACAAAGGTTCAAAAAGGAAACTTTTTACGATTTCCGTTAACAATTTTGTTTGATTGTGTAGAATAGATGAATAAATATCCGTTTTTATTGATCCATTTTTATACCAGCTTTGATATCTTGGTACACTCAACTTATTGATGTTATCAAAAAATCTGTGATTTGTCTTGTGTAATACTGTTTGTGTTCTTCTTAATAAATAAATAAAAATAAAAATAAAATTTCCTATGATGTCTGCGGTGTAGTATAATAAGTGGTGAACAAATAACAAAATTGGCAAATACTTTTCGCGAGTCGCCCTGGATTTTATTTTTAACCCCCTACAAAAACGAGGGGTGTAATTAGTTTGACGTGAATAGGTATCTATGTGTCGTCTGTGGCATCGAAGTTGCTAAACCAATGGACAGATTTGTAGATATGCGGTTTAATTTGAAAGCTGACGTAATCTCAGTTATATTTGATAAAAAATGGTTAAGGCCAGTGTTCACCAAAAATTTAACCAGCGATTAGCAGCTAACCAGAGATTTGACAATGTCATTTTCATACATTTTTTTTGACATTTTGTCCGATTAGCTTCTAACCGCGGTTTAACCGTTGGTTATATTTTTGGTGAACACGGGTCTAAGTCGTTTAAGAGTTATCCTTACTTCCTTACTAATCCATACTAATATTATAAATGCGAAAGTAACTCTGTCTGTCTGTCCGTCTTTCACGCCTAAACTACCAATTTTGATGAAATTTGGTACAGAGATAGATTAGAGCCTGGGAAAGGACATAGGCTACATTTCATCCCACAGTTGGGCACGATATAACCTGTAGTCCACGCGGGCGGAGCCGTGGGCGGAAAGCTAGTATTATAAATGCGAAAGTAACTCTGTATGTCGTCTGTCCGTCTTTCACGCCTAAACTACGGAACCGATTTTGATGAAATTTGGTACAGTGATAGATCAGAGCCTGGGAAAGGACATAGGCTACATTTTATCCCACATTTGGCCACGATATAACCTGTAGTACACGCGGGTGGAAAGCTAGTAAGTTATAAGCGATAAATGTTCCCAATACTATTTTTTTATTTTAAAGTTATTCAGTGTTGGCTTTGAACTTTGTAAAAACTAAAAATTCTAGAGTTTGATTTGATTCTGGTCGCACACTGGTCTTTGTCTTGCAGCACAAGGCAACATTGAAGCGATACGTAGGTAAATAGACATCTTAAAACTATGACCCAAAAGTTACTCACAAGATATCCACAGCAACCATTATCATCAATACAACTAAACGCAAATTCTGATCTAACCCAAATGCAGAAGTTCTTTTAGTGGCTGTAATATAAAATGCAACTATTAAAACTAGCTCATTAGTCGATAAACTTCAAGTTCCCTCGCCTTTACTGTCGTCAAACAGAACTAGTTGGTTTAAACTGTCGGTCGTAGAGCACATTACTGCAAATTGTTTCAGTATCGCGTCAGCGTCACAGTTTACTGCAAAACTGCAGCCTGCGCCCTCAGGCTGGACAAATCGACGCCGAATCTTATTCTAATAACGAAATGTTGTCTCTAGATTTTTCTGGTTCGTTTCTTTTGCTGAATGCTTATTTCTTTGTATTGAATTTCTGCTACAACGGTGGATTGATAAATATTGGGTTCCAAAAATTCAAAAGAATTTTCTGTTTTAATATCTTTCCAGTCTTTTTGAGTTCGTAGGTCAGTTGAAGTGCTTTTAACCCCCGACAAAAAAGAGGGGTGTTATTTAACGTGTTTATCCGTGTGTCTGTCTGTGGCATCATAGCTCCTAAACGAATGGACCGATTAAGATGCGGTTTAAATTTTTTGAAAGCTGATGTGATCGAGATGTTTCTTAGCTATACAGGGCTTTAGGTATATTGATCTCCCATACAAAATGCGCTATATGCTGATGAAGTTTGTATGGGAACTCTAAATTTTTTTTTCGTATTCTGACCTTTATGTTCCTTGGGAAAGTTGTTCAGTTTCATGGACTGATTAACCACCCGAGAGGTTGAAAGAGATATACCTAAAGCCCTGTATTTTTTGGTTCAGCCATTTAAAGTTAAAAGCAATCGAATATCGGAGGTGATACAAAATTTAAAAATTTAGAACTATCCATATTTCTTTTAACATGTCATATAAGATTTTCAGAGAAAGGCCAAGAAGATGATCAACAATCTTTTTGGCCTCTCTTTATTTATTGATGTATAGCACAATTTATTTATAGAAGGATTCTATTAGAATTAGGCCATAGAGCTTTCTACGGTAAATGTCCTAAGAAATTGGCATCGTGCGCCGAGCTCAGGCGCAGGTCGTAAAGCTGGCAGACGCGTTTATGACCCTGTAATAATGTGCTAAGACAATGCTCTGCTTAGGGAATTTAAAAATAAATTCTTATCAAAGTAAGTCGGGGCATAGTATTCATTTGACAACAATACAGTATGGGAGAAGAGGTGGCATGAATAAGGAACCAGGTTTTGAATGAGCCACTTGCATTATTTCGGTAGTTTAGGAAAGGATTTGGTTGGTGATTTTATTTTTATCATATGTTATATGTTGTATCACCCAGACATTCGATTGCTTATAACTTTTGAATGGCTGTTTGATTTTGATAAAATAAAGCTAAATAAGAGAAAATAAATCTCGATCCCGTCAGCTTCCAAACAATAAAAACCGTGTCGAAATTGGACCAATTGTTTAGGAGCTACGTTGCCACAGAGGCACAGACCGACACACACCCACACACATTTTTTAGGGGATCACAAATCGGCTACTACATAGAACACCGCTCCAATGTCACTACAAGCGACGAAACAATATTTTCGCAGGTATCATTGGACGGAAGACACTAAGATGATATAATTTGTTATCCATGACTTAAATATTACTTTATATTTGGCTCAGAGTAAAGCCGAAGTAAACCACAGTAACGTGACTAGCGATTGCGTATTTCAAACTCCCAGAAGATCTTATAAATTGCATGAAAGTTCAACACTTCTCATTAACATAATGTGGATAATTCAACACATTACGTACTGATGTTTTTATAATTCTAATATAACCGCGTTTTCTAGTTCACCTCGCGTTAACTTTTCATGCCAATTTTGTTGGAACTAATAATTTTTGTATACCGTTTCATGCATTTGTTTTATTACTCTGCTAAGTTCTGCCTTCGTGTTGCTAAGTAAATTAAGCTTTGATTGTTTGTTTACTTACACTTCTATATGCATAACTCTGAAATTAAAAAAAAATATATCGACCTTGATCCTTACTAATATTATAAATGCGAAAGTAACTCTGTCTGTCATCTGTCCGTCTTTCACGCCTAAACTACTGAAACGATTTTGATGAAATTTGGTACAGAGATAGATTAAAGCCTGGGAAAGGACATAGGCTACATTTTATCCCACAGTTGGGCACGATATAACTGTAGTCACGCGGGCGGAAAGCTATTTGCTTATAACTCTTAAACAGCTGAACCAATTTTTATCAAATAAAAGTAAAAACCATCTCGATTACATCAGCTTTAAAAAAAAATGGCATTGAAATCGGTATATTCGTTTAGGAGCTACGATGCCCCAGACAGATATACAGATATACAGATACATACGTCAGACTTTATAATTCCCCTTTTCTTTGTTAAGGGTTATATTTTTTATCTGAATCTAAAGACCTATTTCGTCGTTGAATGATTATATGGTATAATCACGGCCGTGTGATGATCGGTTGAGAATAACACCACCCCATCTCTTTCTGTGAGTGTCGTAAGAGGCGACTAAATGAGACCTGCCTCCTGGTAATCCATCCCAGGCAACGACACTTTATTTTTTTCTGAATCTGAGGTATCGTCCTATGGTCTCATGCGGTGTGGTAGGCTCTGTGAAGGGCCGTCTGGTTCGCGACCACCCTCCTACCGAAGTCCGACGCCAAACATCTTGCTGTGTTCCGTCGGTGTGTGGGAGTACCGGTGCCTTTATAGGCATTTTCTGGGTTAACTCGCTCCATCGTTAACCTCATCTTTGACTTTTATGGTCAAGATTGAGGTCAAGAGTTAATCCATCTTATAATTAAAAAATATATATATTTATTTTTTAATAACAGTTTCTCTGAGCAAAAGCCAGTTGAAAGCTTAACAACTTAAATTATTTGTAGACAAACGGAGAACTTATTTATAAAACACAGATGTTGCCTACATACAAGTACTGTTTATGCTCGAATTTGAATATCTGAAGATGTACAGGTCCAGGCCGGGCATTGTGTTATTTATAGTCACTCTCCTTGACTAGGTCAAGTATTTTAGATTTTATAGATCGGAATATAGGTTTGTATTAGCTCATTCGGTTCGGTTTGTTGTGACTTCCTGAATTACAACTACCAAAAATTGCGTGCAAGGTTTACGTGCTTTATTTAGTTACTAACAAAACATTGATTTATTTTGACTGGTATTTGTTGCCTTTCAATGTTGTTGGCCATAATGACATGAGATCTAGCATCGCGACATCTCTTCACGTAGTAAGGTATAGGAAAAGTGTAGTCTACACTTGTTATTTCACTGCATCCGTAGTAAGTGTTACCAAAAACAATTCAATTAAGAAGATCAGCAAAAAGTATTTTTGACCATACCATACGTACGCCTGCCAAGCATGATTGGTTACGGCAGAAACATCTCCTATTTTTTGGCCCAGCACGGCAGTTCATTGAAAAACCTGTAAGCATCGTATGATCCGCAAAGCTGTTAATTTTCGTTTAAATAATTTTCACTTTAAACTCATAAAAACATTGAAGTGTTCACGCTCACGCTACCACGCGACTCTCGCCGCAGGCTACAAATAGTGTAACAATAAAACAGGAGAAATGGACCCATAAGTTTACACTAAGTGCGTTGTTATATTAATTTATACAAATTCCTTCACGGCATTCATGTGTATGTGATATAATGCATGCTAGGTTCCACCTACATTCTAGCCTTCAAGGCTTTTTGCGCTTTTTGGCTTAGTTTGTGGTCCAATGTCTGTGCCTAAATGAGTTGATCGGTTTAGTTTACTCAGTCAGTGGTTAGTAAAGTCCCTGAATCAAGTGAGTCAATGAAGGCCTTATTTTTGGCAAGCTTCCCCAATTTTGTGCCAACACGTCCCAAGTACGTTCAGTCTAATAAAATCGATTTCTTCCGAATTGCCTCAGATCTGCTTACATTTGCCCTCTAATTTATCCTCCTGTTATTAATTGAAACCCTTTCCGTTGGTTCAGGTTACTTAAGTGTGAGCAGGAGATTCACCAACCTTCATACGTCGTCACTTGATAAATACCTACAATAAGTCCCATTTCAATTTGCAATTTTAATCTTTAGTATGTTGCTAGGTTGTACTAAGTGTTTCATATCAAACACCTTAAATTCGTTACTCAAACTAATCTCGTATCATGTATTTCTTCTGATATCTTATTACTGAATATTTCCCCGGTACATCCATTGCTATTTATTGGATTGAGTCGTGAGAGCGTACTCGGTAGCTGAATAAAATAAATAAATGGAAAATGAACACCCACCGCAACCGGGTTTCTTCCTATTTGTTCTTATTATATTTATTGAAAAAATCAGGTGTTTCTATTATGTTGAAAACTTTCTTAGTTTGATGTAAAAGAAGGAAAAGGAATATGCTTAGTGTAGAGTCAAACTTAAGCAAGACATCTTTGCCTTATGAGTTGCCTGTGGAGGTAGATTGTTTCAGATTACTTGTATTAATTTTTTTCCTATGAAAAACAACTATGGCGTCAATTATTTTTATTTTTTAAAATATTCTACGCATACGGTTTTATATTTTTTTGAACCGACACATCTATTCATGACTGTCATTCCGTCAATGTAATAGTTTGGGAACCTCTGTTATATCTAATTTTCTATCTGATAATTTTGCATTTAATGCTCTTAAAACGAATCTACGAACCTCTCACTGCTGTACCCGGAGGCAGCTATAAAGATCGCAGTTATTATTTCGAGTATCAAACTGATAACTTTGCTAATTTCGATGTCCACCATCATCGTCAGTTTCGACCTTGAAACGCCAAATTGAAATCTGATAGTTTTACTTTTCACGCCCGCCCCACAGATCTTTTAGAGCCAAAATGACCTAACGGGAAGAACTGGCAAGCCATAGCATAACCAATAGTAACGGTCTGGCTTGCTACCGACGTTGCGCATGATTCATTCCCGTATCCCAATAATCATATATTGCCTTTCTCTTGTTTTCACTTTTGCATAGATCGTATATTTGTTAGACACTTTTGCTTCACGAGCTTCATGATCATGAGACTCGATTTTATTAGCTTTAATACATTACATCACTTTTGCATAATTTATGTTTTATGCTATCCAGTGATAATTAAATATTCGGAGGGCACGTTTAGCTGTCGGTCTCGGGTGTTGTCCGTTGACTAGTCGTCAAACCAAGTTAGTACCCATTAGGCGGTTTGAGAACTCTGACACCAGGTTTAGTCAAGTCCGCCACATACTTATGATGAGGAAGGAAGTATTCCGTAGAATACCTATACAAATCAAAAAGGGCCTTTGGTTCTTTGTTGTGGTTGCTCACTGAAAAGACTATCAGCAGTTGGGTTGGGACTAACGACGGCATCCTACTAATCCTACTTCCTACTAATCTATTCTATATATGTATATTATAAAGAGGAAAGATTTGATATTGTTTGTTTGCATTGAATATTCTTCGAAACTAAAATTCTTTCACCATTAGAGAGCTACATTATCCCCGATGGACATAGGCTACATAATCTTCCCGAATTCGCACGGGAACGAAGTCCCGAGCGGAATGCTAGTATTATAATAATTTTCCTGAATTCCATAGTAACGAAGTTACTAGTTACATTTAACGTCGAAGCATTTCTTTGACATAGTATCTCAAACTCGTATTTGAAATAACTACGACCAGGTAGTTCCGCTAACTCTTTTTTCTTAGTCATACAAAAGGGTACATTTAATATTGCCTATGAAATTTTGTAGAGACGAGCCCAAAGTAGATTTACTATTTAACTCAATTGTTTGAAAAGTATACCTAACTAATAAGAATTGTGTATATTACATAAATATTTTCTTGCGTACGTTTTTAGCCTTAGGTAAACATTAACAGCAAATTGTAAACCAATACGAAACTACTTTTATTTATAACTTATCAAGAGTTGTCTCAAGCAAAATGAGTTTTCAAATATTATTTTGATTTATATGAAACTCAGTACCGATACTTGATTATTCGCCGTCCATTGCCGAGATTGATTAAAATTGCATTTGCAGTTGCCTTAGCGCTGAGCGTCCATATAATATCATGCATATCGTTTATGGTTTATTGCTCTATTACGCAAGTATTTTATTTATGACGTTTTGCTGTATGTAAGTACTCTGCTTAGTTTTAGAGTTCTTTGTTTTAGAAGAAAGATTATCAAAGGGTGAACGAAATTTTGTACTTATATTGAACGAAAAAAAAAGAGATCAATTTCTTGACGCTTTTAGTTCTGCAGCTCTGCTTACCTTATTTTAAAAGTCTATACCTAGTTTTGAAGTTGTAAGCCGTATTAAGTATCTACCTACTCTATCCTTTAGAGAACATAATTCCTGTTCCAATAATTTAGAGGTTCTAATGAAACCACCTGCAGAACCCTTTTCCAGTTACTTTAATTGTACTTTAAGTATTGTGTCATAGTTACACTAACTGGAACTAATAAAGGACACAATATTATTACATTCTGTACGTGACTAATTTAACAACATCTATGATGAATCTTTATGACAAGAAAATAATAAACACATCAACACTGTATAGGGATATTGCACGATTTTTCATACAAAAGAGGTCTATTTAAGAAGCTAGAAATACATACTCGAGACACATGTAGGTACTACAAGAATCAGTAAAGGGACTCAAATTATGCTACACCGTAAACAAGAACGTACCACTTTTGACAAATACATAACTATATATATCTACATATTTAACAAACTTCCGCTTTTATGTGTCAAAGAGATTTAACGCAAACTTTAATACATTCGGAGATGGACCTTTTTATATTTACGATAATATTATTTAGGGAGTAATAAAATATACAACACAAATACTTATTGTACAGAATTATTTCATTCTACCCTGAGATTCGACCATAACTTGCAGTCAACAAATTGACAGGAAAAAAGCCTTGGTATTTCGTAAAGATATCTCAAATTGTAATTGGATTTCAAACGTCATTTTTAATGGTGTTCAAAGTTCAAACCTCGTTATCAGCAATTGTCGCAATAAACGTTTCTATGATCCGACATAAAATACAGGTGTTAACATCCAAAAAGCTTTATGACAGGCAACAAACATTGCACTTATGCAATTTTATGCAACTGAACGCCTTTCCATTGCCTCACTCGATGTTATGACGCCTATTGCATTTTATATATTGATTTATTTTGAAATGATAATTGATCGTGTATGTGACTGAATTTATTGGCAATTTGCTAAGTGCCATAGAAATATTGGAATTGGTTTTAAGTCTTTGTTGATGTTTAGCGATATCTGTCGGTTATTTTACATGAATGTCTTACTTGATAGAGAATGCATATAGCGATTCCAACTGTGATTGATGCAAATCTTTTTCACTTCTATATTCATAATATCAAAAATACTTGTTCTTCTTCTTATCGTGTAGGTATAGTCAAGTGTGTGGCGAACTTGACTAAGCCTGGAGTCAGAGTTTTTAAGCCGCACAATAGGCTCTGACTTGGTTTTGAAGACTATAGTCAATCAACAATAGCTGGGACCGAAATTTAACGTGCCCTCCGAAGCACGAGTGTTTCGTGATAAATTGCCACTTTTGGTCACACATCAGGTTCCATCAAGAATACTAAAACTACAACTAATGTTCAAGAAACTTTTGTATGCTCTTACATACACGTAATTCTGGAGGAATCAAGTGTTTTTTTACACGCCCTTTCTAAGTCAACAATTAAACTTAAGTATCAGTCGTTTTCTAAAAGAAAAAAAACGACTTTCCATACTTCATCTGGCGACAAATGCTTTTCATATTACGACGCACATGTTCCTTCGAAAAACTTTTTCAGCTTAGTAGACTGATTCACATTCTCAATTTTGGCTAACTTATTTAATTTAAAATCACCCAAGTTTTTAATGCTACTTACTTCCAAATGAACAACGGAGTTTTGGGAGAAGAATTCCATTTGAGCACTCCTCTCGTCACAGATTATTTAATTCCACAATAAAAAAGCATTCGGATTCGGACTCATATTGACAGCAACCACAACCACATTATAAAATGATTTATAATTCAATTTACAGGCGCCATTGAATATTATTAAGCCAAAAGACCTGTTGCAAAAGTGTTAGTTTCTTCCGATAACAGTTTGATGAACTCATATTACTGTTCCTGTCTTATTTGCATAGAGATTAGTTCTAAAATTGCTTCCTCGTCGATCCTCGCCCTCTATTGTCATTCAAATTTCATATCACCTGCTCCACACGTATTAAACCAGATCTAGGCAACCTTTGGAGATATTTCCATGTTTTGAGTCAAACCATTACAACACATTTCAGCTTCATTGATGGTAAAACTTTATCTACCTTTACTGATTTCTGACAGATATATTATCATTGTCATTGTAGCTCGTAATTAGATAGATAGATAAGAGCAATAAAAAAATTTGGATCAAATTCATTAATGAATCGTATTACGCCCAATTCTTCTTAGCGAGTCGATGGAGAGTAACGTTAACGCCCTATTTAGACTCTATTTTCATACCATTTAAAGAGTCGCAAAAACACTTAGATAAACTAGTTACTATACGTATGCATTTCATTTGTCACATCTCATTCCACGCACATTATCGTCTGGCTAAAGGGAATTTATATGTAAAACTATGTAATTGAATCAATTAAGTATTAAATTGATGACATCCCTTATGAAAATTTAACTATTTTGGAATTGCGACAGCGGGAGCATGAAGCATCGAAATCCTGAAAAGTGTTAATAAATGCTTTGTTAATAGAATGAAAATATTCGTTAAAAAAACAATAATAGAAAAACCATGAGTTACTCAATATATCTTTATATAAAAAGAAATAAAAAGCAAGCCGGATGTTGCCCAGCCATGTTCTAGACTTGGTCATTATGTATAATATCATCACTATACAGACATTTATAGGAACAGACTCAATAATAGCAGTCCTTTAAGTAACGTCATAAGAGGAGGCAATCTCGGAATCGCTCATGTTTTGAATGAATTATAAATAAATTATGCAAAGTTATCCAAACTGTGACTAATTTTAAATCGTTTTGAGAGATTAAGTGGGAAAAACTGGAATGTTTGATGAGATAATCTAGTTAGATTTGATTTAAAGGATGTTTGAAATTATCTCTAAGAAATCAAACTCCACTCAGTCTTAGTCAATAAAATTGTCATAATTAATTACGACAAAAATAATAAATGACCGGAAAAATTGCGTATTCTCGTCTTTTTGGTTTACTTACCTTACGCATTAAGTTTGGCAAAAAAAAGTGCGTTGGGACACTGCGCTGCTTAGGGCGGATTTCACCATTGAAGGTAAACGCGATCAATTGAAGCTAAACTCGTTTACGCGCTTAACCGAGATCAGTTTTGACATTTTGGATTTCACCGACGTAATCTAATCTCAGTTATAGCTAAACGCGTTTTACATTCTGAACGCCCGATATTGGCCGTTTAACGCATTTAAACGCGTTCAAACAAACTTCAATCAATGTCAGAGATGACTCTGATAACTAGTCATCTCTGACGGCCGGTTTGGTCGAGTGGTAGTGACGCTGTCTCTTGATCGGCGGGTCCTGGGTTCGATCCCCAGTCGGGGCAAACATTTGTGTAAAAAGCAGATGTTTGTTCTCGGGTCATGGGTGTTTGTGTTTGTCTTTGTGTGTTCCAAGGGACCCACGACACAAGGGAACACCTTAGTGTAGGCCTTTGAGTGTGTAGCGTTTATTTTATTGGAGAATCCCTTTAACGTTCCGGAGGATTGCATTCAGGCCATGCACTAGTTACAGCAATGAGGAGAGCATTAGCACTAGCTTTTGAAGATAGCGATGATCTTCTTATCGTGTAGGTATATTCAAGTGTGTAAAGCGATGATGAAAATGTATTTGTTCGGCGTCCGAGGTGGATACGCATCAGGGAAGAACCATTCGACTCCCTTGATGAAAGATTGTTTGGTGTGTGGAAGAAAAGAATTCCAGCTATGGCTATTGGTTTAGGGGTTTCAGTACAGAATTCATTTCCAATAATCATTGCCACAGCAACCTTCCACAATATTGCAAGTGGTGAAACAATGCCTCCTAATGATAATTATGTAATTAATTCTCGCGAATGGGATACTATATCAGCCATGGGTAATATACAGTGCGACAAGGCTCTTTTGGCCGATGGGTGGCAAATAACCTTTGTTTCAGGGAATTTAGGAACGATGGTAGTTAAGCCAGTCTGGGATTTTGGAAATCATTACCAAATTTTTTAATAGCGTAGTGCGAGAGCGATGACGTTATGATTGCGGAGTTATTTCTTATAACTTTAGCGTTATTAGAATAGGATAGGTTAAATAATTGTAAATAAAAAACATCGCAAGTTCTTTTCAATTATTTTTATTAAAATTATGCTCTGCCAAAACTTTGTCTAGCAATCTAATTTACAATTCGAAACAATAATACTTTCTTTGCACACAAGAACATAATTTACAAAGACAAGGACAATAGTATTAGTTTTTTTCCTCTTTACTATTTCTTTTATATTTCTTTTTTCATATCTAAATTACTTCAAAATTTTGTTGTTCGTCGTCTTCCTGTTTTCCCTGGCGAAACTATTTTAGTAGATGACGCTGTCGCCAATGTTATTTCTTTTCCAATCCTTGTTATCGTTCGTCAAGATACTCCTGAAATGTTATTTCCTTTTAATATTTTGAAAACATTTGATTTCATACACCTTTATAGGCCGCGCCAATTTTATTGCTTGACCGCCAGCGTTCTTTTTAAAACCACTTACAAAGAACGCTGGTGGTTAAGCTGCGCATTACTGGTCTATTTGGTGATAGTATGGGTGTTTGTTCTCCAGCGTTCTTTTTACGTGGCGCGACCTATATAAATTTATAAGTTCGGGTAAGGGAAACTGAGGAGGTAGCTCCTCTGGTATTACTTACCTATCGCTGCTGCAATTCGCTTATTTACGATTTCAAATGGTTTTAGGTATAGGGGAGCTACATTATTTTTCTTCCATTTGTACTCTTTCACTTTAAAGCTACGCCTCTCACACCACTTATTATCCCTTTTGGCATGTTTTTATTGAAATCAAAGCACTAAATAGCCACAAAAAACTACACAATCAACGATCTGTCAACAAATTGTCGCACTGTAGTGGGCACTGACATATTTAACTTATTTTTCTATGTCTATGGTAGTGGGGAATAAAGTCGTGACTTATTTTTTTCTGTCAATTTGCGTTCCGTTCCTCAGAAATGCATTACCGGTTTTTTAAATGAACGCGTTTCGCTTTTCCGGTCTTTAGTTTTTCTGCGTGAAATGAAAACTCTTAACGTAAACGTTGTTTTCGTAAACGCGATTAAAAGTAAGCTTCAAAAAGTCGGTGAAATCAGTTTGACGTTAATCGAGATCAAATCAAAATTTGAACTCGGTTTTAGTTAAACCAAGTTCTGCGGAACTCGGTTCAGAATGCAAATGGTGAAATCCGCCCTTAGAGAAATAACAGCTTTAGCCTTACTTTAAACTGCTAGATTTATAGTTATGTTTACAATAAACATAGGAAAAAATATCTATTTGTATAATCGATACTTTTAATTCGTCTGTTTAAAATAACGATCTCCTTATACTTTGCCTCTTTTGTTGCAGTTTCTGAGACGACATCGTGATGCAAGCCCTGTAAGTACAGTCATTCCGTGCCATTGACAACGGTGTCCATACCAGACTAGTGTACCCAATGCTATTATAAATAACGTTACATAGAAAGAACAAACACCCTTGTATAACTGGACTGTTTGTAACACGACGAAGGGATAGAGATGCAAACTATTACAGTCAATTAAATAAGTAACAAATAAACGCTACACACTCAAAGGCCCACACTAAGGTTTTCACTTATGTCGTGGGTCCCTTGGAACATATACAAACACAAACACCCTAACCCGAAAACAAACACCTGTGTCTGAAACAAATATTTGCCCCGACTGGGAATCGAACCCAGAACCCGTCGATCAAGTGGCAGCGTCACTACCACTCGACCAAACTTGCCGTCAATAGACATAACTATTAGCAAAGGCGGACTAATCCCTGCAGGGATCTGTTCCAGTCTACCTTGTTCATGCTTCTTTATCATTTTCCACAGCATCTGCATTAGTATTTAAGAATTTGTCTACAATGTTTTAAATAACTGTTATCTACCAACACTTAACAGAACTTTGTGTATTAAGGTTTGGATTAATGATTGGGATAGTCGCTATCTACTCCCTTTTTATAACAATATCATTAGCCCCTGGCTAGTGTCTCCGCATCCGCAACATTGAATCGCGGGTCGTGCAGCACGCCGGCATTATGCGCCAGCGCACACAGAAGACCTATTTTTTGCTGTACACAGAGTGAATTTTAAATCGAACATGTCTTTATAAGCGTTCCTACTTCTTGCGCCTTCACCTTGTTACTCCTACTACGGATTCTGTTGGATAGGTCAGGAATTCAGAAGCTTTTGTTTAAGTCTGCATTTTTTTGAAGTTGGTTTGACACGATTCGATCTCGTTGCAAGTTTTGAAAAGTTACAAAATGAAAAAATTGCATTTTGAATAAAGTATTCACATAGACATTGGGCGGTCAAACCTCACGTGTCATCATGAGAACTATCATTAAGCACGTCAGTTTCAGTTTTACTCGACTGATAATAGTCATAGTTATTTCAGTCCGTCAAGATAGTTACTTGACAACTTACATTTAGATGAAGAGCCCTGAAAATACTTATTTTTGTATTTATGTTAGTAAAGTGGCAATCTGTAATTCTTCAGTCTTAGCTGTGTCTGTTACGCATAAACTAAATATAAAGTGAAAGTGTTATTTTTTTGTCTTTCCTTCACGTCGAAACGGAGCAACTGTAAGTAGATACTTTAACACGCGAACGAAGTAGTGGGCACAAATCTAGTAAATAGTATTATTGAAATTTGAAAATGGAAAGGTATTTCAGATGTCAAATATAATTCATTCTTCACATTTGCAACATTTGATGATTAGAGTGAAGTATGAATATCAACATTGCGATGACGTCACGACGTGTCTTCCAATCGCCAAGATCGTTTTGATTATATAACCCATCTGGCTGCCAGATGCAGTGAAGGTGAAGGTAATGTGATGACCGACCTTTTGATAACTGCGTTTTATTTCAGAGTTGCTATTTTTGGCAGTGTCTTATGGTACTTGACCACTAAATACCTGTAGCACCTTATACGTATTACGTTGTCTTTTGCCTAATTACTTAGTCAATAGTGTTAGTGACTGATGTCAGTCTTTATAAAAAAATTCGACTTTTCATCTCAAACATCTAGTAAGGGTATCATCCCAGATCTCATGTAACGGTAGCCACGAGTGGAATACCTAATCGATTGGTGCGGCTTTGTTTTAGAAATTGAGAGGTCTAGTCGTGATGCGCGCGCTTCTTTATACTACACCAAGCTGTTCCCAGTACCAGTGCTTTCTTGTTTTGTATGTTGTTGGTGAAATGTGATTCTGCGGTTACGGTCTTCACTTGTTTCGTTTGAAAGTGTTTTGTAATTTTGTTTCTCCAATGTTTCTTTAATTTGCTGAACAGACTGAAATTAAATGTAGGATATAATCTGTCATCTGTCTGCCTAGCACCATCTACAATATGCCAACAGGGAAACTCGACCATGCAAATTAGGTCTAGCTCATAATATTAGTTTCCGCGTTAAGGTTTCCATTAGTAGCGTTCGAGAGTTGGGTTTTCTTCATAAGTGTATATGAATTATAAATATCGTCCGGATATGTTCTACTTACTTGCTACGAACATATGCTCGGAGATTACTTTCCAATTCTATATTGAATCTATTTAGAATCTTTAAACAAATATCTTCTTGTGATTGTTTTATTACTGTTTATTCTATAAAATGTCTTCTATTAACCTTGCCAGATGCAACTATCTAAAGCACAAATGGGGATGGGTAGCTAGTCCTTTATGCGACTGTGGGCTGGAGGACCAAACCGTAGAGCACATCGTTCAACGATGCCCACTGCGATGCTATAAGGGGAACCGGGGGATCTGTTTAGATTAACGCCTGAGGTGGTTGAATAGTTGCGTGACCTGGACCTAAATTTATAATTGTTATTACGTACCTAAGCTTATAATTTATATGCCTACAATGCATGATCGCCATACGATTAAATAAATATTAACCTTACAATCTACCAAAGGCGTTGAGACCTATTGCATTGACAAACAATGTGTGTTTGTTCTTCGAATTTTTTTTCTTTTGATATTATCCTTAAAATAGTCCTCTAATGTACCCGTTTGCAAATTAAATTTATATTTGGTTTCAACATGTGAGACTTGGCGATGCGATATTGTTTATTTGCCGCGTCCTAGCTATACGTTAGCCCCGGCTCCGCCCGTGCCACTCCCCCAGTATCTAGAAACGGATCTGCCCGTGCGATATTATGAACAATGTTCATCTTTTGCCAACAACTGTTCATGTTAATATGGACCTCTTTGGTGTGCGTTATAACTGTGTTGGTGTCTCAGCAATCGTGCATATCATATAAGGTACTCGTGATTGCCCGTTGATGGAACTTCTTTTCTTTCTATTCAATTACTTGACTTGCGTAAAGAAAGGGGTATACCTTGCATTAGCCATATAAATAGCTTTATCGTAGTCCACAGAATTTACTGTAAAATAGCACGTATCTACGTTCAGAACCACACCCGAATCGTGTTTAACAAAGACGTCAAAAAGATGTATCTAGAACTCTGTTTTGAAGTCTATCTGTTTGGCAGTATTTAATTGCCTATCTATGTTCGAACCAAAGAGTTAAGGCTATTCAGTCAAATTCGCATTGTAGTGATGCTGCATCCACGCTGTCTGGAATTACCGTACAAAAGTAATTTAGTTTTTTCTTTGATCTGGCAGAATCATTGTCATCTAGACGATGGATTGCCACAAAAATAAAGAAGTCAAGTCAAGCAAGATATGAGTACCACTTGCGGAGTGGATTTCATTTTGTCTACTTCTAAAGGATAACCGTTCTAATTAGACGTATTTAGAAGTACCAAAGTGCTAATTTCAATAATCACAACATTTTGCTACTATATCTATATCAGCCAACATGTTCAGAACTCCACTTCCAATTAACGTAAAAGGAATCTCGGCAAATTGAAATTCGATACTATTTGTAATGGGCCGGTGAGAAAATTTGTACCACAGATTAGTTATTAAGATTACGAATGAGGAATGTTTTCGAGATGAACGCTATTAATTGCGAGATAGTAACCTTTAATTAAATGGTCTGTTTATGTTTTAGTGCTGGAACTAGTTTGATACGAATCGTGTTTGAACCAACTTTAGGTTTTCGCCTAAAGGCAGATAATTTTGCTATGAGTATGACATTACATGGATATGTAGCTTCAATTCTGCCTTAACGCCACACTTAGGTCCTTATTCCAGCACGCGATTCAGACTGATATAATAGCAGTCGAATTTGTCATTTTAATAGAGAAATATACAATCAATACTTAAGTAAAGATCAAGACTTGAGTCTCCTTCTACATATAATACGGGCCTCAGTCTAAGAATTCCCTTGTACCGTGGGTCTATTTCTATTCAATATTTAATTGTTCTCATAATGTTAACTTCTACATTTCTTCTTTAGTTGATATTTGTAGGCTTTTGGAACTACTTCGTACCTTGTTGCTGCGTATTAGCTTCTCGTTACATGTTCAAACCAAACTGCTTTTTCTAAATGTATAGTGTAGCGTGCATGTATGCACAGCGGGTGTTTTCACATTTAATTGAATTAAAACCAAAAATTAAGCGAAGAACATCTAGAAAGAAACCCTAATCTGTTGCTTCTTAAATAATACCAGTGGTTAACAGGTTTTGCATTAACTAAATATTAACGCAAGCCACGGTCTTAGTTGATGTTATTATATCAACAAAACTTCCATGCTGAACTGGGAGTATAATAGCTTAGAATTTACCAGCTGTCAATTCTCCCTAGCGAAAGGCTGACAACCTAACACCACTGTACTCATGTTTTATGTAATAAATCTCACATTGTCAGAATGTGTGTCAAAGGCGCGTAATGTGAACTACATGATGCTTAGCCTCTCCCGTCAGGGATTATAGGCGTAAGTCTATAAATGTTGTATGGATATCACTAATCTTAACCACAATCTTTTCAAAATCTCCCAATGATTTCCTCGAAACCACATCTCGACTCGCTTGATTATTTGTTTCTAAATTCTATTTTCGAATTGACCAATGATATTGTGGTTAATCCGCGCATTCACAAAACCTGCTTAATATAAACATATTACTTGTCTATTCATGATGGTAAAGGCTTTTCCAGCCTCATTACAGTGTAAAGATATCGTGTGAGGTTCCTGCGGGATTGAAATAGGAGAAGAGCTAGATGAATGTTCGCCATTTGTATTGGTCAGTCAGCCCGCCGGCGATGTGAAGCTGCCTTTACACGGATAATGTTACGATTTTAGTGATAGTGTGTAGGGAGATATAGAGAGAGGTATTGCAGTTTTTGATTAGGGATTTCTTGTTCCTCAGAGCACGTTCTGTTTTAAAGTCGGGGTGCGATCGGTGATTATTTAAACTGAAGACTTTTTGGGATAAATTATTTTTTTTATAATCAAAATCCGGTTGTTCCTCTGCAAACATTTTTCTCTAGATGAATGAAGTTTTATAGTTGCATGACTTCTTCTCATTTTTTTTATGGGTCATTTATCTGTGATGAATTCTTATATCGGGTATTCTTCGAAAATAGTTTCTCTATTAAATTATACCCAAACTCTAGATTCAATTATGTACTTAAATTACCTAAAAGTACAAACGAGGCACCTCACGAGAGATACCTAAACAAAATTTCTTATAAATTAATAACCTTTTATACAATATTTATCAAGTTAAATAATTCTTCGTAAACCTTTTAGATGTAATTGAATTATTGAGGATTAGAAATCTTAAATGGAAAGCTTAGTTGATCTTCTTAAGAGTTGGGTAATCTGTTAACACCTAACAAATGATTATGAAGTTATAAGCCCCCAATCTTAAAGGTTTTGGGTTCCGATAGGTTATTGATGGGTTCGCATTTAAGTAGAAGTACACAGACTAAGAAGAGAGGAACAGAAATCTTATTAAAAGCTAAAGTTTTTCTGTTGGTTTAAACTACACTGGGCGTCAAAAATAAGTAGTACAGTTTTAAAATTGCGATTTCTCCCAAACTATAAAACTTAGACCTTTGAAACAAAAAAGGTTAAAAAGAAAATTTAATCTTATTCAATAAAAACTTCATGCATTATAAGAACTTATAATGCTTGACTTTAAAAAAAACGAATAAATAAAAACACTTTTTTTAAACTGTTGAAAGGTGTTGTCTTACTTAGGATTTTTGTGTTTGACACATTCGCTGCTGATAAAGCAATTGTAATTGAAAAGCATAGGTATCTTCAGAGAGTAAATTTGACTAATCATGCCTCTTTCACCAGAAGAATGTGCAAGAATCTTAGCTTTTCTCGAAGTGGGCATCAGTATGCGTCGTACTGCAAGGAGGGTGGGTGTAACTTTAAGAACGGTTCAGCGAGTAAAGCAAAGGTACGAAGAGACTGGAAACCATCTAAGGAGACGAGGTAATGGCAGACCCAGGTGCACAAGTACCCGAGAAGATCGCTTTATTGTTTCCACTGTGTTAAGAAATCGACACCTTAATGCAGTTGAGGTTCAGCAACAGCTTCTTCGGACCCGAACAGACTACATCAGTGAGAGTACAGTGAGAAGAAGACTTGCTGAAGCTAACCTGAAGCCTCTAAGACCAGCAAATGGCCCCAAACTTGAGACAGAGCATCGCGTAGCAAGACTACGCTACGCCCGTCAACACGTACAATGGGGCGAAGAAGAATGGGCTAGAGTTTTATTCACAGATGAGTCTCGATTCTCTTTATACACTTCAGATGGACGGCGGAGAGTCTACAGACGACCCGGTGAGCGATACATTCAAGCTTGTATCTCGGAAAGAGTCCAATATGGCGGGGGCTCTGTACACGTATGGGCTGGTATCTCTTCAGAGAGTCGCACAGAGCTTGTGGTAATAGAAAATGGGACTTTGACTGGTGAAAGATATGCCTCGGAGATCCTCAACGAGTATGCAGGGCCATATTTAATAAATATGGGTGATGGAGCCATCCTAATGCATGATAACGCCCGGCCACACACTGCTCACCACGTACAAGAGTACATTCAGGAGGTTGGCATCAACTTGATGGCTTGGCCATCGAGAAGCCCAGATCTCAACCCGATTGAACACGCCTGGGATGAGCTTGGGAGGCTAGTCAGAAGGCGCAGTCCACCTCCTGCCACACTCAGGGCTCTAAAACATGCGCTGATAGAAGAATGGGAAAATATTCCCCAACACCGCCTCCGAAACTTAGTGTTCAGCATGCCAAACCGGATCCAAGCTGTAATTAGAGCCCGAGGCGGCAACACAAGTTATTAAATTGTGAAAAAGTTCCAAAAAGTGAAAATTAAGTGGTTGACATATCGTTAAAAATTGATACTTTTTAGTATTTATCTTAATTTTAAGTTTGAAACTTTATTCATGCCAAATAAAATATAACTTTAATAAACTTCGTTAAGTTTACTATAAACTGCTTTTTATTTCATAAGTGTAACTACTATAGTTTAGGAGTAATTGCAATTTGAAAAGTGTACTACTTATTTTTGACGCCCAGTGTAGATAAGCGCATAATAATAATCTTAAATTATTTTCGAATTTGACACCCATATACTTGAGGAAGGTTCATAGAATAATTGGGAACTGGGATCTCGCTACAACCGGTGAAACGGCAAGACTGCTATTTCAAGATAACTGTATATAATAAGCAATTACCTTTCGTTTACTTTTATCTTAAGTGATTTATAGACTTCGACAATGTTTAAAAGATCAATTCAAGATTTTGAAAAATTTATTTCTTAAAACAGTTTAAAAATACATTTGGAATAACGGAGGAGACCTGTAATAATGCTGTATTGATATCAAAATATTTAGAAAGAGCTAAGTATAGTAACTGGACATAATCCTTTTTTCTTTTACTTACGATTCCATCGATGGCTTTGTTAATGATTTCGTTCAATACTCACACCATGCTAAATCATAAGCCATCATTACCTCAGCATCTACTTCAAATACTCTGTGCGTTAAAGTTTTCCATAATCTTCTTAGGATAGCATCTTGGAGTTTAATCCAGAATCCAAGCGGACAATAAGCGTAACAAATGGGGTGGTCAGAGTAATCCCCTCTATTTGTCCATTAAATTACACAGGAGTAAGTACGGCGAATGTAGAGCGACTTATTTGTTGTACACTCAAAAGTAGATCAAGCAGCCAAAGTGCAGTTTTCCTTCTTAAGCGTTTGGAATAAAGTTAACTGTGTACTTCAGTCACTTTATTGAAGAGTCGCTAATGATATAACAGGTATTTTATTTGTATGCCAATTAAAATGCAGAAATACAATTTCCTTTTAGATAATTTTTGACGTGTGCTTGTCTGCTTATTGAGTCTCAACCTAAGCAACTTTATAAAATCTTTGACCACGACAACAGCCTGTAAAATCATCGTTACTTTGGATACATAAATAGGTAGATCGCAACAAAGAACCCGTTCATTTGGTGAAGATCCATTAATATTTTATTACGTCTGATGCTTTAAGAAAATTCAATTCTTTTTGCACAACAAATCGTTCCCATAACTCGCGAGCAAGTCCAATACTTCAACGTCTTATCTACATACATGGGAATGCATAGACAAATAAGGACGCAGCCATGATTTATTCAAAAAGAAATTCCTTGCAATTCCTCGTCAACGTTCGCGTATGGACAAATGGTCGTCATTTGTTTCAACTGATTGGTTCACCCATAGCTCTCCATAGGTACTGATGTCTTGTTTGATTGTTTCTCGAACCCTTTCAGTTTGGGATAGATACAACCAGAAGATAAATGGGTACTGACGATAGCCTACTGATATACACATTTTGCCAATCTTGGTTGATCTATTGCGGGTGTTCGAGCTTAGAAATTCGGAACGACGTGATTTTTTGGAACTTCTCTAAAATCTGTTGTAGGTAACGCGTAATGATATAGAAACTAATGTACTGAAATGAAACATTACAAACCAAGATTCTCTTGGATGTCAGACCTGTTTTATCAGTTTATGATATACCTAAAATAATTCATAAGCACAGACCGCTCTTTATCAAGACCAGTAAGATCCGTCGCTGCAAATTCGAATACGAAATAATCAAAATCGTCCAATCTAATATCTTTGATTTCATTCTATCTATGAGTCAATGACCTTTAATTCTATTTTCCCGTTCATGTGCATAAGTGCTTATATTCTCGCATTACCGTAACTCCGGAACAATGTGGGTAATAATTTAAAGCGTTTTTGCAATATTTCTCCCTTAGCCGGTTCATTTGTTCCCGACAGCAGCGTCTGCGATTTATTTACACTTTACAGCCAGCATTATCTCGCCCTTCAAAGTGACTAACATGCTACATGAGGATTTATATTAGCTCCTGCGTGTGGTTTCGCACATATTTCTTTAGTTTATCACAGCTGACTAAGCTTAATGTACGTAGAGAGAGGAACTTTAAACTTTTAGTTTTGGGACTTTACCTGTCTTAAAATGTTTTCACCCGTCCGGTGCATAAGGAACAAAAACCAATAGGCCTTTTCACTCGGTATTCCTATTCCTAACTTTAATTCAACATTTAGTCAAGTATCTTAGAAAATAAGCGGTACCCTCTGCATGTTCTAGCTATACATATTTGCTAAAACACCTTCCAGATTTTGTAAAGCCCTACTAAATAACAAATCTTTCCTTTACCCAAACAATGCTTTAACACTTTATACGCATCAGTAGATTAATGGTCAGAGCGCCTTATTCATATTTTACGCACAGGAGATAGTATGTAATAATTGGACATGCGTCAAGCGTGTCAGGGTAATGTGGCTATACGTTAGCCGGGGGCCTGGAGCCGTGTCATTATGCCAATCTCGACAATTGAGACTCCCCACATGATCTACGAGCTTCGTTATGAGCTGAGATGGGCTCCTGCTAGATTAGTACGTATCACACCACACGTGGCAAAGCTGCATCTACCTGTTTTTCCAGATATGGAGACTTAAGCGAGAAAAGATTTGGCCATACGTTATCCAGAGGCTTGGGGCATGTGCCATTATCTATTCTTGCATAATCTATGACTCTAGGAATCGTGTGAAGTGGGCTTCTGTTTATCACGATGTGAGATTGAATTTTCTTTCCACTTACTGCTTTTTAAGTTCCAGAAAGTTTCTACTGATAAAAATATGGCTTTTCAATCACCACTGTCAGCATTTAAAATAGTCTGTAATATCAAAACGACGTCATCATTATCACCTATCTCTACAATTAATTATTAACTCATTATGTTTGTATATTACATGTAGCTCTTTTACCAATTTTAATTTTACTAAACTTGGCACCTTTCTGCTATTTTACCGAATATTTTTTTACGATGTGATGCAATAAAAGAGCCCGAATATCATTTAATTCACAAAGACATTCAGCACCACAATTTCCTGTTGAATAAGATCTTAGAAGATAAGATACAATCGGTATCGTCTTTCAACGTATTGTAAAAAACGCTATTCACATTAATTATTATAAGTTCATTCGAGTCAGCATCCTTATAAAGTTGTGTTATGATATGAGCCAACTTTTAAAGCTGTTATTGTTATGCATAGAATTTGATGTAAAACATGTGATAGTCAAAATCACTGTCTAAGTTAAGGAAGACATGTATATTATTCGTGATGATCCTTCGATTTATTTTGGGTGCTTTAAAATTTGCTTTAAGCACTAGGTCGTATATGGTAACATTTATTTCTACAACTATTTGCTCTATGGCTTATGAAACGCTGCGCTGGTAAAACAGTAACAAATCTTTATTGGTTCTCCTAATATTATTACAGAGAATTCCGTAGGTCTGTGTTGCGTTCACACCCACCGCGCTGCGTTTGATTAAGAGCGGGCTAATGAAATTAATAACCGTGGCACACAAAGTCTAGCGCCTCCTTCGCTCGTGACAAATGACCGTGTGTAATTTCACACGGGCCGTAATAATAACACCGATATATGTACTACATCCTTTATATGGACGTCAGACCAAGGAAGAGCTTGAAATAAACAACTTTTCCAGTTACCATCTACGTACCGACATTAGTTTATGTCAAGTTTCTGTTTTCTTTGCTAACATTCAATTTCTACAATTAATATTATAAAATTCTTTAATACACGCATGTATCTAGAACTTACGGTAAAGATGCTACGATAAGTAATGTCTTAAGAAAGCTGGGCTCTGCTTTCGTTACAGCCAGGTAAAATTTCCCCGAGGTAAGCGGTGATATAGTGGTATCATAGCTTGCTGGGGATGGTATTTATCATAGTGCACTTGCTCGACGCGGACGGGACGCACGGAAACGAGATCGTCGCTGGCGCGCCTGCGCACCGATAAATCAGCCGCACTTAACTCGCAACCGGTAAATAACTATGGGATTTCCGCGTGCGGACTCCGATGCGCCTAGGCATAAATCTAAGCTCGTATTGTGATATTGTGTTGCCATTATGGGACCGCGGGTAGGCACCCGTCACATAAATACTAACCTGTAGTCATCCAAGCCCTGTGTGTCACTCACAATAGCCTCCACAGAAAGCCGCCAGGCAGCCTTTCTCGGCTTGAATGGTTTGATTGAATCCCGACCCTCATTGAAGCTGTAATCTTCTTGATTTCTCAACGTTTAATTACAAGGCGTTTAAATCAAGCTTTATGATGCTAGTAATAGAACAGTTAGCATTGCACGTGTACGTATGTAGTACAGACAAACAGATTTAATCTTGAAACTATACTGCTGCACAAAATATTAAATACTGTCTTGTTTTTTCTAAACACTAGTTTGCGGTAATCTCAACACCATTTCCAGTCTAACAGGAAAGGATTTCCCTATCTCGCTGTATAAACAAAAGGCTACAAAATTCCCAAGGATCGCGGAGCATGCAAGCCAATTCTGTCATCGAAGTTGCCTTTTGCACGTCCTAATAGGGTGGGTATGCGGCGATCGCGATCGCACCGACGAACGAGCGATGCTACACGTGTTCCGGGCGAAATTACCATTATTATCGATCATCTCGCGCCAGCGTCTCGTAACGACCCTCAATAGGCGCGAGCCGGAGTCGAATCTTATCGGAGCTAGTGCTCTAACCACGTCCCGTTACGGTCATCTTCCAATTTGAGCCTTGTTTATTTTGTTGAATTTCCCAAGCGAGGTGAACGACATAGTCATCACATTCGCGTCACTCAGCGCAGCCCTCCTCTACTGCCTCGCCTACAACAAATCTCGCTTTAATCACACGCCAGCCGCAGAGCGAGCCATCATCCTTAACTACAGTGATAGCCTCCTCTTATTGCACACGTTTAGTGCTTCACATAAAATTGAATTGTAATTGCGCTCTAAGAGAAATGCTAAACGGCCCATTCTTTCTTGATTGCACGTTGTGTCGAGCGGCGTCTAATCGTGCCGGTGCTTATGCCAATTATTGCATATTAACCGAATTGAATTCGCTTATACGATCGCAATTTATATTTTCATTAAATTATTGTTGTGTAGGATATGGAGTCGTGTGATTAATGGGTATGTGGCGTTCGCTTAGCTCGTTCTGTGCGAATTATTGAGTCCGTTTTGTTACTCTGTCAGGTCTCAGCTAATTTTATTTAGTAGCCATGAAATTGGATGCTATAGCGTTTTGTTCGTATTCTTCGTTGCATCCTCAAGTGATAATTTGTATTGAAATGTTTAATGCGCAATAACATTTGTTACATTGACTACATTTATCGCCTGTTCAGATATGAAAGCTGTAAAATTGTAGAAGAGTCTATTTGCATTTCTAACTACGTTTTGCTTTTATCCTTATCTTCAATATTACAACTTGTATGTTGTCACATCCCATTGTGAATTTAGATGAAGTGTTTGCAAGGTTCTGCTTCGAAGATGTTCTTGTCTTGCCTATTCACAGCCGCTTTTAGTAATATTTCCTAGATATTTTACATTCGTGAGTATCAGTAAATCTTTCAAGCGTGACTTTCAGTACCACACCTTAGTAGGTATCCATATTAATAAGTAACAATACATTTAAGGGCATAGGACTTTCGCGGTGCGACATCGTTAGGAATAAATGCGTAAATCTAGCGGTAGTGTAAATGTACAGTTGTTTATTGAACTTTCTGAGCTTGAAGATTTACAATGGGGTCCTTTGCTTCGCGTTGTGCAGTCCCATTAGCTTGTATTTTATTGAAGCCGATCTAACTTAGTGTGGCTTCCATTGATTTTTTCGTTACTTGTGAAAAATATGTTTGTCAAGTAAACTACTTTTATGTATCTTATGTACAAAGCAATAAAATACATACACACATAAATTCTGCAATGATATTTCACGTTCATCATATCCTTTTAACTTTAAAATATCCTTAATATCATATCCTTTTAACTTAAAATGTTGTATATCCTTTTAAATATCATATCCTTTTAACTTAAAATGTTGTACAATTCTAGTTTTGTTTAGTATTTAGGTGCCTGCCTATCTTTATTTCACAACAACTGCATCGTCTCAATAAAAAGTTACCTTTGATCAGTTTGCGGTATTTATGTCATTGATAATCCAACACGACCGAACCTAAAGGCTGTAACATAAATCGGCGTAGTTATCACGGTCCCGTTGTTTGTTGGTGTGCCTGCGCCGATTGCGTTGCGAATTATTTTACACACGGCAGTCGTGTGTGCTGACCTTTACGCGGCTCCCTGTGCCCTGTACACATTCGTGTGTTTCGAATGTGTTGTAAAATGTTGCATTTCTAATTTTATTTTTAATACAATGAAACAACACAGTGAATACAAACAAGGTGTTGATATTGTAAGTGAGACAATTACACATTTATTTTAGTTGTAACATTAGATGGATTTAATTCTTTTGGATCTTTGAGTTAACGTACTGAGTTCTAATCATCTTCTGCCACATCGTTAACTGTTTCCAATTCAAATCCTAAATAAAATGAACTTTTAAAAAAGTAAATAAAATGAACATTAAAATACATGTTTGTATCTATTACAATCACATTTATTTACGATAACGACTGAAATATTAACGATATTTAACTTAAAGGATGCTTCCTTATCGCAACAGGTCTAACGTTTAGATGCATTTAATGTCCAGGTCATTAAAGTTACAGCTGCTTGCGTAAGGTATTGGCACAGAGATGCTCAGACTTTTATTGACGATCTACCATGAAATAGACTAATGAGATTGTGTTCAAGATGTACTAGGCGGCGAATATTATAAAACTCACGAGACCAAAATGAAGTTCTCAAAAATAAAATGTGATACAAGTCATATTGGGTGACTTAAAATTAGTTAGCAAAGGGATGTGAATCAGCCCATTGAACTGAACAACTTTCCCTACAGAACATACGAGGTCGAAATAATATGAAAAACATTTTTCGTATTATTTTATTATTTTTTTTATTATAAGATGGGTTAACTCGCTTGACCTCAATCTTGACCATAAGGTCAAAGATTAGGTCGACGATGGAGCGAGTTAACCCAAAAAATGCCTATAAAGGCACTGGTACTCCCACGCACCGACGGAACACAGCAAGCTGTTTGGACTTCGGTAGGAGGGTGGTCGCGAACCAGACGGCCCTTTACAGAGCCTACCACACCGCATGAGACCATAGGATGACACCTCAGATTCAGAAAAAAATGAAGTGTCGTTGCCTGGGATGGATTACTAGGAGGCAGGACTCATTTGTGTTTCCTTAGTCGCCTCTTACGACACCCACGGAAAGAGATGGGGTGGTGTTATTCTCAACCGATCACCACACGGTCTATATCACGGTCGTATCTTGATTACAACTTGTGTGTGTCGTCAGCTGATTTGCCCTTTGTATAGCCAACAATTTTTTTTTTGGAATTTCACATAGCTTTTCAGTTTCAAGTAATGTGCCTAAAAATCTTTTCAGAACACCAATGAGAGCACCCCCCTCCGTATGAGGAGATGCAGTTTTAAAGGCCGTACTACCAAAGTAAATACATACAACTATAAAAGTCGAATTTATTTCTAGCATCGCTGTTTTCTGTTTTATTGCTTAACCAGGTCGACTGGTCGTGTGGGTGGTATGGAGCCTATTTAGTATGCGTTTATCCTACGTATATGTATTAGATTTTCACACATTCGTGCTAAAGGAAGTGTTTCCTTTTGATTTCTTCTCGTATTTGTTGATGTGATCACATTATTGGCGATGATATTATCTTTATTAGCTTTTTTTATTGTAGTGAGCTTTTTAGCTAGTATATAATAAATAAGTTCAAATCTTAGGGTATTGAGAGTTCAGTGAACTAATCAGTATACCTTCTTAGCATTTGCTTTTGATTTTTAACAATATACATAAATGTGGGTTAAAATTTCGTTGTGTTAGTATCTTGAATGTCATAGCTAAATTACAGTAGACCGTGGGGTGAACCTATTATAGTTTGTACTAAGTAATAAAGTACAATACAATATACTTTATTTGCATACAGAGTACAATTAACATAACATAAAATATAGTGTACAACAAGGCGGCCTTATTGCTAGGTAGCAATTTCTTCCAGGAACCCTTAGGTTAGGACAGCAGTGAGGTAAGAATATTAAGAATATTTTATCTCTGTTATTTCTTTTAAGCTTATTGTCATAAATTACTTCGCTAACATCACTACCTTTCTTCAAAGGAACAAACAAAGGATTCACGTCTGAAATGATTTATCCTCGTCTCTGAAAGTTTTCAATTTAACTCTAGTTTCTTTGGATACAAAAATTCAACTAGAGAATCGCAAAGTAAACAAATTAAGGAAATTCCCCATGTTATGTATAATTGTAATCGCTCATTAGCTTGCACAAGTCGAGTAGATCGGCCCGCGGTCGGCCAAAGTAAACTAATCGCTACGTTCAAACCACTCGCCGTGAGAACTCACTGCTTATTCCAGGTGTATGCCAGATACTACTCTTTGTATACCTTTAGTAATCAATCGAGGAATTTCCCGTATACCGCTGCAAACCTACAATTACTTTTTGAAGACAAAAGGTTACTTAAATCAGTATTTGGTTTGCGAACGCGTAAGGCGCTGTTTTTACACAAGCGCGACGTGGCGCGGCGACGAATCCTAATAGCTATGGAGCAAAGGTTTTTCTTGCCCGTTGCTTCATCTTCAGGCAACGGGTGTCTCTTCGTTCTTCTATTCCGGGAAAAACCTAAACTCCGTAGCTATTAAGCTTCAGTTTACGTTGCTTAATCGCCGCGTCTTCGCTGCGCCACGTCGCTTGTTTATAAATAGTGCCTTCGGGTAATTGGGCATGGATACCTGTCTAGATTTTTCTGAAGACGGCTACCTACCCAAAGCCATGGAGGTCGCTCATAACTCAACTTACTAGCCATCTTGGGCTCTAGTTTTTATAGAGATCATTTAAGCAAGGAAAAGGGTTTTGTCATCGATATTATCTCCAGTTTTGTCATCGATATTACATGGCAGTGACACAGGGAGGCGCTCGTCTTGGCAGGCATGGCATAAAATAAGCGTAAAACCTCAATGATAGGGGCCCGCAAAGCAGAAGTTGTTGCCCGCGAGCACTAAACTTGTCTGCTAGAGTTAGATTATTTTATAAAGAAAAAAAAACTATTTATTATTATAGACTCGGTCATTATTGGTAGGCTTGACTAGAAGATTCCTTGTTGACACTCTAATACACTGCTTTCCCGTAGTTTACGTACAAGTCCCTGTAGTAAAATGACATTTGCGGCGCGATTTCAAGCGGTATTGAGTGTAATTAGATCGTAACTCTGTGCTACACTGCGGCTTCATTATAGGATTCCTGAAGCGCAAGGCACCAACCTATAGCTGACATTTTGTAATAGTTTATTTTCTACTTTGTCTTCGGTTAGTTACATCAATGCTCAGTCCTAATAGTCAAACTCTCTGTGGTTTGTGTATTATTTTCACTACAAATTTTACAGTCATTAAAATTATAACTGTTATTGTTATGTTTAAAACTATCCGATAACTCCTCAGATAAAGACGATCTTTATGGCACAAAGCGACTTAAGTATTCGTTTTATTTTTTTCAAGGCCGGATATTCATTTATGTGTTTTTTATTACTCAGTGATGATATTTTTTGCAATATGTACGATACAGATAATGGAATTCTAAATAATGATGAAACTATGATTGAATTCAGTCATCACTGTGTTGTGTATTCCTAGATGCTATTGTAGATTATAAAACATCCGTAAACATTACATTTCTGTTATTTTTTCCATCAGTATTTTGCCTCAGAAGTCCTATTTTGCGATTTCTAATATTTAAACTTCAGTAATCGAAAGGATCCCATTCTAAATTAATTGTTTAGCTGGTTTCGCCAAAGTAAAAGTTAGCGTTAAGTTGGAATTCTCGCGATGGTCGATACTGGTTCCGTTGTTCACTTTCTCATAGATTAGTTGTGATAAAAACCTATTGGTGTCAGCCTGATTGCAAACTGTGGCTGAAAGCGCATGTACTGCACCTATCGGAAAGACGTAAGCCGTGGGCTAAACAAACGTTGCGGTTGCCAGTACAAGCTAGGAGATATTTTGCTACAACCACCAAATAGATAGCTGTTGTACTTACAAGCTGCGCCCGCGTTGAAACGTGCTCTACTTTATGCAACGTGACGTTTGCTGTAGTTTTTGTTAATATGCTTCCAAGTATCCTTTGATTTCTAGTGTGGGATCTATATCGTGATCGTGGTTATCAGTGCTTTGTTGTTAAGTGAGCATTGAGGGGTCGTTATTGTAGTACTTGTTTATTGTTTACTGTTAAAAATATTATGCATTTGGTGGGTTTTTTACAAGTCCGCCACAGTTCACAGAATTTCTCTTGTACAATACATTTGTTCATAGAAATCACTGTTCGCCAACCATTGGTAAGAAGAAAAAATCTTTCGCCGATACCTTGTTTTACCGATGACTCGGTTCGCCGAAAATCGTTTGAAATAATAAATGCTTCGCCGATACCACGATTTGCAGATAAGGCGAATCAGCGAAAGCTCGACTGAGCGAATAATCCTTTGTTCCTGCATTAAGTCAGAAGGCGCTATATTCCATAATAATTTAACTGTCGTTCATATTTAGTGCTATGAAACTCTGCATCTAAAATATATGTACTTATACTAAGCTCGTACATTGTTCTACATTGTTCTTTTCGGTATTTTGTAATACATCTCCCAGTAGTAACTCCTTCCTAGGCTAGCGTTGTTTCGCCAAATTCCTTTACCTTACACTAAACACATCTTACCTTTCACCGTCGAGAGATATTGTCCGCGCAGTCGCGATCCCTACGCCTCATTACCATATACTGCGCCGTGACAGCTCCGCAATTAACTATCTGTTTATTGTTGCTGAATTATAAACGCAGGCCCTTGGTATCACTTCTGGGTGTAGCCCTGGCTGGGAACGGTATAGCCTGTTTGTATTAGAAATGTGGTTAGATCGATTTTCTAATACATGCACTCGCACCTGTATTTGCTATGAAGGCTTCATGTGGTTTTGTAACAACGAATTGACCAAATATTCAAATGGTTACTGAAATGGTCGAACACTTTTTTAAATAACCTTTCGACGACACGGCTGCACAGTATTATTTATTGTTTAGAACGGTACAATTCTAGAAAAACTAAACGTCAACAAGGTGACGCTGTCGTATCCGGGGGCTAATATAATAGTGTATCCCTCTATTCTATTAATTCATGCAGTTTGTAATTATTTTTGCCTGACAAAAGGTGCAGTAAAATACAAAAAAAAGTACAAAATACAAAAATATTTATTTCCATTTGCAATTCGTAAGTACATAATTATTGTTGGAGCCTTCTTTTAAACATGTGGTATGCCTGTATCAGAAAAAAAAAAAAAAATAAAGTAATAAAACAAAGCTTGTAAATAAACCAAAGCTTGTAAAAAAAACAGTTAATATAACGCCTAAAATACTACAAACTCTATTTTGATCCTGTTAGATGTAAATCGCGATTGCATGCGCGTACCTTAGTTGAGGAATAATTTTCCAAAAAATCCCATGAGAACCCGAGATGTTTGATATTTTCATTAGGGCTCTTACCAAATATCTCGAGTTCTCATTTTGGGAAATCTTTTCTTAGGTTACGTATGGAATACTCGATGCCAAATCCCAAAATAGCCGGGCCTAAAAATTCCCACAATACAAAAATCCCTGAAATTCCGTTGTTGAATGTTAGTTACCTTATAGGAAGAATCGGCACATTCTATCTGTATTTAAAACTTGTAATATTGCGTTCTTAATTCTTATGCAAACAAAAACTAAGCTATCAGAAAATACATTGCATATAGTAAATCGAGCACAACTTAATTTCTAAATTGCCATTTCTTACTAAAAAGCATTACAAAATCAATTCTCTTTCGAGTTTAAGCATACATTTTACTTCATTGACGTTTTCCTTCACACCCAACGTATGCTGATAAATACGGTCGTGTGTGTTATTAAAATATTCGCCATTTATCACGCAAGTTGCATTTCCCGCCCCGTCGCTATATGCAACAATATTATTGCACCTGTGAGACTGCGCTTTTGCGTTGCAGTACACAGACTAGCTTTGCTTACATTTATAAGTACATATAGAGCTTAGCAAATTTTCAAGAGCAAAAGCTTTAATTTTCTTGATTTTATGTTTTTGGCAGTCGGTTAACAGGAGAGAGAAAACCGATAGAGTTGACTTCATGAGGGGAAGGCCGAAAGAATTTGATATGAGTATAAAGAATTCAGAATCCATTAAAGAGTAGGTAAATGTACCTATTTGGATTAGGAAAACAGTTGAAGTATACGGTCACCAGGACGCTAGCGCATCGCACTACCAAGAGTACCAAGTTATTGTTGCGAAACGGTTCTTATCACATAGAACGCATGATGTGCTGTTTATCATACATTTTTGTTTGGAAAATATGCAAAGCTGTACCTAATCTATATAGTTTTACACAAATCTGCAATTTTTGTAGCGTTTATTGAATAAAGCGCGTAAAGTCCATGTAATTTTATAATCTGTGTATTTCTTAGTGCAATTCGCCGTCGCGCTATGGTCTCGCGCACCCGCTCATTACCATTTATCTGCGCGCGACGCTCTCGCACAGATACCAATAATTATTATTAATAGCAATAATCATAGTGAAAACGTAATAATTACTAATTGAGATAATCAAAGTGAAATCCGCATCTTACACCCAGTTTATGGGTTTTATGTACGTTTACAATCTAGCAAAGTTGACCTAAAATTAAGGTTGCACACATCCTAGCACGCAATAAAATTCTCGATTATAATTTATGTTTGCTTGTTTATTGGTTAGTAAATTCTTGGCGCTTTCATGTTCATTAGCTTATGATACTGTTATTACTTAAAATTATCTGGAATTACTTCCCTAAGGCATCTTGCAGTCTCGGTTATAAGTTATAAGTATCTATATGCAAAAGTAAATCGACTAAAGAATAGGTTTTCTTCTTAGATAGATAAGATTAATCGCTGTTATAGGAATAGGAGCAAAATCTATTAATTTCATATTTGTACGATATCTTTTACAGATTGTATGAATACTTAAAAGGATACTCGTTAAATCAGAAAATAATTTTATGTGATGCATAATTACAAAGGCTAGTGAGGTCGAAATGTGTAGTATAGTTGTAGCATAAGTAATCCATTTGCGCTACGGTAGAGTAAAGGTGAAATGTAGAAGTGAATTTCCTTCTGTGTCCGAGGGGTTTCTCTAAATTAAAGTTTGAAATAAAATTGTGACACTACAGTGCTTTTCAAATCTGTGTTGCCTACAGAATGTTGATCAAACAAGTTGGTTGTAAATTCCTGAATTGTGGCTCACGTAAATGTCAATGTGTATCGCACTATAATATGTTTATAAATTATACCCTTAAACGTCACCTGTCTAGTACATTGCCACATAAAATAGATGTAATGGCATGGTGGTTCATGGTGCTCAGTGCCATTATTTGGTATTTAAATCATCCGATCAGCTGATTACACAGACACAGCCAACCTTTCACGATGTGAACATTGGATTCAATTGTCATTTGTTGGGATGAGGCAGGGCCTTTATTGTTGGTTTTCGTCATGATTTCGATTTGCGGAATAGTTTTGTCTTCTAAATTACAGTTGCAAATAGTCTTGTCGAATTTCCATAAATGTTAACAAATATCCATCACTAAACGAATACACCTTAGAGTATGTTACAACTGTAATAAATACTTTAAGGAATACACCGATGACTGCGTCAGCTGCGGTTCTTAAAGTCTACAACGCGATCTTCATCTAGCGATTCCATTTGAATTTTATGATCACAGCGAATTCTGAACGCCAGATCTCAGAATTTTCTAGTTTTTATGACAAAGTTTTAACACAATGTTTTAAATTTTTGAACTTTAAAAATTATTGGCCAACATACGTCGACAAACTTAGTGCTCTGCCGTATGCCAAGGAATGTTGGCGAGAATTTCAGTTTTGCATTGCATGTTGCACACTATTTCCACTAAAATGCCTATACATATATTTATGTACTAGCTTTCCGACCAGGACTTCATTTCCGTTGGAATTCAGGAAAATGATGTAGCCTATATTGTGATCCAGGGTGTCAGCTACCTCCATACCAAATTTTATCAAAATGGGTCCAGCCGTTTGAACGTGAAAAAATAACAAACATCCATACATTCATACATACAAACTTTCGCGTTTATAATATTTGTAAGGATGTATACCTACTCCCCGCACGGGATAAGTGCGAATTTGAGTTATGAGTTAATTAAGAAAGCATCTTGAACACTGCTCATTTATCCTGCGCTGACTTGTAAGCTGCAACTAAATTATCTCGGGGAAGGAGAAATTAAAAACGTACGCCCGGAGAGAAAGATTAAAATGAGGCTAGTATATTAAAGACAGTTATTTAAAATGGTAGCACAGAATATATTATAGTACTACTAAAGTCTTCTTCTTCTTATCGTGTAGGTATAGACAAGTGTATGGCGAACTTGGCTAACCCTGGTGTGAGAGTTTTCAAACCGCGCAATGGCCTCTGACTTGGTTTTAACGACTGTAGTGAATCGACAACAGCCGGGACTGACAGCTTAACGTGCCCTCCGAAGAACGGAAACACTCGTGATAAATTGCCACTTTGGTCACCTACTATACTGGTCCATAGTACTCTACATACTTTATTTAATTTTGAGGAAAATGGTTAAACACTAAATAATTGTATTCAAACTTTGTTACACAAACACACGCATGCTTAAGTACTTACATTAATATCCTAATATTTGAAGAATGCTAGTACTTATATCATAATCTGGCACGTTTCCCTACGTCAAAATCACTAAAATAAACCAATTAAACCTGTCTGAGGGTTATAGTGTTTTTTTTTTGTCCTGAAGAAAACGGTTTTAACACAATAATTCATAAAGGATGCAGATATAAGAAACTGTCAATGTTCAACGACATGAAACTACTAGAATTTCAAAAGTATAATTCCATACCTGACAACGACTTCATTGAGTAGAGATTTACATCAGTATTCACTGTTCAAATTACATTTCATAATGGTTCCATAGTCAGCCTAAGGTTATTAAATCGGAGTGAGAGTCCATCGCGATCTCCATAAATCTGCAGGGCTGACGGAAACCACCACCGTGGTTATTAAGACGTCCACCAGAATTATAGCCGTCCCTTAAACTGTTAAAGACAGAAGCACTTTTGTGTATTACTATCCCTATAGAATCAGCGTTGCTCGCTGATCTGAGCCGATCAGTGTGGGCAAGAAACGTACACAGGCGCAAGGAACCAGATGAGTGACCAAAGTGGCAATTTATCATGAGCGTTGCCATGCTTCGGAGGGCACGTTGAACCGTCGGTCTTTGCCATCCTATCTTGTAAGATGGAAAATATCCATCAATCCGCACTCTCATGCCAAAAAATGGTCAGTTTCATTCATCCCAATTTTTCATTCATTCGGCAATATGTATGCCGACTGATATACAATTTTCTTACACTCTTCCCAACTATGTTGTTGTCAGTTGGGCAAGTGAAATTGGAAAGAGTGGACAAAAAGTCCATGATTCGAATAGCCAGTTACTTAGAACTAAGCATCAAAGCGACAAATAAGTTTGTATAGGTGATACAGTATTTTCCACTTGCAGTTTTTTAAGATACACTATATTTTAGAAATAGAATAAACAATGTAACAGACTATGTTAACTGATTTAATATCTCTTGTGTAACCTAATTTTTTTGTGGTGTGGAAATAAACATTTTTTTCTATTCTATTCTAAAAGAAAATAATTTTAAGTACTTCTCATTTCATATCATATTCTGAGATTCTAACACAGCTATGCCAATAACGTTGACTCAGTGATTATTTATCTGTGCAAGCACGCTGAATGGCACATTCGGGAAATAAATGAGGCTGTACAAATTACACTTCTCTTCTTGTTTATAGGTAATTATATCAGTTTTAAAGACAAAGGTCGGTTTGTGAACCCCTTTTTCCATCCTCACTGAAACTTATTTCTTATATTGGATAACTTTAAATCAGTTAGCAAAAGTTAAGGATAAGAATCAGCATATTAAAACTGAACAACTTTCCCTAAGGAAAATAGGTCGAGATATGGAAAAAATGTCCCGCACTTTTAGTACAAAAAGTAATATTTTTCATGAGAAAAGTTGTTTAGTTTCATGGGGACAATCAGCCCCTCAAGTTTCGCTGGCTTATTTAAAACTTTTAAAAACTCACTCTACACAGTAAGACAGTTTCAAATCACCCGCACCCTTTTGTCTCCCAACTCTCACATTCATTTCAAGATAACAAACGCGATAAGCTCTTAAGCGTCATAATTAGTCTGTCATTACTATTCGAAAACCTTATCTTTTATCCCATCAGTGTCTGTCGACTCGAATCGAAAAAGAACGTCTTATCTGTACAAGAGTACACGTTACAAGTATTGAGGACTTTCGCCGTCGAACAAACAATTAACATCGGCTGAATTTCGTTTGCGGTGCGTGACAATGAGGCGTGTTCGTTTTCGAGTGTTAACATGCGCATATATCATTGTTCGACTGATACACCTGCGAAGCCACGCCCACTGCACCCCTCCCCCCGGCCCGCTGTCGGTCCTCCTTGCCCCTAGTCTCATACCATCATCAGACCATTCTACTTTCAGACGTCATCGGAGGCGGTCGTCATCGACCCCAACATTTTAACTCTACGTTCGGTGAATTTGAACTGAGTGCTGTGTGGTATAAGAAAACTTTTACGTGTTTATCTTTATCAAGATTCTTGTTTCTGGTGCCTTTTCGAAGAAACCGTAAGTCTATCATATCATAATTTGTTTATTTCTGTAAGTCTCTTATCTATACGCATTAGTGCAACTGGACGTATAGTAAATAAATGATCGCTATTAATTTATGTCTTCATCAAAGTTTACTTGATGTGTGTTTACTGTTTTCTCCTTCGTTGAGACAGGTTGTTGTATTGAAGTTATTGAATCTTTCTTGCTAGTATAAATGGGACAACCTTTTTCAATATAGATTACAAAACTAAAACTAGTGATTCCTATAGTTTCAAACTTTTTCCATACTTGTGTTTATATCAGTAAAATGAAACAAAAAAAATATTGCGTAAAATTTTGTGCATGCGCAATGATAGTATTCTTTTTCTATAAAAAATTGGTAACAAAGTGTAAAAAATATGATAAAAATGATGGTTTCATAAATTTCGTAATGCACTGTCTTTTTCAAATTATAAACCAGTTTTGTTTAAATTTAAAAAAACTAACTTAAAGTTGGTAAAACTTGTTGCTTCAGCGTGGGAGGAGTTTGTATCTAGAAATGTAGAGCGCAGGCGTACACCCGCCTTTCGGCACTGATAAACTGATAAAACTTGTTAGGAAATCACGGGGGAAACAAGCCCATAGTTTTGTAATTACAAACGCCGATTATCCTCTATCTTACCGTGTATGTAGTGTTAAACTACCGGTAACTGCCAACTTGTCAATTAGTGAGGATGACAGTTACATGTTTTCAGATTGCTATCGCGACCTTATCAATTTTTATGTCTGAACCTAGCCCATTCTCTTGTTAGAACCAGTTTCCAAAATGACAGTAGTTTTTTAACTATCAGTGAAAATCCTTACAGACGTGTTTTATGTAGTTTGTAATTGAAGCTGTTTTTCAACGGAAATTCTCTAATGTGCTGGCGTCAGTACATTCGAGAGAAATGTCCACGACGAAACACGCACAGACGTAATTACAGTCATATGCAATCTGCCGATGTCCCAAAAGATATCTCTCATGGAAACTGTGACAATGGACGTGAAGTACGTCAGAATACCACATTGTTTATTACAGACAATACTCATGTTTAATTTCTACTTTAAAATTCAAATATACACAAATGCTGGTAACGAAAAATTACCATATGCAGGAAACACAGAAATAAAGAAAACTTATTATGTTCTGTTAACTCAAATGAATAGGTATTAATTAAAAATATTTCGAGAATCTTTGCGAACTAAGATCTAAACAACCATATCTTTGAAAAATTCTTAGGGGAAAAAAGTCAAGAAAAACATAAGATATACCTATCGTACAGTTTTTTTGTCTAAACCAATTTCAATTAATAACAAAATTCCTTAACAGATATCAGAAAATCCTTATTGTCGCATAAGTTTCCCCAGGATACAATTATTTCTCCAGTTTTAGCTAAAACTAGGATCTCTAGAATTCATAATAATTTTAGTTTGCAACTTAAAATCAACTATATGTTATTACGGTATTTTCAAGTTTTCTCAATTTCTTTGATAGATGTGTTTTAAGTGTCCACCATTTTATAAACTGTTTTAAATATATTATCTATAGTGTTGTTTTGTCTACCTGTTATTAATAAAGAATTTTAATATCAATTGCTTCAAAATTGGCTCCTATGACTCATATGACAATTCACCAATTTAGTCCCGACCAAGCATTCATTCACACACGGGTCCCATTAAAGTCCAGTGTGTGGGCGGCTACCGGGCAGTTTATATGAAGCTCATGGCTGCTAATGGCCAATAATGTGCACTAGGCCTTTGTTATAGGTGCCAAAGATGTCAGATCTTATGGCTCGATCCCTGGATTTTATTGGTTTTCAATATATTGTATGTCTATCTGAAAGTTAACATGAAACTATATATTAATGCTATTGGTATCTTCAGTGAGTACGATTAATAATTCATTGCATGTAAAGTTATTATCTTCTACAGCCCAAGTACCTATTCAGTCTTAATTTTGATGATATTCAGGGTAAATGTTATCGACAGTTATTTCCGCGAAGTCTGTTATGAAGTTACGATTTATTTTTTTTAATAAAGAAAAAGAGAAAGTGCCATTCGACTAATTAGTTAATGAATCACTGTATTGTAAAATACAGGGTGAAATCCTTAAAACTTTTTTTTGATTTTTATTCTTTAGTAGGAAAGTCGATTCCATAGAATAACTTTTTCTATGGAATCGACTTTCCTACTAAAGAATAAAAATCAGTTGTTCCATGGACATTTTGGTTGAGTAGGTTTTTGTATAGAACAGCGGATTTTTATTTTTTAGTAGGATAGTTGGTCCCATAGAAAAAGTTGTTCATAATCATGGGTAGATTCATCCCTCAGTTTGTCGATTGTTTTCAATTTCACCCTGTCATATACTTTATAGGTAAAGCCTACTAAAACCTAATTATAAAATATAAAATCAGATAAAATATCAGTTGGAATGTTTTAAAATGATTTACTTGCCGTTGGAATTAGTTATAGCCATTCAATTAAAGGTTAGAAATTTTATCTTAATTGAAGTGCATGAGTATGTCTTCCGAACCACGGCCTTTTCTAATAGCTTGGACGTGACTGCATTTGAGATCAGCACCGTTAATCTCAGATCCCTTGTGTCTAATGTATCGCTGATTCCATACTATTGGAGCCTTTATGGCAGCCGTCGTAGCCTCGAGCGTCGCAGTAATATATGGATACATCTCTGATAGAGTTATTTGGAATCTCTGTCTCGAGGTATGCGGTGTTGCTTAGCTGTTTCTGTCAGTTATCCATGCTGTTTGAATTTTGCATGCGAAGTATTGTGGAGCTTTACTATTTTTGTCAGAAAACATCAGAAAGATCAGAAAAGATTTCAGCGCCTTAAATCACTTAACATTTAAAAGGCAAAATGTATTAGAATTTGAAGTAGTAAATAAAATTAGAAGTGTGTTATAATTTCTTGAAGGATAACTGAACTGAAAAAACTTAATTAAAAAAAAATTAAACCGCTTATTGTACACAAGACAAACCACAGATATAAGACAGTACATACAATGAAGCTTCCGCTTATTTGTAACAAGAAAGTTTTTACTAGCAGACTTGTGGTTAGGATAGAGCAAACAGAAAGGAAGACAGAAATTCCTTCTTATTAGCAACTAGCTTTCCGCCCGGGACTTCGTTCCCGTAGAAATTCGAGAAAATCATGTACCCTATGTTTATCACAGATAATGTAGGGTTCTAATAGTCAAAGAATTTTTCAAATCGGTCCAGTAGTTTCGGAGCCTATTCAATACAAACAAACAAACAAACAATCAAATCTTTCCTCTTTATAATATTACTAGCATCCCGCTCAGGACTTCGTTCCCGTGGGAATTCGGGAATGTTATGTAGCCTATGTTACTCAGGGATGATGTAGCATTCGAATGGTGAAAGAATTTTTTAAATCGGCCCAGTACTTTTTGAGCCTATTCATTACAAACATACAAAAATAGGTACAAATCTTTCCTCTTTATAACATTAGTGTAGATTACTAGCATTCCGCCCGGGACTTCGTTCCCGTGGGAATTTATAAAATTATGTAGCCTATGTCCATCGGGGATAATGTAGCTTTCTAATGGTGAAAGAATTTTTCAAATTGGTCCAGTAGTTTCGGAGCCTATTCAATGCAAACAAACAATCAAATCTTTCCCCTTTATAATGTTAGTATAGATAAGAATAGATAGATAGATAAAAAAGCTAAAATATATTTGATGCAAATGTTTGATTATTTGCAAACGGAACTAATCGAAATAACAAATTCTTTAGCAGTCTTATCTACCACGATCGACGGGAAGTCTTTAATTACAATTATTGTGTCCACTCTGAAGTCTCCATTCGCACTCGTCCGTGTACGAATGTATGCCTGGCATTGTATGGATGCGCATGACTAACATCCGGCACAAGACATCTGTCGGATCCTCGCCGGTTATCGTCCAGTTGATGTCATCCTTAATTACAGTATCGTTGTTGCACTTATCGTAAATTTTTGTCTGCATTCAAATAATACAAACTTTCTTTCATACATGCATTGGATGGAATAACCGTAACAGAAACATGATCGAGAATAGACATTGTTAGTTTAGTTTCTCGACTGAATATTCATCAACATTACCATCACAAACCGATTTCAATCTGAAAGCTCAAAAGCGATTTATATCAATAGCTCCATTCATTCGTCTCCTTTACCATCTCCTTCGTATTCGTTTGAATGATATAAATGCTATTTTACGAAATGGACTGTTTACGTCTATCTATACTTGAGTTGGAGCCGAATTTGATTTATCACCGAACAGTTTGCATATGACGTATTGTGGCGGCTCTTTATAAGTCGGCTCTCGCTCTGACAGGAGATGGATGCCTGGACGCGAGTTGTTCCTTATTGCTGTCGTTTGTTCTTGAATTTATTGGACACGAAGTAACGGTTGCGCCCGCGTCGGCCCTACGGTGGTCGCCTTCTGAACGCGCGTGATGTATAGCACTGGGAAACGACGTCCGCGGGAACCTGTTGACTTTCTTAAACTTCATAATTTATTGCCTAAATACACAAAACTTTACCTTGTTCTAGTCGTGTCGTAATTGAATTTTACTTCACGTTTCTGTACCTATTCCTTTCTAATGTCACAGGCTCGCAGCGTCTATTTATTTACGGATTTTAACAAACTTTTGACTTAGATAAATGAAGTTGGACATCGAATTTAAAAGAATGAGTGTCGATCATTAGTGGATATTGTGAAATGCTTTTAACGCGTGCCGAAAAACTTGGAGTGTATCGAGTCAATGACTAATCATTGAGAAATCCAACGGTGTTCTATTATTCTCTGGATGGGAGAACGTTTGCGATGATACTTATGTTTAATAAGTGTTCGATTCATAAAGATATCCGATGTCTATTGACAATGTGGAAAAATGTTGTTTAAAATGTTCATGATCATGACTTACAATTTGTTGATTAAGGGCAGACAGACAATTTTTCTCAATAGTTAATTATAACTGAAATATCTATTTTTAAACGAATAAAGCCATGTCAAATAAACTTCGCTCAAAATAAAAAAGTTTTGCAGTTAACACATTCTTTTTTTTAAATTATTTCCTTGGAAGTTTACCATCAGCTAGTTGATGAGATTCACGAAGAGGTTGTCAAGTAATCCACTTGAGTATTTAATAATGTAGCTTTACATCTTAAAATGAGAAGCACTAGTGTCTGGGATTTTTAAGTTTTTGTTTCGTGAATGCCTACGTGATGATTCTTAGCACGCCATTACTACCTACAAGTAAATATATGAAATCTATTCAAATAATAATAGAGGAGTGAATGAGAACTAACTAGCGGTGGCGTTATTTATGACGCGCGATACTATCGGCACGGACTTGTCAATCACTGGTGGTACACCTGACAAATCAAACTCCTGACAGTCTATGGGAATAAAGGGGCTATCATTGTAGCCGTACACAAGTCGGACGTTGGCGGGTGTAGGGTTAACAGTTTGTACAAAGCGTTAATATACTACATTTCTTTAGTTCAGTTTCTTTGTCTTGAAAATTCCTATCAGTGCAGACCCTTAAACGTTTTCATCAGTTCTTCGACATGAAGAAGAATTTCTTCATGTCGTTTTACTTATCTATCAAGTGTCATCTATCTACCTTTAGTTTCAGAAAAAAAAATTGAGTTTTAATTTACGATGTCTGAAATCAATGCACAACACGACGCTGTTAGGGTTTATTTGCATTTTGGAACTACACACAACGATACAGTAAAACTTTTTCTTTGTGATGAGTTAATTGAGGCAAATACAAAAATACTGGTGTTAACAAGTTGCTAGTTCATTGTCCAATAGGTACTTTACGTGCAATTGTGAATTTCCTTTTGCGATATCACTGATGTGGTATAATATAACTGATGTAAACAATCGTATTCAAATATGAAGGAAACATTTTAATTTTTTGACAACCCTACATAAGTCCGTGTGCCTCGATCAGCCACGGCCATCCATCATTCATGTGAGCGCATGCGCGTAACGAGCCTCTATTCGTAGGATGCGCGCGCGACGCTTTTTACACCCTCCAACACGTCAAGCATGCTTTCCCATTCTTATTGATGGATCACGAATTTGTATTAGGTTATCTCTCCGATTTACGTCTTGATATTGTCTGATCCTTGATCTGTATTGTATTTGTTCTTTCTGATGCTTATGAATGTTTAGTTGTCCTGTTTGGAGTTTATCAAAGTATTGTTTTTATTTCATTTCAGAACAAACACTTTTGATACACTTGTCTAATATAATATTAAATGTTTCGAATGGATATAGTCTAAATTAAAACAAAAAACAATATGAATTTATCATCTGGAGTTCGCCTTTTCGGCAACCTCATGTTCCTCGTACATACTTATTGACAGTTTTAGTAGGTCATGTAATGTTTCCTGAATTTAATCAGAGCAAAGACAAAAGTAAATAAGTACCATATGGTCAAGGCTCGCTTCTTCGTCAACTCAACGTCCGTATTTTTGATGTGGTCAATGCCAGTTATACTATACTAATATTATCAAGGTAAAGTTTTGTAAGTAGAAAGTAATTTCAGGAACTACTAAACCGATTTTTAAAAAAAATCTTTCACAATTCGAAAGCACTTTTATCAGCTACATAGGTAATTTTACCGAATTACCATGAAAACGAAAGCTAGTTAATGTCCCGGGCGAATAGCTAGTTCATCATATATATTTTTTATATCACTGCATTTTCTTGGTAATTGAGTACATATCTAAACGATCTCGCGTGCTTTTTAACGACGAGATGGTATCACCAACCGCCCAGTGACGTTTCAATACGCAGATCAGCTGCGTGAGCGGCGGTGGTCGCCTATCAATCCCTTTGATTCTCGGATACGCGCTATCGGTCAATCGCACGAACGCGCTTGATTCAACCGTGCACGTGCTTCGGCTGCCGAAGTGCTGACCAAGTAGTAGAAATGCTGTTTTTACGTTTTTTAAATTTTATTTGTAAGTATGCCTCGGCTGTTTAAGGTTTCTCTTTGATTCTCTGAATGCGCATCATTACATATGTTCAGTAGCTTCTGCATTCTTGGAGCTCAAAGCTTCCAATGTCCGCCGCTTGCTGCAATATAAAGTTGCGGTAGTAGGTTGCTTAACAGTGTTTGTGTTTAATATTTCCTGAATACTGAGTTTATTGCGTTGAATTAGACTTATAAAACACCAACAGCTTAGAATCAAAGATTTATGCAAAAAATGTGTTTGCGATGCTTAATGCATCACTTAAGCTTAATGCACATCCTTGTTTTTGTTGGAATTTAGATTTTCATCTTTGGCAATTATTAGAGTTTAATTTATAGAAGTTGTAGAGTTGCATCGGTTTTAATTCACTGATCTTGGTTTCGTTCCTTCATATTTGGGTTGTTTCAATTTCACGTATTGAGTAGATTCCCTACTATCTCCTTAGTACTTTCGTCTTGCTTCGTGAGTGGCGGTTCTAAGATATTATCGCACTTTCTTTCGCAAGGCGACCCGTGAATCTGGCGTCTTTCAGAATGTGTTCCGCGTTTCTCCCGCGCTTTTCAAAAGATAACTTCGGAATTCCTTCTCGCTTCCTCATTGGTGGGTTATCCAGCTGATTTAAGGACACGCGTGATATCTGATCATATCTTATGCAGTTACGGGTTGTTATTGCCACTTATTTTGTTATCTAACACATGTTGGAGAACGTAGTTTGTAGGCCTCCCACAAAATGGTCGAATGTCTGTTGAAGGATTCGCGGTTAATTTATTTGGACATCTACCAATTAGATTCAACTTAGAACGAATTTATGTATCTTTTAACGTTTATTCAATTTTAACTAATCTAATGCACGTCCATATAATCATCCCTCATAATCATCTACATATAAAAAATAACTGAGTTTCTGTGATTACTATATCTCCACAAAATTGACATATCTGTCCGCAACTTAGAATTAGAACCACCTACTCGTATTATCCTCTTCAATATGTCTCATTTTAACATTAAAAGACCATTCCTTTATTCGATACCTTATCAAATTATCTCCAAATGACATCACAAGTTTTGATGATTCACTATTACTCATTGAATAGTTAATCAACTTTTTTTGGGTTCCGTACTTGAAGAATAAAAGTTTGCTTGATTTTTCGCTACCTTTTTTTTGATGGTTTATCAAAGTTTATGTCACCATGGTTTCTGAGTTTTTTGACATGAATATGTCATGAATTGCTTTCATAGTGAAAGTTGAGACGCAATTCAAAAAACTTATGATAACAAAATCGGGAGATTGTTACAGTGACATATTATCTACCATGTACAGAGGCCATTGCAAAACCGCTCTTATCACAACAACACAGACTGCACGCGTGTGGTAACCAGAGATGCGGCCGTCCGTAGTCCGTACATCCAAAATTTAAATACACCACTCGATAGCTAAAAAATCAAAGATTTGTAACCTTGTGTGAGGACTGTGACGGATCGCGCGTATTTTGTAACTGATTTTAGCATCTATCAGTAAAAATAACTTTATTTCTATTACTTACTGTCTACAGAACTCTCAGTTGCTATGGAAAACTCTTACTTATCGGAATTTTATTAACATTTGACGAGACCGCATTTCATGACTCGAAAGTTTTGGACAATAGCCGTTGTTTTTCGATTTTGGTGCGTCATACTTTTGAAGTTTGTTTGACGAGTTTTTCTGTGCCCTAACACTAATACCACTTGTTGTCGCTGGCTGGGTCAAAGAAAATACGCCTTAGGACGCGAAGCATATGCCGGTCATAGGAAGCTTGACGCCACTGTAGACATAATGTCCGAGCAATAGGGTGATAAGTTGTTGTTTGTAAGCGTTTTATCCAAAATACAGGCTGTATTGTGCTGTATTATACAGCACACTTTTTCAGCTGGCGCATTCTCTTTTTTTTATTTTTATAATTATAGGGTTTGCTTTTGGCCACAACTTAGTACAGGGGCGGAGATATAGTCGAGGATGTAGCATGCTCACTCAGTAGATTCACTCGAACTTTAAAGAGATTCAAGTTATATGAGCCCGAAAATACAGACGCAGGCAGAGAATTCCATTCCTTAGCGGTACGCAATATAAAAGACTAGCATCCCGCTCGGGACTTCGTTCCCGTGGGAATTCGGTAAAATTATGTAGCCTATGTTACTCAGAGATAATGTATCATCCTAATGATGAAAGAATTTTTCAAATCGGTCCAGTAGTTTCGGAGCCTATTCGTTACATACAAAAATACAAATCTTTCCTCTTTAAAATATTAGTTTAGATAAAGAGGAGCGCTCAGTACGAGTCCGAGGAATCTCGACAAGGTATCACAATTCGGGTTCTCTATTGTATCGCTTCCAGTCTTGCTTTGTAACTTGGAAATATTATAATTATTTAAAAAATATATTATCAGAAATAAATATCAAAAACTCAAAACAGAAGTTAAAAAATGACGGACTAAATGTAGATTTAGGAAAAATTACTGTGTCTCCTAAATAAAGTTTCATTCATACATTCACTTGTTACATTGAAAATACTTTTTTGTCGCCGTCTAGCTTAAAAAAAGATTGCTTTAGGGCAGTTAGTGAAAGTATCTAATTACGTTTGAATTAGAATAACAGTACAGAGCACACTATGGATTCGCTACATTAGAGTGGCGTCTCGAATTGTGATATATTATGTTGTGCTAGTAAAGAAACATTTCATGTGTGTCGGTAAATGTTGATTGATGATGGAGTTTCTGTGATTCCGGTGGAGTGCTTGTTGACCTTCTTGTGCTTTATCCGGTTTATCCTAAATAGGAACCACAAGAAATCGAAACCAGCAGCAGAAGAAGAACTTCAATAAACCAAAGTCATCGAGACTTTTATTTTCTTCCAACCGATGCGATGTTCTGTGTCTACTGCTTGCCTTTTTAAAGAATATTTGATGAAAATAATGTTCAATATGCTTTGATACTCAGAGTTCTTTTACTAAAGAGAAGAGGTCAGTTTTTTACATCTCACTGAATACTTTTTTCTGACATAATAATCTGATTCACTAATGCCAAATAATTGTTTTTGCTAAACAAGTTTACTTTATCTTTCACTCGCAATACAACTTACCTAATTACATTTTATTATCATAATCTCGAATTAATCGTGGGTTAGTTTTTTAAAGTTTAAAAATATTCTTACTGTGTAAACATAGCAACATTGTTACTCTACACTCTACGGTGATGCAATGTTTACGGTGAGCATAATATTTACTATTTTATGCCGGCGCGTACGCATCGAATAGGTGATTAACGAGTAGACGATCGAGATTGGTCCAAGAGATGTGCATGTGCAACCTAATGGCACCTGTTTTGAGACGAGATATGATATTGGATGTAATATACGCGCTTTTCCGCGTTAAGTTTATATTTGCCACTCTGGCGCACCTAATGAAATGGAAAAACTATTTTGACAAAACAAATTCGTAACCACAATTTATGGCTATTATTGTTCTAAAATAAACGACTTTTTAATAATAAGTATAATGACTGCTTTTTAAACCTCGATAAAAAAGGAAGGAAATCCTTACTTCCTTATCCTTACTAATATTATAAACGCGAAAGTTTTTATCGATGTAAGTATGGATGTTTATTACTCTTTCACGCTAAAAGGCTAGACCAATTTTGATAAAATTTAGTAAGTATGGAGGTAGCTGCCACTCTGGATTGACACATAGATTACATAATTTCCCCAAATTCCTGCGGGAACGAAGTCCCGGGTGAAAAGCTAGTAACTTATAAGTTTGACGTATGTATCTGTGTTTCTGTCTGTGGCATCGTAGCTCCTAAACGAATGGGCCGATTATGATGCGGTTCTTTGACAGCTGACTTGGTTGAAAAGGTTCTTTAGCTATATTTTATTATAATTGCTTCAGCCGTTTTAAAGTTATAAGCAAATAATGTCGCTGGTGATACAGAATTTTAGTTTTAGAGTTATTAGGAAAAGTTGTTTTCGTCTATTGATCCCAAAACTTAATTTTCGTTAGCTGATTTCAATACATGAGTTTTATTCATATAGATGTTGCAATTTACTTCCGTCTACGTCATTAGCTGCAAAAACTTCTCGCCATACGTCAAACGGTGCATAAACAAAGTGGCTGATGCAGTCCTATATTTAGTGACAATGGGAACGTCTCCGTCTTTTGTTTTGTTTTGACGCTTGTACCAAAGTGACAGGCAAACTTCTATAAATTATTAATTTAACTCGAAACTTATCACCCCCGACATTCGATTGCTTATAAGTAACTTTTAAACGGCTGAACCCACTTTGATCAAATATGGCTAAGAGCCATCTTGATTACGTCAGCTTTCAAACAAAAAAAAACCCATCGAAATTGGTCTATTCGTTTAGAAGCTACGTGTCACAGATAAACACTTTTTTTTCGGGTATTAAGGCGACTACAGCACCTAAATGACGATTTTATGATGCGTAGATAAGCATGACGCACTGAATTAAATCGAAGAAAAAAAATACTACGGTAATATTCAGGACATAAACTAGATAAGTAGTTTGCTGAAAACATGATTCAACACTTTTGGTTCGATAGAAAAAGCTCACAAAGTCACCTCTAAATATCAATATTGTGTATCTTTTAAGCTGTAAAAACGATAGTAAAATGCACACAAGAACTTGAATTTGCTATCAAAATGTTCGTGATTGAACACTCTCGATAAGTAGTTAACGCATTTTTCGATTTAAGCTGTTACCTTTCCATAAATCTCATTTTTCTAACTTTCGAACATGTTATTACGCACGCACTCTTTCATAGTCAGTAAACTTCGTGTATCGACACAGTTCGCGCTGCCGGCCCAGGCCTGTTGAGAGACGGAGATGGCACTATTCCTATGTGTGCTGCCTTTATCGAGTGCTGTAGTCGCCTTAAGGGCGCTTTTCCACCCGAGATGTGCTAAGCTGCGTTGCTATGGATGCGTTTGAATTCCACCAATCATTCATTCCTCCAGCATAGCACTGGTGAAAGCGGATTAGCTGTCACATCCTCGCAGCATAGCTGCATAGCACATCTCTGGTAAAAAAGGCCCCCTAAAAATGAATGAAGGCGCTTAGCTTGTGAAATTGCGAATACTGTCTCATTATATCGATACTTTCTTTAATAACTCCTCAATATTTTGTGGTTTAAGAGAATCTACATACTTATGTAAATTTTACTTTCTAAAATGTAAATCGTACTTACGCTTAATTACCATGGAATCGGCGTTGTAAAGCTGGTTTGTCGAAGATATCAAGATAATAAACTGTATTTGTAAATGCAAAACGGATTTTAACTATGCCTTCTTTAATATGCGTAATAGTTCGATGTAAATTGAATGTTAACTGTGCCATTTGTGGCTGAGATCGAAGCACTAACCTTGTCCAATATCTTCATATGAATGATGTAAATACATGGCTAAACCTCTCAAAAAATTTGAGGGACATTGCCACCCACTAAGTCAGTGGTTCCTAACCTTTTTTATATTGTTACCCCTGTAACCTATGAGGAAAACTGATTTTACCCCCACTTTAAAATGTTACCAAATCAAACAATATAAGCAATGTTTTATCTTTTATTTTTGAGAAAAACTCTTTTTCGTTTTGTGTTCTCTGTTTGGTACCTCTGTGTGGTCAAAAAAGAATTACATTTTGCACCAACTTCATCGCATAGAACTTTGAAGATTTCTGCGAGTTTGTATCACTGCCACGACTACGGTTCACAGTTATTATTTTTTACGATTTTAATAATTAGGTTCTTCGTTACCCCTGTAGCTGATTTACCTCCGCAGGGGTTATTACCCCCAGGTTAGGAACCGAGGCACTAAGTGGATTGTTGTGCATCAAGATTGCAATCTTCATAAGATATCCTTACTTTATAAACAAAATAAAGTGTGTGTGTGTCTGTGGAATCGTAGCTCATAAACGAATGAACCGATTTCAAATCGATTTTTCGTTTAAAAGCTGTCGTAATAGGGTTCTTAGCAAGGTATATTTGATCAAAATTGGTTTAGCCGCTTAAAAGCTATAAGCAATAAATGTCGGGGGTTAGGTAAACCCCTTTTTTAATTGTAGAGTGGTTTTTGTAAAATCAGCTGGCCAGAAAACTAAAACAAAATAACCATTTATTTGATCTAAATCGTGATCAAAACATTCTAAAATTTAAAATAACCTGAAAAAGTAGGTATCGCATTCGAAAATCACCGATACTTCAAATAAACACACGTTTGCTCATAATACGTTCTTGTACAACGTATAATTTCACAAAAACGTTGTTATAATACGCGCAGAATTGCTGTGATTTGTATCCGATGTTGTTCTGCGATACTCAATAATACTTTAAAACAAACGTTGGATGTGCTCGTACATTCCCTTCTTGTCTAATGCTTCGTGGAAGATTAGTTTAGAATGTACGGAGAAGGATTCAATAAATAATTCGATGTTATGTCTTTCAGTATGTCTTTAAACTCGATTTCGTATAAAAAGAAACATTAAATATTGTTTATTGTCAATTATCCATCAATGTGACAGTTTATTTCACTAATCAACGATTCGTGAATTATTATGTTGCAGTTATTAATTATCTTTTCCGTCAAGCTTCTGCGCTTTAAGAGTAAAAGAGTATCATCCTTTTTTAATATAAAAACCGTCGTTACTACAAAGACTATATTCAACCTTTAGGTTAATTTATTTAAGTTACGCTGTTTATGCAGTTTATCTTTAAAAAATGGAATCATCCTAGAATATGTTCTTTAAAACAGAGAGTTGGTGTTGATAGACATTGTTCTCGTAGTAAGATCAAAATAGTAGTGATTTCTTTAGAGATGTTTATTTTTAACCCCCGACCAAAAAGAGAGCGGTGTTGTAAGTTTAACCTGTCTGTCTTTGTATCTGTGTATTTGTGTATCTGTCTGTGGTATCGTAGCTCCCAAACGGATGAACCGATTTTCGTTTAGTTTTTTTTTGTGTCATAGATAATTTTATCCCGAATGTTCTTAGCTATGTTTAATGAAAATCTGTTCAGCCGTTTAAAAGTTATAAGCAATCTAATGTCGGGGGTGATTCAAAATTTTTAATTTTAGTGTTATTTTGAAATAGTATATTTTTTCACTCTCGCAAATGATAGAGTTATTCACCACAGACGTTTTTCTTAAGCCAATAATTCAAGGCCGCGAGACAAGCGCAGACTTGGTTTGGTATCAAATATTGTTGATGTGTCATTTACATCTGCTTGACTGATGATCAATGGATCTTTAACTTTAAACCAAGGGAATAGAGAGTAATTTGATTCCCTCAGTGTGATCTCATTTCTAGACATACAAAATGTTCATCAAAAAAGTGTTGCGTTGCTTCGCAGGTTACGTCTCCGGCTGTTTTTGTATCACTTCTTAGAATTCTACGATGACGTTTTTACAATAATCCCATAGTCACCCAAATTTCTAAAATTATAATTTATGACGAACGCCGATAAGTAGCAAGCGTTGCGTCGACTTGAGTTTAACGACATTGTTAAATAAATTATTTTGTTGATAACTTCTCTGAATGTTTACTTATCTTCCCTTTGATAAATTGACGACTTTGCTTTTATAGTCTTGTGTAGTTGTGTAACTCTTGTATCATGTTGTTGCTTTATGGATTTCTCTACATTTTGTCTATTTTGTTAAAAATCTACTGTGTTGTATGTAATTAATATAGTGTCACCATGTAATGTATAGTTATTGAGTTTAATTAGACTGTCGTGCAAAACCCATTTTTGGCCATTTTCTTATAACAAAATTATTTGCCTTCTTGTTACTGGCCATCAGGTTTCAGCTAATTTAAATTGTGCTGTTATTTTCGGCGTAAGTAAATTTTGCTCCCGGTTTTATTTAAATATGTCTTAGACTAGAGGTCGATTAGTGTCAGATAGGGTAGCATTAAAAAAAGCTTTATTAAGTCTGATCATTTTGTGATAGATACGACTTTGATTGTTCATTCTTGAAGTTATTTGGTGCACGCATTGCACCAAATAACCACATATTATATAGCTCATATGTACATGACATTATATTTCCACATATAACCTTTCCCTCATCTGCACTGCGAGCTAGCATCATCAATAACGAACGATGCACTATTTCTCCCGCTTCAGGAATTAATTCCGCCCGGGCCCGAGCGAGCGCTCGTAATTATCTTGCCATCGATACTGTAGTAATGAAGACATCGCCTAGCCGCTAGCTCTAGGTACCTATTTATGTATACAGACACTGTTCAAGATATTATTTATTGCAAGTATTGCTGGAAATATGGATCGTTACGAATACAAGACTTGCGTTTTGTTGTTTAGATTTTAAACAAACTTAAATTCCTTTTAAGCTCATTATTTTGCTTGACTTTTTCCCAATTTCGTCCTTTTTCCTCTACCAGTCGTCATCTCAACGTTCACCTCTTTCTTATTCAGTCCATTCATCTTCGGCATTACTCTTACGACAACTCTTCTCCTTGTGATTTCTACGAGTTTACAATTCGTTGAAATAGGATCTCTCGCCTAGCATCCGGGACAGCCGTCAACTATTTTTTCAACTAGAATTCGTTCGTGGCTAACAGCAGAGTTGTCCTTTTAAAGTTGTTACATTTTCTTCAAAATCTTCAACTTTACATTACCTTATGATTTGATAAATCATGTTTACATCTATGTACATAAAAGAAAGTCGTGTTTGTTACAACACTTATAACTCGAGAACGGCTGGACCGATTGCCATGGTTTTTGATTTGTTGTATTTCTCTCAGTCCCGAATAGCAGAATAACTATTAAAAACATTGGAAAATTGACGGGAAAATTCCCACGGGAACGAAGTCCCGGGCGAAAAGCTAGTTGATACTAAAAGCATAAATCTGAAAAGTGTAAACGTGTATATTTTCCTCTACTATAATTAGTCGGTTTCATAACTGAAGCATTAATTACAATATAACGCGCAACAGTTGCCAAAACTTTCTTCGTAAGTGACCGGCCGCGGCTGATTTACGACATGTTCCTCTAACTAATCTAATCTCGCATCGCTATTACTAGCTGTGTTTTATTGCGGATGCGCCCGCGCAAGTGTTGCCCTCAGTAGCCGGTTTTTGCCAGATCTAATTTTTTTTTAAATATTTGGTAACATTGTCAACTATTGTGCATGTGTCTCCGAGATTAGCCTGGTTATTATTAATTGCACGTTCCTGTTCATTAATAACTCCTTTTGACATCTTGCCGACACTTTCAGTTTCGCTGAGACGTTAACAGAGACATAGAAAAGATTAACAAATCTATTCTATGAGACACTGAACAGACTTTTCAACAATATACATAAAAATGGCTACGCACTTGGGCAATTTCATTAAACAGTTTGAAAGTATAATAGGCATTCTATCAAGAAACAAGTCAATATTTTTCTGGCTATTATTTTTCTTAGCATGCAAGTGTAGTCAATAATTATATTTCAACGCTTATTTAGTCCTACTACTGGGTGGTGGGCAACGGCCTATCTACTTTGTATTAGAAATGTGTATTTTCATTAAATTTATTGTTTATCTGGGCAACACTGGTCCGCAATATCGGCCATTCACCGACCGGCGACGACGTGCATAAATAATCGCTTGTAATCTCTTTTTATCAAAGCGAAACACTATTTTAAAGTTTCTTGATCTCTATATTTAAGCGTTGAACTCGATGCTCCAATAGGCTTTGACATCCGTAAAATTCAGCATTAATAAATTACTTTTGGATTAGGAATGTTAAAAAAGTATTCTACGTTTGTTTTTGCAAATGTCACGTATAATTTAAACCTTAAGCGTATTGAAACATTGTTGTGCCGTAACTCGAGCACGATGGCCGACAAACTCGCGCGGCGCGCTACTCGGCTCACTTTGATTACGCGAGGGCCCCGCGCAAAGGCTTGCTCGCCCTCCGGCGGCGTTGTCCTTGTTGACATTTTGACATAAGACCGCGGCGCATGCGCGCTATCGCTATCACCATCGTACTCGAGCTGCTGAAAATGAAATATGTGTAACTTTTTTTTTTCATTATATATGAAATTGTCGTTTACAATAGAACAATTTTGGAGTACTGATTTTTCCATAAAATACATTGAAATGTTACAAAATTTTGTGGAGAGGTTTGGACAACATAATATAAAGCTGGATAATTAAGGCTAGACTTAGTTTATAAAAACCGCAAATTGTAAACAAGTTAGAACAAAAATAAGTATCTACTGAAACGGGCAACGGATCAAACGAGCTATGTTTAAGCTTCATAATTAGTATAAATCTAAATAAAAAATGTGTAAATTATATTCATTACTTCTTGACATGGCCAAGTTTTAAAATGAAATGGAACTTTAGCAATAGCTATTCAATCTAAAGAAAAATGAAGAAATTGATTCTTACTTGCGAAGAATTCTGCAGTTTCATAAGTAATCAATCCTTTAGTGTTTCTGTAGTTTTAGCATCTATTTCTTCTTGTTCTATCGTGTAGGTATAGTCAAGTGTGTGGCAAACTTGGCTAAATCTGGTGTCAGAGTTTTCAAACCGCCAAATGGCCTCTAACTTGTTTTTAACGACTGTAGTCAATCAACAACAGCCGGGACCGACAGCGTAACGTGCCCTCCGAAGCACGAAATTGCTCGTGAGAAATTGCCATTTTGGTCACCCATCAGGTTCCCTGCCTCTGTGTGCGTTGCTTAACCTATCTGATCGGTTATGATCAGCGAGCGCCACTGGGCTACATAAAGGGTTTTAGCATAAAATAGACTTAAGTTGAATATTTTAGGATCCTAAGTCAGTGATTTATGTTAAGTTAGATGACCCATTTTTATATGTATTAGGAATGATACTCATTGATATTCATTAACATTAACAATGGATTTGTTTGTTTCAGATATAGTACCAACTCTTGTGAATGCCGAACTGTAAACAGCACGTGATGTAAATGTAAGTGTATAACATACCTCTCTTATACTTTTAACATCTACGCGAAAAGTACTCGTAGTGTGGCAGCTTTCGTATAATTTTCTTTTGCTTTTATTGGACTGTATTTTTGTCGGAGTGGAAGACATCTAATATTAATTTATGGCAACACCAAGTTGTCATTCTTCTTCTTCCACTTCTCTAAATAAACGCGTATTAATTTATCCCGAGTTTTCTTCAATTATCCAGCACCACACTCCGTTCCAAACGAAATTGGTCCTTCAAGCCGGATATAAAAATAACCTAAGACAGTTCTTTACTGTCTTAAGGCTGTTTAAAGATCATTAACTCCCAATAAGTAGTCTCACGGGTTTTAATTATTAATTTACCTAATCTCATTAATGAGTTTTATGAGAAACAACATTCCTTTAAATTTAGCCATTCGAACAGGAGTTATATGAGATGAATATCTAGATTTAATCTATTTGTGTACCTGCGGACATAAATTAGCCTATAAACTAGGCTAGATTGTCATACATTAGACACTAAATGTCACATTACGTAACTAGTTTATAATAGAACTAATAAACTGTCTGTTGTAACAAAATATCGCAATAAATAATAAGACTCTTGTTCTACTAATATCTTAACCGCATTCTGATCTCATCTGATACTGCTTATCTAGATCTGTTTGTCACGTTTTATCATATGGCATTTTGGGTTGTATGAAAGGGACGACCGATGCTCTTGGGTCATTTAAAGATGCAATTATAAAAGGTAATAGTTAGGCTTCTCGGTAGAACATTTGCGAAGGATTATACTTGAGTGTTTTGAAATGCTGTTTTCATAGGTGTTTGTTGCGCGTCTAAATTGTTTTGTTGGGCGTCTAAATTATAGTGACTTTTAAATAAGGTCTTAAAAGTTCACTCATTTTATAGTTCTCGATATCTTTAGTATCAAGACTATATAATTTATCTTTGAACATCATTCCTATAAATAGTGATAATTACTTCATTATATGTTAGCCGCGCCGTACAGAAAATTATACATATTTTCTTATTTAAATAGAAAAGAATAGAAAGATCTTTATTCAGTGAACCAAGATAACACAGTATAATAGTATTTGCTGTGAATGCTTAGCATGTGGGCTTGTTATCTCCTTCATTCAAGCCTGATTCGTTTTTTCCAACTCTATGAGTCTTTTGTTGTATAAAAAGATATGTAAATTATAAATTTAACACTAAAGTCTGAATCTCCAATGTTTGAGATCGACGCAACGCAAGATGCAGATAATAACATGTACTAACAATTATGCATTTCGTTGATGTGCATAAAATTACTAAGATATAATGAGCACGATAGCGATACTGTATGAAAGGTTAAAACTGTTAGCTTGAACGGCATAGCTCTCTTCTCATTATCATTAGCATCGGGCGTCGAAATCAGCGCTGGATCTCTAGGACCGATTCTCTACGCCCTTTACACATTTTACAAATTCACCAAGCTGTGTAGAATCTACTTGGCTAGTTCAAAGAGAGCTACTTTTACAATAATATGAGAAAGTATCTTTATATATAAATGTCCAGAGAAATGTCCAATATTTATCAGTTCCCTTCTGTCTTCAACTGGAAGAAATTGTTACCTAGGAAAAAAGAAAATCATCTATATTTATACTACTTCTGTCTTATAGTACCTAATACCCATTATCTCTAAAATGTTGTCTATTTCTATAGTGCAAATAGTTTCATCAGTAAATTTTCTCAGTGCTTTAAAATCCGTGTTTGACGTTTTAGAGGTGTTTTTTATGTGAGCATGTCTTTGATCTGAAATGACAAAGGAACCTACCTGTCCTACGCGTGTAGCTGCGAGCGCTTATGTCAATTTACACATGTTAGAAGCTTAGTAAGCTATCTATACTATACTATTCTACTGTTTATTTTGTATGTGTACTGCGGCCCACGTGCCGTGGCGTTTCTAAGGTAACGTGCATGAGCGTGCAATTAGCCACGCGCTTCGATGCTGAGACGTGCGTAAGAGCATCTCGGGTTGCGTCTTCGTTACTATTCACTTTATCCTAAGCTAGGTTAAGCAAGCGTATTCTTATTCTGACTAACATTTTTCTGCAAAAATGTCTTATCGTTTTGTCGATCAGCTTTTTATGAAAAGCAGATTATTATTTTAAAAAAATCCGACTAATGTTCCCGAAAACATTTAATTTGACGACAAATATACTTTTTTTTAATAGCACCTCCAAAAATAAGAAGTCATGTTTGTTAATCACGGTGTCGGTTTTTACTATGAATACCTCAAGTTTTTGGTGTGGCTTGGTGTGGGACTTTTGCTCACAATAATTTCATTTTCTTGAAACCAATGTGTTTTTTTTACCCAATGACCTGTAGCTCGCAGAAATCTCTTTTGAATTCTCAGGCATCGTTAAGGTTTTTGTAACTATGGTATTTAGGGCTTATCTTCCCAGTAGCTCATGTTAAAGCTGTACAGTACAAGCCAGGCTTCTAGTTGTCGACATGTCCCCTGTATCTGTACAAGAAGGCCGGCGTTAGGTCACTGAGCAACGTCCGGACATTTTACATGGAAATGAGCTTCGGACAAAGTCGTGAGATGCTAAATCTGTTTTGTTTACTTACGTACTTTTGTACTAGGTAAATCCTTTGTGTGAACGGATGTATTGTTTCAGTAATTAGTTGATTAATTCAATGTTGTTGGGAGAATACGTCTGCTAATTATAGAAATGTTATGAGTTCTATGGGAAGTTGGTAAACATGCTGAGTAGGTGTCGTAATTGCTTATACTATATCAAAATCATAATTTAATTGTTGTATGTCGTGATTAGTGTGGTGTAAAGAACAATAGGCGTCTATTTAAATTGAAACGCAAACTTTAAGATTTCAGCAGCTTCACTAAAAACTGCTTAACTTGCTTTCCGTAGCAAAAAATCTACTTTTTTGACAATTCACTAATTCCATCTTAGCTAAGCAATTCCACAACGTTTTATTTTTGTGACCGTTGTCCAAGACATTATTCATAAGTAAGTAAGCGAGAGTTGTGACTAGTGATACACGCAGTCTGGTCTGAAACCTTGCCTAACATGAGAGACTATTTAAATTTATTCAATCCGCATTAAGCTTTCAACGTTTCTAACATGCGGCTATGGAGAATGGCAAATTGAATAGAAATAGATATTGTTATTATTATGACACTCCAAGTTATAGTTTTCACTTAGCCTGTCTTGTCTGTTACACTGCATTACAGCTATAAAGAGTTTAATAACAATTTGTCAGATTTATCAGCTTATCTCTGTTTTGGAGTCTTATTATAAGGAACATTACTATTTTATTTAATTGAAAATGTTGTTTGGTTTACACATTAGGAAGAAGATTATTCAAATTAAATCATTCAATAAATTTTAAATTGATAGAAATTAAGAAGTAACTTATTACCATAAACTTAACGCGCAAATAAAGCGTTGACCCTGGATAATCCCAACTTAATGTTCGCTACTAGACAAGTATACGTTCTGTAGTCATAGTAAAAGTGGCTTTAGAATTTTAAAACTGACCGTGCTGTTGCTGTATTCTCAGTTTCAGGTTCAAAGTCATTAAAAGCGATTAACGGACCGTCGATTACGATTATACCGAGTCGAATGAAATCAACATGAGCCGGTGAAATTCGGAAGCCGCGTCCAATCAGAACAAGACGTTTTTATTATTGGTACGTCTATCGTCTCCGTCGCTCCGTGAGATTTTATGTAAATGATCAATTCGACCGTTGTTACGACCAAGTTTGAATTGGAATATTTGATTAGGCTTTTTATAGTGAATCACGGTGCGGTGAAATGGTTGTTCAAGAGTTTAATGACTTTTATAACGTGTTCAGAAACTGAAATCAGAATCCCCGTATTGCAAATGGCATGTACTTGAGTTCTTGTTTTAGTTTCTAAGTTATTTTAAAACCGAAAAAGCACGTCACATCTTACCAAAATATTGTGATAAAAAACCTAGATTTTGTGTAGTCTAAAATAATTTGCAGTGTTTTACTGCCAGTAAGATGGGCTTTAACACAGATGTCAATATTTTAGCACATCGGCTTGAATAGTTGGCGGTACAGTACGGGTATGCGCCTGCGCTCATTAACGCCTCGATTTACACACGCTGCGCTTCACGGATGCTTTTGTCATGTGTCATTTGCTACCGAGTCTTACAACTTTGCTTGAACTTGTTTAATAGTCTGATTCCATCATTACGATATTTCCGATGTTGAAATAATAAACTGGCCAAGTGCAAGTTGGACTCGCGCACGAAGGGTCCGTACCATTACCTATAAAACCGGCCTAGTGCGAGTCGGACTCTATAAAACCCATTATTTCTATAAAAGCGGCAAAGAAATTACGATTGCTGTATGGGAGCCCCCTTAAATATTTAATTTGTTCTACTTTTTAGTATTTGTTGTTATAGCTGCAACCGAAATACATCATCTGTGAAAATTTCAACTGTCTAACCATGGTGGTTCATGAGATACAGCCTCGGACAGTCTTATCTATAAAAACGAGCAAAAAAATCACGTTATTTTTATGGGAGCCCCCTTAAAAAATTTAAACTGTCTAACTAACGTGGTTCATGAGATACAGCCTCGGACAGTATTATGTATAAAATCGAGCAAAAAAAAAAAACACGTTTTTTTATGGGAGCCCCCTTAAATATTTATTTTATTCTGGTTTTTAGTATTTGTTGTTATAGGACCAATAGAAAGACATCATCTGCGAAATTTCAACTGTCTAACTATCACGGTTCATGAGATACAGGCCTGGTGACAGACGGACGGACAGCGGAGCCTTAGTAATAGAGTCCCGTTTTTCCCTTTGGGTACGGAACCCTAAAAAGGGTTCACCTAGAGGTGAATGTTGTAAGTAATCGCTGGCGCGAGTCGTGTTTTTTTTGGAAATCGCAATATCATGTTAAAACACTTAGAAAGCCCTGCCTAGAATAAATGAATGAATTCATTCAATGCTTCAGTATGAAAATATTTATTTCAGACCAACAAGTCCATATTTTATTAGTAACAAGAATCTTATAACTATGTTAGTAGAATTTAAAATTAGTTGAATTTAAAATTAACATTGTTCAGCACATGTAGGGATGACCAATGCTTCAGTATTGGACCGTCCACTCTGTCCGCAATGACCTTCAGAAGCCTGTTCTTACTGCACTTAATGCGATGGGAACAGGGAGGCTACTCGTTTGCGCAGAATAGCTTGGAAGCCATCTGTACTGTGGTCCACAAACATCCCAGACGCACTGCAGCGCCCGTGCAGCCCCAACAGACCCCTGAAAGTATTATTGTACTGGACCCGCAGAGCATAATAGGATTTTTTAGTGTAATTGCTCCACAGGCTGCACATGTCTAATGTTTGGCAATAACTTTTGAAAAGTGTGATTTTCACATCACGTGAGCGGCGTGCAAACCTGTGGAATAGCATATTACCCCGCACCGACAATCACCGACAACCCTCACTCAACCTAGAGCCCCTACATCCTCTTCTTCCACATCCTCTTCTAAATATCCTCTGGCGTACCTAAAACATTTTGAATTAACTTTGTTAAGACGAGTTACTAGTGAGAAAGCTTTTTTAATTCCGTGTTAAAAAATATTATGCAACAATCTGTATAGACAAGTTTTTAATATGGATATAATCTAAATCACAGGTTATCTTCATACTTGTAATTGACACAGTCTCTCAAAATAACATGATATCCCAGAAAAATTAAGCGATCAACACATTAGTACCCATTTAAATTATATGCATCAGTTCTTAAATTACAAGTTATATCCAATGTAAACCTGTGATTATTAGAGCTATATTGCTCAAATGGTGTGCTAATTTGCATGACTCCCCCGGTCTATAACTCAGGGCTTGTCCTAACACGTGACACACTGTCCTTTCACTTGCATCTTACATGTGAAGCTATCGGCTATCTTGGGTGGGGTCCTAGTTTATGTGAGAAATGCTGGTTTCGTTGCAAAAGCTGTTGCCATTTATTTATATTACTTTAAATTCTTTGAAATCATGCTCAGACTGATATCATCCTCCTCGATATTGGACTCATCCTGCAAATGCTGCTGTCAACCTTAACTTGGTCCCAGACAGTCGATTATGTGACCTAGAAATTCATAATCACATTGAAAAAACTAGATACTTACTGTTCATGATTTACCTTTCCTTATTCTCTTTACGGGACAATTGTAAGCCTCTCTCACTTAGCACTTGACTATCTTTAGGGCGATAAACTTTCAATCTTGGATAATGAAAACGTACCACTTTGCGTCAGCTTTTTTAAAAACTTCGCATTATTCCTAGTTTGCAAGTATTATGAATATGATGCTTTGGGGCAAACTGTTCTAAAGATCTCTATGAAGTATTGACATGTAAGCTAAAAGATTATAATCTCTTCATAGAAATTTAACCGGAACTTTCTAGGCCTTACAACCGTTTCGCGTGTGCAAACTTGATACTTGAACATGTCACAATCCCAAGTATCGATAGCATACTTCCCGTACGTTGAGTCATTGGTGACTATCACGCAAATCCGTGGGCACAGCTATGTGACGATATTTTAATTGTTTGTCCGATTTATGTGCAATTTTTGCACACCCGTATGTGCAGGATTACAAGCGCGCGACGGGTTAAGGAAGTGTAATATCAAAAAGTTTTTTATTTAATATTCCTTTTTTTTCAATTTTACTACTAACCCAATAAATTGTTTTCATATACGCTTGCTGATAGCATGAAACAAGTAACTTTCATATATTTATGAGATGACGAAATAAATACATATAATGTACATTAGGTTCTGTCCTTCATTTAACCTTTATTATCTTTTACAATGTCATGTTTTTCTAAAACAATGTGTCCGAATGTACCCGGTTCTTCATTAAAGCATGTTTTAAGTACGTGTGCGTCGGAGAAAATTGATTCCAAGCTCGAACCAGCTCCGTGACCTTCTACGGCTATTATTTCTCATGTCGCTATCTCCTTAGAAATTACGACACGTCAGCGAAAGTCGCCTGCCACAATAATAAAATAAAAATGGATAGGACTCAGATAAGATGGCAGATCTCAGCAGACGAAGCGAATACATGTACACTCATTAGTACTTTCTAGTTTTCCACAATTAAAGCAATTTGTTGAAATGTGGCGAGAAAAGCTTCTGCGCAGATCCAATCGCCTTATATGGACGCAGTTTAATTATTATTTGTGTACGAGGAGTCGTTTTCGCTTTATTTAAGTCGTTTTTGTGATGATGAGCATCTCTCTCATTAATTTTGATTAGCATTGGTTTTAAAGCTAGTTCTTCATATTGTACGCATTGGCATGTCTACTGCCTCTGTATTTTTAGTCATAAAGTTTGCAAGTGTTGATAGCTCTTCTGGCGGATATTGTTTCAGATACTTACGTATAAATGGACTCTTATATATCTAGTTGAAATGATGATGTAGACGTAAACTAATTTGCTAGTTTATATTAGATGATTAATAACAATAACGCATCACAAAGTATAATACTTAGAGGCACTTTCAGCATCTAATTCGTTATAAACTTTAGTATGTCCGCATATTTGTCTATCATATGCATATGTGGGTACGTATCTGTTCAATATGCGAGCGAGTAGGTGTATGTACTTGTCTAATTAAAATTTATACGCGAACATTACGCCCCGCACTTATCTCAGCGTCTTTGACTTGTTTACACTTCTCGAGTTCTTTACTGCCGGCCCCATTCGCTTCAATAATATTAATTCTAATTTAGTACGTTGTTGCAAAATACTGTTTGAGTTGGTATGTATTGACAGAAATCAGGATCGTATGTTAATTGCTGTTACCACGCAGTTTCTCATCAAGTGTAGGTTATCAATAAGAGGTAGCGGCAAGTGTCTAATGACTTCTGCGATCCTGGTACTTGTAGCTAATAATCTTTTAAATTCTATTACGTTTTTAATAGCTGCGTTGAAAATGTTTGTCTGAAAATGTGAGATTCTATTTCAAAATGTTCTTTCACTTCTTGAATAGTAACTAAGAAACAGAAAATGTGTTTCCTTAAATAGCATTATCTAAAGATTTCTTAACTGTTAAGGATCATTTATAGGTACTTAACCAGATCTAACCAATACATCCGTGCACAATACCTTAACCCTTTACTAAATCTTTTATCGCTACCAAATCGACAATCGTAAATCGGAACGGGCTATTGTAGCTGTGCACTTATATGGGAGCAACCGAAATAAATCACGATCTGGGCATATCGTTGCGATCTCTGCTATCGTTGCATCGACTGCATCCAGGGAACTGCTATTGAATTAGCATGACCAGTGTTCTTGCATATTGCAGAGTTCATGCGACTAGAAAAATGAAAGAATGTCGGAGAGTTACAAAGGGTTGTTTTGTTTGTATGCCTTGCGCCTACTTGTTGTCGATTTCCACAGATAGAAAATATTTTGCAATTAGTGGTTGGACCATGTGATGTTCAAATATTGAGGCGACTACTGCCTTTATCGGCAGCACACATAGGAATAGTGCCATCTCCGTCTCTCAACAGGCCTGGGCCGGCAGTGCGAACAGTGTCGATACACGAAGTTTACGGACTATGAAAGCGTGCGTGCGTAAAAACATGTTCGAAAGTTAGAAAAATGAGATTTATGGAAAGGTAACAGCTTAAATCGAAAAATGCGTTAACTACTTATTGAGAGTGTTCATATCACGAACATTTTGATAGCAAATTCAAGTTCCTGTGTGCATTTTACTATCGTTTTTACAGCTAAAAAGATACACAATGTTGGATATTTAGAGGTGACTTTGTGAACTTTTTCTATCGAACCTAAAGTGCTGAATCATGTTTTCAGCAAACTACTTATCTAGTTTATGTCCTGAATATTACCGTAGTATTTTTATCTTCGATTTAATGCAGTGCGTCATGCTTATCTACGCATCATAAAATCGTAATTTAGGTGCTGTAGTCGCCTTAATGAAAATGTTTAAAAATTTAATAAGTAACTTTATATTACTTAACAGTCGATTTTGTTATCAATGTTGTTTGAATTTTTATGGAAATGTTGCACAAATAGAGAAATGCGCCTAGGGTGCTAAAAATCACAAGGCTTTTACGACCATGATGAACCGGCGAGTAACTGACTTTAAAGAAGTGCCGACTTTGTTGGAGTAATGTTACCTACGTATTTTTCCAAGTAAAATGTGTATTAGATTTTATCAATGATGCATATCATTGTCAGTCACAATTCCTTACAAAACTTGCTTTTCTTTATGCCTACACAAATGGTAGCTTTTGAACCCGATTGTTATTGAAATGCTCATTCTCTGTCCTTGTGTGCCCTACCTCGCTCGTTTGAATTTTGAGTTGAGATATGGATACAAATATTTGCATGTTCTGTAAGTAGTGGGACTGCTCGGGAAAATATTGTAATACACACATCAACACGGTCTAGGAATATTGCACGATGTTTCATACAAAAGATGTCTGTTTGGGAAGCTATAATAGCATTCGAGATACATGGAGGGCAATAATTTTCATACGAGTAAGTGCTAAACCTGAATTTTCAATTCCAGTCAATAAATTTTGTTTTACTAGACATTAAAAATGTGACGAAATTGAAAAATTTTTTTGCGTAAATTCGACCATTTTCATACAAAAAGCAGGCAGAAAGTGCATTTTCGTTTTCGTTACCGTCACGTTTTGACAAATTTCAAATTAAACAAAATGTATTGACTAGAACTGAAAATTCAAGTTAACACTCGCTCGTCTGAAAATTATAGCCCTCCATGTATCTCGAGTATGCTTTTATAGCTTCTCAGACAGACCTCTTTTGTATGAAAAATCGTGCAATATCCCTAGACCGTTCGTCCTTTTTGTAATGTTAACGTTTTTAATGTGTTTTTTAGTTTATTTTTCCTCTTCTACAATTTATTTGTTACTAATGTAATAGTGTTAAGTAACAAAATTATTTAACTGTTAATGTGACATTATTTTCTTAGTTTTGGTTGGTTTTTCTGAAACTTGTACTAGGTACTAGTCAAGTGTGTTTCTTTGTTTTCGCTTACTTTACGGTGTACCGATGAGTAACGATGTCATAACAGCCCTACATTTGCATTTCTACAAATATTTACTCTTACTACTGGGAAAATTTTCCTTTAAAGTGCCACAAAAACGTTAAGTTTCACTGCTTTAGAAACTAAGTTACAAGTAGGTGCGCTATGGAATTTTTCTTAGAGATACATGTTCATTATAATCGCATCAGTAATATGAGTATTTTTTGTCGCAGGTGGCCCGTCGACCTGAATGATCTTTCCATCGAGAGCTCCGTCTAATAAAGGTAAGTTGTATTAATTTACTGTCACATTTAGGCCCTTATAATTTCTGAAAAGTGAAGAAGAGATTCCAAGATTCTTCTTAAGCTTGAGTAATGTCACGCAAATACTAAACCGACTGGGAAGTTTTTAAGCCGGACAAAAATATCTGCTTGTAACTTTGGTTCCGACTAATACTCGATTCTTCGAAGCACGGAATTGTTGTAATCAGTTTCAGTTGTCACTATAGCCGGTTAGCCATCCGTCAGCCAAGCTTTGAAGATTTACTTTTTTGAAAATCTGTGATTTTACGGAATAAAATTACCTATACTATATCGAAAAGAGAACACGCTAGCGTGGTTAGGAGTTTCACACTTAAATCAATTTTACAAATTGATTGCAAGATTTCATCTTATAGTCAAATTAGACAAGTTAGTCTGACGTTGATCCTAAAAACCGACAATTCATAGTTTGGTTAGGTTATTTTCTTATGCATTTGGATCAATCCATAAATTAGCTTTGCCTTCAAGGCTCAAGCAATACAGGGAATCTTCCATTGTTTACTTCGTTAGGTCATTGCTCTATTTAAATGTATATATGCGCATTTAGTGGTTTGGTGGTGTTTCCATTTATTTTATCACTTCATATGCTTACCTCTTCATTATTTTCAAGTGTTAATATGGCAAATTTAGTACTTTTCTGATAAGTTATCTACATATATGGAACTAATTGACCCGAATATTGACAGATTGACCAATTTTGGTTTGCAGTGTGCATACAATTTTAGACCTAATTTAAAACTGGATTATAAAGTTTATTTTTTAACACGTGTAATCGTGAGCATATTTTTCGGGTTAAAGAATATTTTATTTCTCAAAAAAAAAAATAACAAGAGAACTTAGATCTAAAGTTAACTATATTATATTATTGAGCATGGCGGTACAATATTCCATCCCAAGCCAATTTTCTATTTTAGTATGCTTCTCAAAAAAGGAATTTCGGAAATCGACGTTTTTGTATAGGTACGAGCATAACGTAACATTGTCGCCAATTGTGAACCTGCATATCAGCTACCTCACTTTACGGTTCTCTTATTAATAAAAAAATATATCACCTTCAGGGTGGTCTCATATTTCGTTAAGATCCATTCTTGAAGTGGTAGTGAGGAGACGGATCTCCTAAATCTGTGGAAGATGAAAGATCGTTTACGGTTTTTTTGATATTGATGTATTCTCTCTCTACATGTTACATACAGCCCGATATAGATGTAGCCCTGTTTTGATTATTCAGTAGATACTTAAATCAGTGCCAAAAATGAAAGTCCTCTCGACAAAGTAGAGGCATTAAAGCAATTCATATAGATTGACGTCTTAATTAAAGAAAAAAATTTTTTAAAGATAAAAGCAATAACCATGGGGGGTGATAGTATGGTCCCGGACCGTATTCAGATTCAGTCGTAACTCGCCCGATGGCCATTACGGAACAAATTCGTGACATTGCCCGAGCCTATTATGGACCAATAGAACTGTCCGCCGGCTTATTAATGACTGCACTAATACTATTAACTGGTAGCTGCATTTTAGTGCTCATGGATAAAGTATTAGGTTCATTGATTGGAACGGGCTTTCGCCTGATTGTTAAAATTTTAATGTCTTGTTTTATAATCAAAGATTCATTAGCGTTATGTATTGATGAGTAATTCAACGTATTTCGCGTAAATATGTTGTGGGGCATAAAGTTTTTTGTTGTATAATTTTTCTCGTTAAGCCTTGGGCTTTTATTTGTGTGGTAAATGATTTCAACCTTGGTGTATATTTTATAAGGAATATTAAAGCCACACCAAATCCATCAGGAATTTTTCATTCTTCCAAGATTTTCTTTGAAAATAAATTCACCGACTAGAATCTTTACTTTTAGCTCAACCCCCTTATCGTCACCGATCAACCCACTTCATCCGATCTAAGGCTGAGTTCTCACGGCACATTAATGACAAGGCAAAACAGAATCGCGCTCCTTTTATGCGCCGGCGCCATTACCCCGCTCATTTGCGGCAAAAGGCAAACGCCGATTAGAAACAGGCTCAAATTTCGCTAGAGGCAGATTGGTGATATCTTTCTTTAGTATCTGTTAAGGTTCGGTTTAAACTGTTATTTTGTGGGCTTTAGATACTTTGATATTAAATAAATACTTATATAAGATAAATTTTATTTTAAAGCAACCTATGGTTATGATTCATAATTATTTGATCTCAAGATAACAACTTGAGTCTTTAAAGTTTTGGTAGTACTCTAACAATGTTCAGATTTTCTTTAACACTGGATAGGTTTTATAGTGACTTACCTAAAAGATAGCACTTGCTTAATATAATGTAAGCTTGCAAATTGATACCGCTCTATGCAGACGGTTTTTCTTTAATAATATTAGTTTTTCATCCTCTCCTTGCGCCTAATCGCAATACGCTCCAACTCCAATCACAGTTCCTCATATCGAGCGCGGCGGCGGCGGCGCGGGCGCATCTCTTCCAGATACAATCGTTCGGCTCGGTAAGACAATGGTTATCTCGGTTCGAACAGATAGCGGGTTGATGGACGCGGCACGCTCCCCCGATAGCATCGCATCGTGACGCCCAGCCCGCTCCACCACCAATTATAATTCAATATCTACTATAGATGGGACACCGAAAATGTTAAAGGACTTAAGGCGACTACAGCACCTAAATTACGATTTTATGATGCGTAGATAAGCATGACGCACTGCATTAAATCGAAGATAAAAATACTACGGTAATATTCAGGACATAAACTAGATAAGTAGTTTGCTGATAACATGATTCAGCACTTTTGATTCGATAGAAAAAGCTCACAAAGTCACCTCTAAATACCCAATATTGTGTATCTTTTATGCTGTAAAAAACGATAGTAAAATGCACAAAGGAACTTGAATTTGCTATCAAAATGTTCGTGATTGAACACTCTCGATAAGTAGTTAACGCATTTTTCGATTTAAGCTGTTACCTTTCCATAAATCTTATTTTTCTAACTTTCGAACATGTTTTTACGCACGCACGCTTTCGTAGTCCGTAAACTTCGTGTATCGATTTTTTTTCTCCGATTTAATGCAGTGCGTCATGTTTATCTACGCATCATAAAATCGTAATTTAGGTGCTGTAGTCGCCTTAAAGATTAATGCTGTGATGGAGTTCTTTTCTGGCGATGTTTTAATATACCTATTCTACTAAAAGATGTTTGATATTGCTGTTGACACGAAAGAAGAACAAGAAGAGGAGATATTAAAAAAAACTGCTGCTAAAAGAAGATCAGTAGAAATAGAAAATCTTTATACATAAATAAATAATAATACAATTATTCGTTCTTAAACTTGGTAAAATACAAAATGCCGAAACTTTTGCAGCTCGTCATTGTGATGCCACAGCCTAGCCCGTTACGGTAGTTTTACGTGTTAAAAAGGCACACGTTAGTGTAAAACAGAAGTCATAGTATAGTTGTACGGTACTCATCTATATCCTCACCAAAATGACTTGGAAGGGTTTGAAAATGAAAGTCAGAGATAGCAAAATACTGAAAGATGTCGTAGACCAACTTTTGGTTTATCAACGCATTATAATTTCTTGGTATCGCTTATATCTGCCTGTATTTTAGTACATCTTTTTAAAAACACTCCTATAAGATTTCTTCATTCCTGCGGTCACCTATTGTCGTCTCCGATGATATTGAGGTTAACGTCTAATACCTCGAGCCTCGCTCTTCGCTCTTCGGTCAAGTGACAGTCGAGATCACGAACTATAATTGAATTTGTCACCACTGATTGATGTTTCATTGGTTCAATTATCACACGATATCAGTTCGTGCTTTGAAGGCGATTTCTCTTTACGTGTGTCGTTTGATTTGTTTGTTCTAACGGTGTTGGAAGATTGTATTTTTCTGAAATGGATTATCTATTTATTTTTGGTCATCAATTTTCACTTACTGCCTAGGCTTCCTGACATCTTTGACAATATCTTAAAATATACGAAAGATATACTACAGGATCAGTGAAAAGGGTTAACCCATGAATAATTAATTGCCCTACTAGCGAACACCCGCGGCTTAGCCCGCGTGGGTTACTTTTTTTATGCCACGGGAGCTGTTCATTTTCCGGAATATAAAGTAGCTTACGTGCTATTTCAGACTGTAATCTATATCTGTGTTGGATTTCATCCAAATCCGTTCAGCCTTTCTGGCGTGATTGAGTAATAAATATCCATCGAAACATTAAGTTTTTATACTTTATTTATTGTCAGTGAAAAGTAAATAAAACTTCAACCGCTGTACCTATATCATAAAACAGCTTGCAAGGTGTGCAAATATTGACTTTAAAACATTTGTATGTATTATACGTAAATCCTTCAATGAACTTCACTATTTCGACTTATTTTAAGTAGGTAACCTCCTAAAATGTTCTATAATAATCAAACAGAAATAAATTAATAACATGTCAAGAATATCAAATTAATAATTAATCCATTCAATAAAACAATGCTTAATCAAATATTCTAAATGTCTATCAACAGAAATACAAATGAAACTTCAAAATAAATAGTCAATTTATGTTATGTATGTACAATAATTAGATAAACATATTAACTCCACTCAAACTGACTGCTGTGTCAGTGTCCACAGCTGTAATCTATTTAGCTAGTTGCGCACGCGCACCGTCAATTAATACTAATTAGATCCTGACTCGCAACTTTGAGATGCCGATGGATCCTACTTCTACTCATTTTATACATACCTTACTTAATTCATTTAAGTTTTGCATATACATACTTATTATTTTTAGTACCTAGTTAGAAAAACATTGTATACGATTTGAAACCAGAGTAGGTAACGGTAGGTATGTTCTCTGTAATGTTCACCATATATGTCATTTGTCTATCTTGACAGTATTTTTAATGTATCTTCACCGATTTCTCCGCCAATTAGGGACCGATTTTCAAAATTATTTTCTTGTTCGAAAGAATATACTCCAGAGGTGGTCCCATATAAATTTTATCTAAAATGATTCAGCGCTTTTAAAAAAATCAACAAAAAAATATACTACAAAACAGAACATTATATTATGTGACATTTTCGTTTGTGGTTATCTGCTAATAGGCATTGTAGTCTGCAAAAAATACTAGTTATCTACTTTGTGCGAACTGTTGTTGGAATTGAAGGCGGTGACTCATACGTTTTTAACGTAGAAAATTATCCATAATACTAACGCTGGAAATATAATAAAATGATTTCTTACTAAAAAAAGTTACGAGACGATAAAGAAAGCTTTCATAGTAGAAAAAATATTTTTACTATGAAAGATCTGAGAAATCTTAAGGGTTTTATGTTTAATTTTATAATTTGTCTATAAAAACATTCATCACTTTTTCTCTACATTATATTTATCTTTTACTAATTGCTCAAAATGATTACCATGTGGTTTAGCATTTTAATTGGATGCTAATTATTTAAAGTTGATTGACTTATTAAACGTTTTTGAGGATGATGTGATAAGTGAAAGTAAAATATTAAAATTACTAGTTGCTTGAAGACCTCATGTGTTATTTTTAAAAACCTATTTGCTAAAAAAGCGCTTATCCAAAAGTAGCATTTGGTTAAAAATAAAAATGTGTAGATTGCAGTGATCTGGAAATTAACATAAGTAAAAAGTTTTCTATTTTAAAAACTAATCTACATCGATATGAAAAATAATATAATTAAAACAAAAAAATACTAAATCAAATTAAAAGAAATAAGAACAATTTAATTATTTTAATTAACTCGTCAGAGTACATTTAGCAAATTGTGAAAGATGACTACCAATTTTAAAATTATGATTAGATTAATGACGCCACGCGATAATTGAAAGGTAATATATAAGTAGGTATCAATATTTTATAAATTATAATATAACTAATAGTTTTTATTCGTACAGTTTTGCAGAAACTTATAAACACGTGTTTTCCTCATCAGCTGAATTATAAAATGCTTTCTAGGAAGAGCAATTATAGCATTTATATTCACAACAAACAAGTTGCTTTGGCGAACGTGTTGTTTATTATTATTTTATTATTATTATAGCTACAGATAAAAGGAATTGATGGTTGTATGCCTTAATTACTTATTGCACGATATAGACACTATCAGACACTATTTCAAACATAATAAGCATTATCTTAAGAATAACAACACAGTTAGTCGCCTCACTCGCTGTGTTCATGCTTGTGTGTAGTGTTGCTGTTTTTATATCGATAATTCCAATTTCGTTTTCCTAGTATTTATGTAAAGGATTTTGACAAGAGAGTTTTAATATGTAAATGGGAAAAGCTAGATTACTAATATGTAAATCGTTTAACTAGATTACTTGGTGGCATAAATAAACTTATGCAAATGTTTTAAAGGTGACAGAGAGACAAGAACATGCAGATATTGTCAATCTTGCGGTTTAAATGTTATTAAAATAAAAACCGCTAGAGAAATGACAAGAGACGGATACACCAATACACTATTGTAATATTGTTGAATCTTGGCTATTCTCAACACTGAACAGTTGGTAGAAATTTCGGTAAAAATTGCATCTGTAAAGTTATCGATATATTGTAAACGTCACTAAAAAATACAAGAGTGATATGATAACCCGTGGAAGACAGTCGAGCTTACTCCCTTTGTCGTTCGTGGTCGTCGTAAAGTGCTACTTATTTTTAAAAAAACTCGTGATCGTGAAAAGAAATCTATTGCTTCTGTGATGGATTGTTTTTGCTTGTGATAACTATTGATTTTTGGATTTATTTTCTTGGAATTTTCCTGAATTGTAAGTAAAATGCAAACTGAAAAACCACGTTTTTCCCTTTTAGGTACAAGCTTTTTAAATGAATACTGGTTGCTACGTTCTTTCTCTATCGATCTAACATGTTCACGAATGATTAAGCCATTATTTCAAAAAGTCAATAGCGATCAATAAGACACGGTCACTATCGCTCCGATATTGACGTATGGACATTTCGAAACCGTAATCGTGATTGATGAAATATGTAATTTATTCTCGGGCTACGTAATTAGACTATTGTTACCATTGACCCTCTAATACTTGGTTTAAGGAGTCAAATTGTACTGGTAAGCAAAGATTTAGGGCTGCTGGAGTTAGTGAAAATACAGAAAATGCCGATATTCAACCTTCTGTATAATCAATATCTTTTTCTGGATATTCAAATACATTTTATCCTACATATCTTCATCACCACTAATTTTTCGTGCTAATTTGCTTTGATTGTGCATTTACAAATCACTTAAATTCAAGTTTATTTATATTTTTGCAACATTTTGTCATGAATATTTTAACAGCTTTCTTACTTTACAAATAAAGCACTAAATATGTATAGACATGTTGTTGCACGCCTTGCAATCTGGATAAAAGTGGTTATTTTTTACGTTGGATGAATTGGAATCGGGATTAACTCCAATTTCAATATCATTAAAAGCATTTGATAGACGCTTCACTATTTTCTTATGAATTTTCTATTTCAAATAATCATAGGATGATTATTTGAAATATCATCCATGGATGATCATCATGCATGATTATTTTCTATTTTAAATATCTTAGGATGTTACGGCAACATGCTCTATGAAGCTTCTATTGCCATCTGGTTCCATCTTAAAACTAAACGCTTATAATAATCTCTTATAACAAAAAAAAATGCACAAAGATCGACAGTTTTCTGACAACCCTGCCAAATACTGATAGTAATAATAATATTAAATTTAAATGGGATTTTTTCCACCTGACTGAACGGGCCGTGCCGTGCGACTCTTTTAACCACAATATTGCTAGCCTCAAGAACCATTAATCTTGTCTCGTTTGCCCAAGGACGCGAACTTTTTGTCTTTTTTTTTCTGTATGTTACGGTAACAGGCTACTCAGCTTTGAGCTTCTTGTTGTTGCATAATGTTGTGATAGTGTGAGTTATGCGAGTGAACGGTTTGTGAAAGGCTTGCGTAAAGATGATCTGTCTAGTTTTAGCCAGTCCCGATAAAATGTGTTTTAGTACGTAATTTAAAGTTTACAAATATATTTAACGATTTATGATATCACAGTATCGATTCGGAGTCTTCTGACACAGGCGTACACGCTTAAAAGAAGACTCCAATCAATATTTTTTCATGTACGTGTTTTTGGTAAAATAAAGAATTTGTAAAAAAAAAACACTGTAAGTTAAGTATTCCCTTTGTTTCATTCCCAAACCGGCCCACACATCTCTATCTACTTCGCCGTCGTGTTTCATAGTTATCGTTCGATTTTCCTTAAAATGTGTGTCAATCTGTACCAGATTCTGGGCTCCTCTATGACTAATTATAACCAGCGATCATCAAAGTCCTCACATAAAAAAATATGTAAAATGTAGAAAATGGTTTTCTGCGAACTGAATTGAGAGTATAATACTATAACTTTTTATAGCACTTAACATCGTGCTTAAACGGTTGTTACATTGTCCGTGTAGTTTCTAGTAGGATACATTACTTGGTAATATGGGCATAAATTGTTTCGTCTGATGCAAGCCAGACCGGGTCTATGACATCAACATTGGCTAAAATATTAAAATTTACGACCCGCCACTTATCAACCGTGACAAGTACACAACTTTTATACTTTACACCAGTCGTATAATGTTACTTCGGTAACATTTTATCTACTTTGTGGTCAATATTTCATAGAGAGTTACAAATCCCTGATTTACGTACGCTGAGATTATGTCTGGCTAGATTAGCCATAGCAGCCGGTAAGGCATACAGGTCTTCTTTCCAAGTGATGGTCTGTAGCCTAATGCAAAATCTATTGCAGTTAGCCGCTTGAGCCGTTGAGTGATGAACGGCAGGTTCATGTAACTTCCTACTGATACCTGTCGTCTATGTGAGTTGTGTTAAACACCATAACTATCTTGGGAATAACAGGACAGAGCAAAACTAAATGTAATATCCAAATCTATTTTCTAATATCCAATTACTAAATCAGAGACATAAAAGCCATAAAACTTCGACTACCCATCGATGATATTTTACTTTAAATACCGGAAATGGCAAGCATTTTGTAGAGTGCTGATTGTTGGTGGTAAAATATTCCTCTGAAATGTTATGTTGGTAAATTTTTATATCTCGTAAATTCATAATTCTAGAATCTTTCTTTTTTCTCTCATGCAACCTTTCTTTACATCAGGGGTTCCCAACCTTTTTTTGTCTACTGCCCACTTTAAGAATAAATTATTTTTTAACGCCCCCCTTTTTAAACATACTTAAAAACCGCTAAGTACTTATAACTGATTATTGAAACGCAACTTTATAGTATTCGGACAGAGTATCTTTTATTGAAAATAAAACAAACATAATCAATTCTTATATAAAAACTAATGTGAAGGTTGAATCTGATGCTGTTCAATAAGTTTGTTGATATCAGGTTCCAATTTACTCAAAAACAGCCGCAAGTCGCCACGTTCGGTAACACGCAAACGATTTCTCTTTTTAGTAAGCAGCGTTGCCACAGCACTAAAACCACGTTCACACAAATATGACGATGGGAATGCTATCAAGAATCGTTGAACAATTGACCACAATCCAGGGTACAATTGCAGGATCGGTTTTTGAAGCCAAAATTCTTGATATCCATTTTTGAACTTGATTTTTATTTCTTCGTTTGTTGTCAATTCTATAAGTTCTTCTTCCAGCTGAGGTGACATTACTATGTTGACATTTGAAAACGGATCTAACACCCAGTCTGGTATTTCCAAGTTTAAAATGTCCTGGTATCGTTCGGTGAAGTCAATGTGGAGGTTTTCCAAATGTTGGCAGTAGGCAAACAAGTCGTCGTTACTGCAGGATACTGATAAATTCGGAAAATTGTGAAACTCACGTCTGCCCATATTCTTTTTGTGCAGAAGCAGTTTGGCTGCGAAAGCAGCAACGACATTTTTTGTTTTAATTAAATTTAGTTCATCGCCTTGCAGTTGGAGGTTCATGTCGTTGAACAATTTATACAGGTCTGTCATGTAAGCTATATCATTCTTTGATGTTATGAGCTTGTTGCGCAGTTCTGTATCTTTAGTATCCAAGAACTCTATCACAGAGTCAAACAGGTTGTAAAATCGAATCAGACAATTGCCTCTTGACAGCCAACGAACTTCAGTATGAAGCAATAAACGGTTGAAATCTTCGTCATTAGTAACACAAAGCTGATGAAATAATCTATCATTCAAAGAGCTGCTACGGATTTTATTGACTGCTTTGATGACATATTGCAGTGATTGAAATAGTCGTTCACTTAAGTTTCTAGCAACCAAAATGTTGTCTATGAATAACGCAATGTATAGCAAGGACATCTGGAATTTTATTTTTTAAGTACGCTATGAAGCCTTTATGGCGCCCTGTCATAGCCGGAGCGCCATCCGTAGCAACTGATATAATATTTTTCAAAGGAATCTCTTTCTCTTCACAAAACTTTTCCAATGTATGGTTTCGCCTTTTGTATCTGTCTCCAAATTTCTGGCAAACAATAGTTCTTCACGTATTTTCTCATCTTTAATAAACCTCACGTAAGATAGCAACAACGCTTCATTAGTTGGTAAAGTGGACTCATCGAGCTGAATTGAGAATTGACTAGTCCTCAGATGATTGCACAATGATTCTTCAATGTTTTCAGCCATTTCATCAATTCGTCTTTGCACAGAATTATTACTCAAAGGAATTTTTCGGATAATATCTGCGGCCGGTTTATGAAGCACAGTAGTTATTACTTCCTTTATTGCTGGCAAAATTAACTCTTCTCCGATGTTGTGTGGTTTGCCTTTTTGAGCAATTAACAAAGAGATATTGTACGAAGCTCGAAGTCCGTCGTCATCTTGCTTAGCAGCCGCCGAAAATAGTTTTGATACACTTGGCTGAGTATTATGCTTCTTCTCTAGGTCTTGAAAATATGCTACATTCTTGTCTTTCTTATCTGGATGCATTTTATTCAAATGATCTTGCAGTCTTGAAGGCTTCATTGCTTCGTTTGAAAATGTTTTTAGACATAGAAGACACAAAGGCGACGACGGGTTTGTGGGATTTTCAATAAATCCGAATTTAATATATTCCGCAGAGTATTGCCGTCTCTTCTTTTTTACTTCCGACATTGTTTTGTTTTGAGAAATACGTAAGTGTTATAATGAAGTACTGCTTATCTATTATGCGCGAAACCGCAAATGAAAATAAAATAAATTTACGTCGTTTATATACGATTGCATAAGCAGCACGCACCAACAGGAATAACACAAACGTGCATAAACTCGTTTATCTCATTCGACGCCCAATCGTACTCGACAAGCAAGAACAAGTATTATAGAACCAGCCGATTGATACAGGAATGTACAAATCGGATTATTTAACAAAAACTTGTTAAAACATGATTGCCCGCGGTCTATTATATCGAACCGAGTTTGAGCTATATCTTAATTAATATTAGTTGATGTTCACAAGATGTAGTCGAGAGTCGAGAGCTCAGTCGGTGTCTAAGAGTCTTCCTAGCTAGGTAGATGAAATTATAAATCGACCCCAAAGCCCTACACAACGCCCCCTTTTTTTTCTGGGTCTCTTACCGCCCCCCTTTAGGCCTGCAGCGCCCACAAGGGGGCGTTATCGCCCACGTTGGGAAAGACTGCTTTACATCCTTTTAATTTACTCTAGCTACTTGTGCGGTCAGCAAAAACTCACTACTCATTAAAATTCTAATTACAATATTCTAACGAACCTATCACAACATGCATAATAGAAAAATGAAATTAAAAATTTAACGACTCTAACGTAACAGCCAATAAGTATGATGTATCGCCAGTTTTCGTTTCTAGAAGGTACTTATTATTTATAATTGTAACATACATTATTATTTTAAATGCCCAAGTTTTTATTACCTTAGTTTAGGACTAGTTTGTCAGATAGTAACTTTTATTGCCTGAGCAAAGTGCTCTCAAACGTTAAGGTTAAAACTATTTACACCGTACGGTCTTCTCTTACATGTGATCGATTGTTAGCACAGTTAGCAGATCGACAGGTATGGAATTGTGGACAGTGTAGTGTGAAAGAAGAGCAAGAAAGAAATTAATGTTGAAATGACGGCTTTTAGGAGAAATTAACATGTGTAAAATTACATTGAAAACAGCAGCCCATAAACTTTAGTCCAAACATGGCCAGCTCGATCGATTGGGCACCCCCGACAAAATAGAGGGGTGTTATAAGTTTGACGTGTGTATCTCTGTGTCTGTCTGTGACATCGTAGCTCCTAAACGAATGGACTGAGTTCGATACGGTTTTTTTGTTTCAAAGCTGACATAATCGAGATGTTTCTTAGCTTTATTTGATCAAAATTGGTTCAATCGTTTGAAAGTTATAAGCAATCGAAAGGGGGTGATACAACATTTTTAATTTTAGAGTTCATGACGTATATAAAGATAATTTGTTGTAATCGCAAAGCACACAAAATACATGCCTTGTTACCTACATATGTTTAAACAGCTGTATAGTAGAACATGAGATTCATTTGTAACTTTGTCAACAATTATTTACATTTACTTGGAAATTACCATATGTTTATGTAAACTTAAATCTATTTTTGCAAATCGTCTTATCTTTGAGTTTATAGAAGATTATTAGTCATAAACTTGTTTTGCGTTATCAAGTTTTCACACTGAATAATAATTTCTTGCAGTTCTTGTTTAGCTTGATATAGATACACACATTTAAAGATAGTGTTACTGTAAATCGAACTGTGTTTTTTAAAATTATGGCCTTAATCTGGAAACTGGATACTTTCTGTTATTGTCTGCATGGGTTCTTCTTAATTCTATATTTGCAAATTCAACCGTAAGTTTTCAAAACTATTTGATATCTTGGCATTTCATAACTCACTCTTAATTAACTTTCATAACGTGCTTTGTATATGGAAAAACAATTTATAATTATACTTTTGTTTAACTTTTTCCTGGCTATTACAAATATGTAAATGAGACTTCAATATTCGGTGAATTTTCGTAAGATATTTTCTTAGTGTTTATAAGTATAACCATTTTGTAGACTGTCGGCCTTGCTAATGTAGTACAAGCTTATATCGTCCAAAAACCTATGAAAATCTATGTTTGCGGATGTTATAATAATATGTACGCAGTGTAAATTTTTATTATTAGGAAAGACCGTGTATGTTTAGTGTCTTTGAAACTTTTAGTGAAAAAACCAAAGAAATGTATTGCAATTACCTAAAACCATGTACCTTTCAAAGTTACAAACTTTTTAATATTTGCTACTAACTTTCACATCATCGAAAGGTATTTACTGTCGATCAAAGTGCAAAGTCACGCTTGTTTTAAAATCCAGAAGCTCGTAAACGCTTGTTACATTGTTGCCGCCTCCAAAATATTCAAAACTATGCAGGCTTGCTGCACCTTCACTTCGGTTCGGTACATGCAGTCAATCGGACCTGTGCCTACTGGAGACAGTAGGCGCCAAATAAATGAATACAAAATTGAAAGGGCCACACCAGGGTCGGTTTGAGACTGTTTAGTCTCTTGAGCCTTAGGAACCACAGTCAGTTTAGGGTTGCTATTGCGTTATTAGGTTTCCTCGTATAATCTCAATATCACTTTTTGTTTCAACTTCATAGTTTGTGTTTAGCGATGGTATTTGTCTCTGCTTACCCCAGTAAGACGTGGGGGTATTTCTTACTCAAAAATACTTTCTCGAAGTTCTTGAAATGTAAGTTGGAAAATATTATTATTTTATATAAAATCGCTACTTTGGTTCTACAGTGTTGTTATTAAATTGGAAATATTGCATTCACCGTGCAAAATGAAACTAAGATATTTATTCTTTAGACCTTTAGGCTCAAACTTTTACTCACGGAATCTTTTAAAATTCATAAAAAGAAAATATAGTGCAGACTTTTCCTGTAGACGAATCCGATACTGCACTGAAGGTAACATTATGAATAGAGCGCGTCGGGACCGGTGTCATGCGTGTAACCCTGCACTCTGACGCATACATTACGAACAAACAATATTATTGTCTCGAAATACAATTGTCGCCGATGAACTAGCTTTTGATTGTTACTTTTGGCTTTTGAAGCCACGATTTGTGAAGCGAAGGTCGGAAGCACAGAAACTAAATATATGTATTTGTTTATTTCATTTCCTTAGTAACAGCAGAACCTGGAAAAAAATATACTGTGCTGAAAGATGCAAAAGCAATAGTGTAAAGAAAAGCGCGGTAAACTGAAAAACCAAATCACGATATGCTGTTTATAGAACAATAGACGCCTTAAAATCGTGGATTTGAATATTGATCGACCAACAAAAGACAAATATAGAAGTTGCTACGTTATTAACATATTTACCTTTATAACTTTAAATGGTCCATACCAGACTTTGGCAGATATTGATGAAAAGAAGTCTTTCTTATTGAGCTCTTTAACTGCCTCTGTTTAAAAAGATACTTGCGTCAAAAATATACAAGTAACTAAATACATCTTCACATTCACAAAATTCTCAACATTAATATCATCAGTTTTTTACTATTTTCAAAACGAACTTCTCTCTTTCCAGCGCTAGCATGGTAGTGGTGCTAAACGGGGTCCTAGCGGACGAGTGTCCTACGTCAGTGCGTGCGTTGCTGGCCACGCACCCCGGGTACCGCGAGGCAGCCGCCCAGCTGCTGGCTGCGGCGCCGAGGGTGGTGCCGCCGCAGCACACGCTCTACGTCGGCCAGAGGGAACTTGCTGCTGTTGCGCCACATGATAGTTAGTATACCATTGTACATTTAAAAATAACATCAAAGGTCTAAACTAAGATTACAAGATCATGGATCCTCCAGGACACAAATGCACTTAGGTCTAAAACATATTTTTTTAAATATAAAAACGTTTGCCCCGATCCAATCCGGTCCAGTTCTTAATTGTTAACAGGGCTACGAGCTCAGATGGCAGCCGCTAACTGATCTGTAAAATTGTTGATAAAGCTTACCCCGAATAAAAAAGGGATAAGAGAGTTTGCTTCAATCAGGCTTACGTCCTGCCTGGTTGAGGCAGTCTTAATATTTGGTCTTTATATGATTTCCAAACAGTTCATTCACTATTTGAAAGACGCTGTACGAAGCAAAGACTTTGTAAGGCAAGTGGAAACCAAACTGCTTTTTTTTCAAATAATGTTTCTCTGACTTATATTTTATTTTATTTCCATTTCAGAAAATGTCAACATCATAGGATCAGATGACGCCACATCATGTATTATAGTAGTTGTCAGACATTCAGGTATGGTACAAATACACAAATACTTAGAAATGCATGTTCTTTATATGTTTGAAAAAAACAAAATTATTTGGAAATACTAATAAGTATGGTATAATACGCAGTGTTAGTTCGACTACTTTATTATTTTCGCGCTCTTGCATTTACAATTTGATATATTATTTTTAAATTGATATTTAGAGTACGTTGGCATCCAAATGCGTAAACAACAAAAACTCCACCAGTAAAATTCAAATTACTTTTTGTATTCGTAGATCTCTGATGAAAATATTAAACTTCTATTGCACTTTTTCTTACTCTTAATGTCATAAGCAAGAAAGGCTGGCAATGCAAACTGCATAGTCATTATGTTCTTAACGACTATACTCAATGGTTTGCACATCGATCTAATCTAGCACAGCTTTAATAGTACGCTTCAGATCTATCTTATTCTGTAGTATATTATTAGACGACGTAACATCTTAATTAGGACATTGTTAGTTACATCCCGGTTCTCTAATCGTTTGTTGACAGATTGTAATTAGTCTATGCAAAACAGTCTTGTTTTTTATAAGTTAATTTATGCTGTATTATCTTGTAGATAAGTTTGTTTTTTGTTGCATAAAAATCTAAAATGGCGAACATAATTGTTAGGGCGTTTCTTCATTACTCTTGCTCCAGTATGACACCATGCAGAAATCCAGCATTTACTATTTCTCCATCGAATTTTTACTATACCGGAGTACCACTACTTTCTCCATAGAAACTATTCCTGACCTTTTTTGGATAGCAAAAGTTGGAGACTGGACAGTGACATAGGCTAACTTTCCCGGCGAACCAAATTAATGTTGGGCAGAAAGCTAGCAGGGATATAAAACTTTCGTAAGACATCAATACTTTAATAGTTATTATTCAATATACAATTTTAGTCTATACGGCAGAACATAAAGAATATGACAGTCTAGAGCCATTTGAAAACTTATACTCTCTCTCTCTTAGACCGCACCTACCAGACGGTAGCGGCCGGCGGTGCAACGGTGGTTTTATGCTATACATTTTTCATCGCTCGTCGCATACGAAAAAAACTGTCTGTACCGCGCGCAGTAAGCGCTGAAAACGTAAAACATCCAACGTCGCCCCTATCGCTCCATAGCCCCCTGCTGCTCTCGAGAATACGACCTAACACTGATATGTTTGTTATCTGAAGTTGACAGAAAACTATCTAAATTTTAGGCTCAGGAGCAGTGGCCTTAGCCCACTTAGACGGGTCAGGCACAGCGGAGGCGGCGGCGGCCATGGTCTCACGAGTTCAGCAACTAGCAGTGGGCTATCCTGAAGGCAGGCTGGAGTTGCAGCTGGTCGGCGGGTTCACCGACCCTCATCGATACTCTGATGAGCTCTTTGCGAGTATTATGCGTAAGTTGAACTTTTTGTTGGGTGATTTGTTTATAGAATGCAAGTGTGAAAGGTATTTTGTATTTCTGTAACTTTGTGGTTCTATAACTGTTTGTCTATGCTACCTTTTTATGCCTACTATTAAGTAGGCAGTTTGCCCCGATTTGAAGTAATCTTGTATGAAGACGCTTAAGAAGAACATGGGCTATATTTAAATTCCACGCGAAATAACGTTTAGTCCACGCAGGCGAAGCTCGGGTAGACAGGTAGTAAATAATATTCTAGTCAAATAAACTAAACAACTGATGCACATGTCCTGAAGTTTCTGGAATAGTTAAAATCGGTTTATAAAAACTTTGTTGTTCACTTTGGGTAGTTCAGGCGATACAGATTAAAAGTGGCGCTTTCATTATTCTCACGTTGTTTTTTTCCTGCTTTTTGTAGTACACATGTGGAGCTCATTGTTCAGAATTACAACATGTTTTGGCTATTCGCCAGGGCAAATAACAGGGTAATGTGGCATTTGTTCAAATTGTGTATTTCAGCACGCTGTTAATCTTCTTCTTTATATTGTGTTGGGAATGTGTTTGTATGGACATTATATCTGATACAAAACATCGAACGCTGCTGATCATAAACTTCTCTCGAGGAACTCCACATTGATCGGTGCTATGCTACCCGCAACAAGAGTGATCTTTGCTAGATCTTCAGTCCACCGTGTGGGATGTTCCCGTCCACGTTGATGATGATGCATTCAAGATCCTGTTAACCCAAATCTGCCCATAACTTAGACCACCTACACATTATTTATTATGGACAAAAATAATTTCCTTTAACGGACAAAAATTAACTCTTCTCGATTTTGCTCGCCAGATTCTTAGGTCATAAGTTTAATATTTTAGACTTTGGACAGATGTTGGTCCAATGGCCCGCTCCATTTCTTAAAATAATCTCTTTGTCAATGGGTCTTACTTCCCACGTTGCGTCTTCCGATACTCGAATACTTCTGGGCGCCAACAACTACCGTCAGACTTTTACAAATTCTCTTAGATAGGTAATAACTACATAGTAACAATTTTTTTTCCTTTTATTTATTGTCAAATTACATAGCATGAGTCACAAATAACGTAAATGGTGGTAAACAAAGTTAACTAAGTAAGACACAAAATTATGAGGAGACTAACCAACAGCAAGTTGATACTATTTAACTAGTAACAATTAGGTAACATTTTCTTATTAACAATACAACCCATTTCATCATATTACACCCGCGATTCCGACGAACACGATGAATGGACTTTGCCCTCTTTAACTTTATCTCTGTAATCTTGCTTTACCATATGCAGTTTTTCACACTTCTTGTTCGTTCAAGCAGAGAAACTCTTAACGTTTGTAAATGTATGTGATGTGGTCTGCATCTTTGTTGTGAAAATCAATATTTTCAGAATCACACTCCTCATCATCATGTCAACATCGCGTGGACGTTACAGTAGACTTCCACCCACACCTTGGCAGTTTGACAAGCATTGTATCAAATTATATTGCGCCGCCACACTCGATTTGATCGTTTATTTATTTATGAATCAATCACTTTTTAATCGAAGCACTTATCATATCTTTTAAATTACACTGCGATTCGTTTTTCACTAACAGTAAAAATAAAAATAAGATAAATAGATAAGATACTTACTTTGAAAGTAATAGGAATTCCAAAAAAAAATTATGTAGGAACTACACTTTAACACAAAGCTAAAATATTTATTACTCGGCTATTATATGTCAATTCGGTTAGTTAGATGATTTATATTTGGAGCTTTACTAGTTTTAAACATATTATAACGGGTTTTTACCACATTTTTCAGTACCTAGTGTCATTTCAATAGAAGAAGTACTCAGTTACTTACTTTCTTACCTTCAACTTCTTGTTTCGGTAATTAATCGTTTCAGTAATATTCTTAATTATAATACTTTATTTTTGGTCATTACTGAAATTAGGAGCAGTTTGTGATTTATGAAATTATGTCACCCACTTTAAATAAATTTATGGACACTATATTCGTGAAAGTCACCTCAGAAAGAAATACAAATTTAAGAGTAAGACATGAATATTTATAGGTAGGTATTAGGTAGATAACTAATTTTGTACTGAAGAACTTAAACGGAAACCAACTTTTACGAAGCTATTTTCGTAAAAACTGTAGATCAACTCAAAGCTCTAGAAGTATCACAGCACTATCAACCGCAATTCGTGATAAAATGAAAACAACAACTTTTCAGCTTTTGCCCTGGGTTTCCATAAAGTGGACTTATTCTGACGGGGAGAATCTCCATTGATAGAAAGAAGTAGAATGGGCACCTTCAGAACTCTTATCTTAACGTAATAAGTAGCGCCTTGCAGGAAACTAACACTATTTTCACAATTTTCCTTCCAGTGGCATTCCACCGACTGTCAGTAGAAATCGACCTGACGCTAGCGTGTTGCTGCGAGCTGAATACGGCCCTGGGAGGGGGGGCCCCCGCCCCTCTAGTCACAGGGGTCGGTGTGGATATTCGGGCGGGGGACCTCTTTCCTGCTACTTTCCCTGATAAGGGCCCTGAACTGCCTCTGCGTGGAGCTAGGACGATCACTGGAGGGCCACACTCGCAACAGGTTGGGCATATTTTTTTCAAAGTTGTTTTTGGAAGAAGCTTATTTTATTAAAACACTCAAAGGCCTACACTAAGGTATTTCCTTGTGTCGTGGGTCATAAGGGAAAACCGTAGTGTAGGCCTTTAAGTTTTACAAATATTTGCCCCGACCGGAAATCGAATCCAATACCCGTCAATCAAGAGGCAGCGTCACCACCACTCGACCAAACGGCCGTCATATGGGATCTCACAGCTGGGAAAAAATATTTTCTAAAATATTTAGATATAGTAAGATTTTCCCACTTTGAACACGTGTGGTAAAAAGTACTTTAAAAGGGAGGTCTACCTTTAGATCGCAGGCGGCTTTATGACATTCTCTCCACGGGAAAATATATCTAGTATAGTAAAAAAGTTTATTAAAATTGAAATTCCAAAGATGTATGACTTGAAAGACTATGAAATGAAATGAGATGGAATCATTTTTATTGCTTAAAGTTATATCTATGATAGTAATGACTAAATTAACAGTAAAAATTAAGAACTAGATTAACCAAAGCAAAAGGAAAGCAAAAGAACTAGACGATGGTCAGTGGTCTACAGACAAACCAGGTTGTGGTTTATGTTAGATCATTAGGTTAAGCAGTTACTGTTTCTTTTAATATATTTTAAAAAAATTGGTCACAAAATCAACCAAAAAAGTGCTTAAAACATGTTTGTATATCTGTTCGAAGGTTCTAGACATATATGACAACGGCGTGGGCATGCTTCGTATCGGGCCGTTCAACTACGACCCGCTGCGGGGGGTGGACTTGTGGCTGGAGCAGTCCGACGACTTCATACTGCAGCACCTCAGCACCACGCCCGCTGTCGAACCGCCGCACTTTGTGCATAATGTGAGTTACTAATAGTCATTATTGCAGCGGCCAGCAGAAGAGGCATTGATGGACGAACGTGTAAATACGTAAGTCCATCAATGCTTAGTTGTGGCCGAGGCTTGTATAAAATAATGCGCGGAAATTAAAACTAATTGGTACCTAGGCAAGGCAATATCTTTTTATTTGATAACTAGCATTCAGCCCGGGACTTCGTTCCCGTGGGAATTCGGGAAAATCATGTACCCTGTGTCCATCACGGATAGTTTAGGATTCTAATGGTGAAAGATTTTTTCAAATCGGTCCAGTAGTTTCGGAGCCTATTCAATGCAAACAAACAATCAAATCTTTCCTCTTAATAGTATTAGTATAGATACAATCACTTTTAAAAATCAATGGCAAACAACGTTTTTCACGCGCCAAAGTGTTCATTTGTTTTTTTTTTCAATAAACAGTTTTGCGAGCCAGTTCGAAATCTAAATAAAACCTTTGATTAGTTACCTCCTTGGTTGCCATGTTTCGGAGTAAAAGATCGTTCCGTTTTTAAATTACACAACATATACGAGTTCACATTAATTTATTTGGTCGCTAAAACACGACAGATATCGATTTTCATATAACTGTTGCCGGCCGCTGCTCGCATGTATTTGGCCAGTACAGCAATTTCGTTTTATCTCGAAGAAGATTGTCAAAATAAAAAAAATATTTACGAACATGTTTGAGAAAACAATTTTAATATCATTAGAGATGCAACGGATTCCGGCCACTATCCGGTATTTTACTATCCGGCCAGATACCGGATATCTGCGCACTATCCGGCCGGATACCGGATACTAAATTTCCATGCCAATTTAAGATGAAAATTGGTCCTCATGAATAAAACAATAACGATGGATGGTTATAAAGCGGTAATAGCCAAAAGCGATGATAGCCCAGTTGGTAATGAGCCAGACTTGTGATCGGAAGGTCGCGGGCTCAAATCCTGGTGCGGGCCTGTACCACTAAATTCGTCTTTTCGGATTTATAAAAATCCGATTTCTTACGGATTTCTAATTATCACTTGCTTAACGGTGAAGGAAAACATCGTGATGAAACCCTGTCTGAAAATTCATTTTCGAAAGACGAGCGGTCCACCAACCCGCATTGGGCCAGCGTGGTGGACTATGGCCTGAAACCCCTTCGTTTTTCGAAGGGAGGCCCGTGCCCCCGCCGGACGTATATATGGGCTGATGACGATAGATGGTTCATCCAAATATCAAACGGCGGCTCTGGAATTGGTAGACCGCAGAGCCACGAAACTCATTGGTGACAAAAAGCTAGTAAAAAGTGAACTCAAGCCTAGCTCATAGACGCAAAGTAGATTGCCTATGAGTTTTCTACAAGATGTACTTCGGGGAGTGTGCCCATGAGCTGCACTCACTCATTCCGCCTGCCTCGCCCTTCTACCGGACATCCACACGCGCTGCGGGGTACCACCCTTACCTTGTAGAGATCCCTCGGACCAGTACTGAGCGCTTCTCTTCATCCTACTAATATTATAAATATGTGAAAGTTTGTGAGGATGTATGGATGTTTGTTACTTTTTCACACTCAAACGGCTGGACCATTTTTGATAAAATTTGGTATGGAGGTAGCTGACACCCTGGATTAACTCATAGGCTACATAATTTTCCCAAAATCTCACGGGAACTAAGTCCCGGGCGGAAAACTAGACTTTTATATTGCGCACCGCTAAGGAATTAAATTCTCTGCCTACGTCTGTATTTCCGGGATCATGTAACCCGAATCTCTTTCAAGTTCGAGTGAATAGGTATCTTCTAGATGAACTTGATACAAGCTCGATCGTATCTTCACCCCTAGGCTAGATTGTGGTAAGAGTGAACCCATTATCCATAAAAAACAAGTTATAACAAAGGTTAAACTAAACAATCGATAAACCGAGTATCGAAGTCCATAAACGACAAATTATGGTGAGGTGTAAAAACTCACTTTAAAATGTACGTATGGGTTCCTTGAAGAAGTACCTACTTAAGTTTCATGGAGAGAAACACTTAAAATTTCGCAAATTAATCTAAAGGCACCCGTTATAAACACTAATCTAAAAACTTCCCATATAAATAAAATGAAGAGATATTAACAAAATAATTATTCTTTGTTTTTCAGATCCGTGTGATGTTGAAATTCATCCAACAACATCCATTCCCGGCCGTGACCGTATTCCCAGACAACAGACCGCACTACTACCGACGCGACGAGCAGTCCGCTTGCTGGGTCCCTGTGCGATTTTAGACCTTATATCATCCTTCATTAGGTCCATTTTGCATCTCAAATAGAGTTGGGAAAGTATCCGCGACTAAACTCGTTAAGTCCTAAGCGATTGTAGACCTCATCGCAGTATACATTACACCCAAAACGCATTAGCAATAGTGTTGTGAATCTTCGATTTGTTGGGTCCTTGGCTGCCTGTGTCCGTGAGCAAGTCTAGACCTTATCGTACTACACATTAGGTCCAAAATACAAAGCTCATGAGTCGGTTTGCTCGGTTTCGAAGTGAAACTAAAGCTTATTTTTCTAAAACAACATGACTTTTACACTAATGGAATTCATGTTAGTATGGAACTAATGTAAAAGTCATGTGTTTTAATTAACAATTTAAAAAAATCGGCAGTAAAATAATGACTTGCACCGGACATAGTTGATGCATTAACCTTAGAATTGTCTTTAAAATTTGATTCCATTGAAAAAATATTCATATTTGTACCATTACTTTAATTTTTATTTGTTAATTTCACTACTTATTCGTATGTGATGTAGTAGTGTAAAGATTACTAACATTTGTGACCATAGCCGGTATAGCTGTCCAAAGGATATAAAATTTAAATGAATGTATTTTTATTTATTATGGCGCTGCCATGCGGAAAAAGTACAATAATTGCTTACTTCAAAATGGTAAGTAAATCTTTGGACAGCTAAACCTAAAATGTAGACTATTATAAGAAAGAAAGATAGATTGTGATGTACGAAAAGTAAATTTTCTAAACTTGACAAATGCTATTTAGTTTTAGGACTTCAAAACTACTCTTTACTTAGTAAATTGCAATGCAATATCGATCAATTAAATATATAGTCCTTGCAATCTACTCTTGCACGTCTTTTCCAGTGATTATATTGTATACGTTATTTATATGTATGTGTGCGAGAGACGTACGCATACTAAATTTCATATTTCCTTTCAAAATCCCTCACCAGTTACAGAAACCTACACTAAAGTTAATACTACTTAAATATACTTCTCGTCTTGTTGACGTAATTACTACATTTATAGAACAACACGGCACTACAATGCACTACATTTATAGAAGTTTCAACTTTTAAGAACGTTTCTGCAACTGACTGAGACAATACCTCAGATGAAAATTTGCCAAAATGTGGTACTGTCGCGAGCATGATTGCATATCACCATATAAGGCGATAATCGTTTGCTATTTCAAATAGGCTTGTTTATAAATTGTACCTATGCTGGGTTGTTAAGATGGTTCAAAGTAATTTAATTTTGAAACTGGTATGGAGATCTGCTCGCTATAAGTACTTCGACGCGCGATCATTAATTTTTGTTGGCTTTTTTACAACGTTTTGGTAGATTTTGATCAGAGCGTTATCTTCAGCCAGTCTCACACTTTAAGTCAATCATAATGTCTACCCGTAAAAGTAGATTAGGTCAATTAATATGACGGAATACTTTCTATCAGTAATTTTTTTACCTGATTGCAGCAATCTGGATTCATGTTAGACTACGACCTTGCTGCTGGATTGGCAAGTGACGTTTTTGAACAAGGAGAACCTTCGAATAATGAAAATGCTCTCTAAAAACAATTTATAAGGCAAGTAATTTTTATGTAGGGCGACTTTAACTTTAAGGAGCATCTCCCCATGATACTACACAACTTTCCTCAAATAACCCATAAAAAATTCGAAGACGGAAATTTTAATGTTTGTCTCAGAGCAAATGGTTTTAGTTTAGTAGATGAGCCTACTAAACTACATCAATTTCTCTCGTCATATAAAAACAGGTACCTACCTACCTATTAGGTGATCTGCATCAAATTTGACAGATTCTTCACTTCTTCACTTCATCAGCCCATATCGGTCCCCACTGCTGGGGCACGGGCCTCCCTCAATAACATGAGGGGTAAATGCCATACTCACCACGCTTGGCAGACGGGTTGGCGAGGGTTTTGATATAATTGCAGAGTTTTCCTTCTCTGTGTGCAGATGAACTTGCTTGCATGTTTACCTTAGTCGCCTTGTACGACACCTCGGTAAGAAAGAGGGAGGTCCTATTCTACTCTGCCGGGGACTCACACGGCAAATGCATCAAATTTGACAGATTCTTAACGACATTTAATTTTATTCGAAAGCTATGCATTTTTTATTTCTTCTTATTTAAGAAACTTCCGATCTTGTGTCGAAATGTTCGATAGCCTTTTTGTAAGTAGCACACTTTACGGTTCGTGTGAATGACTACGTAGGCGCAGACCCGCCGCTGCGCACGCAATGCCCGTGCATTCGGCGCATTTTATCTACGTGGATTAGATAAAAATCTAATTTGAGCCTGGGATGCCAGGTGATTATCTTCTCAGTAAGTATGACATTAAGGCTCAAAATAGATTTTGATCTAATCCACGTAGATAAAATGCGCCGAATGCCCGTGCACAGCGTCTTTAATTTCTATCGAATTTATTTGCCGTCACGTGATGACTTGATGAACAATTTTAGCTCCACTGCTCCCCATGAAAGACGGCTTCAAGTCTTGGTTAAGTTTTTTGTTGTTAATGATTTTTTAATTGTTGTTATAAGCACAATGAATAAAGACAAGTTACAGGAGTAACCTCCTTTCTCGTTAAGATTAAGAACAATTTTTTAATGCACTGTGAGGTCCAGTTATTAATTTAGCTTCGAAAGCTGCTTTGGTCCTAGGTTTCTTGGGTTTATTGACTAAATGTACAGGGTCAACAGCACATCATGCTATCCAAAACTGTCAAATGTCTTCAATCGATTTTCAATTTTATCTTCAAGTATTAGAGTTTACTATCCATTGGGGAAATTTGACAGTTTGTGGTAACCTGATGTGCTGTTGACTGTACCAATTAAAAAAAAGAATCGCCTAGGGCCAAAGTAACTTTTTATTTGTGATAATGATAAATGGTGAAGAATATTTTTGTTTGATAGATTAGCTCTTTTTTCAATAAAATTAGTTTAAGGTTAGTTATTGCCAAACTTTAGTTTTCAAATTATACTTATTTTTACGTTATAATGGATTAATTATTACATTATAATTAATTCAATCGACCTTTTTGTTTATCTTTGTGTAAATAATTATAAATGAAATAATAAAATGCAAAATTATTGTAATTGTTTACTGGCTAGGGTAAATTTGTAATGTATATTTTGATATTTAAGGTACCTCCTTATGAAATATAATGTTAAAAGTACCAGTCTAGAACATTTTAACTACCTTATATTGTTGATGTAAAGAGCAAAATTGTCGAGCTTGATCTGCTCTTGACTGCACATAATTTTCGAAAAAATCTTGATGGACAAACTGTAACATTTTTATGAATTTTCCTTTATAAAAAGAAATGCAGTAAAATCAAAGGATATGTTAAGGTGTAAATATTGTGGCTAACATTGAAACTAGGTAGTTACTGACACGAAAAGTTATTGTTTTGTGAAATATTATGAATATATTGAAAACTCTAAGTTACCTATTTGTGGTTTTATTCACCCTAGTAACTCTTAATCAGATATCACGATACTGTTCACTGCCAATTTCGATCGGTAAACTTTGTTGTTGTGAAAAATATATATTAGCCTAATGCGTTGGCCCACAAATTGTACATACTTACTTACCATATTCCCCTAAGCGTAGGAGTTGGCAGTACCCTGATAGCCAGACGCGAATGGCCTAAGTATTTACTTATCACACCATGCTGGATGTGCGCTGGACTGGAGTGAATTAAAAATATGAAGCCTTTTGCTACTGCTTCCATGAGTCTTTTGTATAAACTCCCCTGTAGGTTGGTATAGCCAGCAGTATTGTATGTCAGGTTACCCATTTGCATTACGAAAGCTGGCGCTATTACAAGCGAGACAAGGGCGAAGTCAAAGTCAACAAATGTAGTCCGATATGCTGCCGTGTGTACCTAATCAAAAAGAAGTCCTTTAATATTTAACGGGCGTTTCTGAAAATGTCCGGGAAAAAACCTATCTTTAGCTATTTAGCAATGAGAAGGTCTTTGTTTTTAGCACTACATCTCATGGATCTATAGTACGTTGTTTTAGAAAAGATATACACTCGGCTTCAAAAAAATCGCACCTTTTAAGAAATCTATTTTAAACATCTTTCAATCGTATTTGTATTATGAAATATTGGTAATGTTCGGTATCATTTGAAAGGTAAGGAAACAGAGAATGCAAAAACAATAATTCATTCAATGTTTTTTATTGTAACTGAGAAAAATTTACAAAACAATAAAAATCCTTAAAAAACCCTAATGAAATCTGATTAATTTTTCAAAACAAAGTTGCTTAAAACTAACCTAAAACCTAGTGTTACCCCCCCCTAGCCCTAATGACGTCTTCCATGCGCTCCCTCATGGATCGCACCAACTTTAGGACCTCTTCTTGAGGGATTCTGTCCCATTCCTCAATAACGGCGTCTTGGAGCTCCTGAAGAGTCGCGGGAGCGGGATCACGGGATCTAACCTTGCGTTTCAGCTGGTCCCAGAGGTGCTCTATCGGGTTCAGATCTGGACTTCTCGCTGGCCACTGCATGACAGGGATCCCAACCTCTTGAAGGTAGCCCTGCACAATTCCAGCAGTGTGCGCGCGAGCGTTGTCGTGCATTAATGTGAACCCGTCGCCAATAAATCCAGCATAGGGGACCACATGTTCTTCCAGGATCTCTGTGATGTACCGGTGAGCAGTCATCGACCCTTGCCCGCGAGCACCGCCGGTCCGAGAGACGCAAGAAAGTTCAGTTTTGCCGTCGGCAGATATGCCGCCCCAGAACATGCAGGAACCGCCCCCGTATTCTACCGTCTCTTGGATGCAGGCTTGGGCAAAACATTCCCATTGTCTTCTGTATACTCTTTTGCATCTATCGTTGCAGAAAAGGCGCACTCTCGTTTCGTCTGAGAATAGAACAGCTCTCCATTGGTCCAGGGTCCAATTGACGTGGGCGCAAGCAAATTGCAGGCGTGCTCGCCGATGCGCTGCGGTTAATTTTGGACCCGTGGCAGGTCTTCTAGCCACAATATTTCTCTCCTTTAGTCTTCTTCTAACTGTAGAGACACTCACGGCCCTTCTACAAACTGCTTGAAGCTGCTGTTGCAACTCAACAGCATTAGAGAACCGATTTCTTAAAGACTTCGATACGACGAATCGGTCATCTCTCGCAGAAGTGCAGCGATTTCTACCAGACCCACGCCTTCGGACAAAGCCACCGGTCTGCAGGAACCGCTGGTACACTCTTTGAACAGAAAAGCGACTCAAGTGCAATTGCCGAGCAACATCACACTGACGTAGTCCTGATTGCAGTGGTGCGATAACTTGGGCGGCTTCAGCAGCAGTAGTGTCCATCTTCAAGGACGTTTTTCTGATGAAAGATATTCTTCTGTGTCTTCTTCGACTGTTGGTAGCAAATTTATCCCCCAATAAGTTGTATCGACCCTTTTATACCCAAAAAACAAAACAATACAAACAAAATTTAAAGAGGAGAATCAGTTCCATTGTCATTCACAGTGACTTAAAGTGTCAAGCTTTTTCTTTAATCAAATGAAATGGATATTTTTTTAAAGAGTTTTTATAGGGCTCTCAAATGATACCAATATTGCTACGAATAAGCATGGATGTATAATTATTGGATCTGGATCTCTTACTTTTGTATATCGCTAACACAAATATATACTGTATTTGTATAATTTTAGGGTTCACTTTTGAGACACACAAGGGAAAGTAGTAATCCGACTCAGGCGCGATAGCACGAAAATAGTTGTGTGTCCTTGTCTCTCAAATTGCCTGTATGTCATTAAGAGTAGGGTGTCTGTATGTTCGTAATAAACATGAGTTGAGTAATACACCTCCGTGCTAAGTGGAAATCTATGGGGGAGCAGCAGTGGATGTCTTCCGGCTGATATGATGATGATGAAACTAAATTTAAGCGTTATGTCTTTTTCTTTCTGAGTCGAAATGACAAGGACATGATGCTTCAATTTAGTTTAGTCCTGTCAAATTATTTTGGTGTGTCTGCCAGAATCGACACCGTTATCTGATAATTATTGTCAAGCACTTACTTTTATAGGTTTATGCTACAAGAATAAATTGGGTTGAATTTATCAAAACAAGTAAAACATGGGCACCCTACTGAAAAGAGATGCACTTCTACTTTGAGCCTCTCCTTCGGCTCGGTATTGTTATTACACTGCGAGGTCCAGTTATTGTAATAGGTCCATGCGAATAAGTTAAAGCCTATTTTTACGGACGTGCGATTTTTTTGAAGCCGAGTGTATTTACATCTTTGATCAAGATTTAGAATATACTCTATGATTTAAAATTTGTAGTTGACAGCGAACTTGCGTTTTTAAAACGCTCGTCTGTTATTGATGGTAAAATTTGTTTTTGTAATGGCAACATTATTTTTGACTGCTGTTTTCGTGCTTTTTACTGTCAATCTGACCTCGCAAGTCGCAACTAGTTTTGTTGGGGTTTTGTGCACCAAATAATAAGGAAAAAGGTAGTGGAAAGTGTTTAAAAATAATGGAGAAACCAACCATAACTGAGCAGCCGCCACCATATTCAGCCACTGTACCGCCAGGTAACTTGATATCTTTAGTTCTAATCATTGAAACTGAGTTGAAACCTTACCGCATCTTTGTAATGAATCACAATGCGATAACTATTCGTATTGCGCAGATTGCACGCCCAATTTACTTCTATGCCTTGAACTAGCAGCTCTGTCTTACATTGTTTTAGCTGGTATTAACCTTTTCTTTTCTTTGTATGTAATTTCCATACAAATTCATGTAAATTCTATTAGCCACCTAGAAGTATATCCTTCATTGTTGGTTTCACAATAATGCACCGCGCTGTCGTTGTTGTTTATCTATAATTAATCTGTTTTTGTCTGACATATTACTAGTTAGTGTCACAGCTATACCAATTAACCCTAATTCAATTATGAACACTAATTAAGAGACAGATAAGCAGGTATGCTATTGTTTGCGGTGTCTTTGGAAAAAATCATTTTAAACAAATGACACACTGACCAACAAATCACCTACATCATTAAAATGAACTGGTCATTGTCCTCTTCGTGATAATACATAAAAAATTTGGTTTGTTGACACTATCAGCAGCTGGAGCATGATCACGACAAACTCGCGCGGCACGCCACTCGGCTGATGGTGAAACTTTACTAGATTGCGTGAGGGCCCCGCGCAAAGGCTTGCTCGATGTCAATGTTGTCTCTGGCGTTGTCAATGTTGACATTTTGACGTAGGACTGCAGCGCATTATGTGCGCTATCTCCATCGTACATGTGATAACGGTTTTCAAAATTGATAATGTATTCTTAGTTCTTAGTTTCAAAATTGATAATGTATTCAATAGGTGGACAGAGTTTTTGTTTAATGTCTATTAGTTGATGAATAAATGATTTTAATAATTAATCAATAGACATTAATTAATTAAATGTAATGTAAATAAATAAATAAAAAGTCTTTGTTATTAATAGTCTCATTGGTTAATGTTAGATATTTATATTTTTTTACTTTTTATTTTATTTGTAGTTTAATAACTAACATCATGATTTTATTTCATTCACTTTATTAATAATTTTCCACGTTATAAAAACGTATAAGTCACCGACTTCAATCCCAACAACATTCGCAAATGTCACTCATTTATTTTGATGATGTTCTGGTTTGTAGTATCTTTTTGTTTTTGTTGATTTTTTTAAAAGCGCGAATCATTTTCGATAAAATTTATATGGGACAACCTCTTTCGAACAAAAAAATAATTTTGAAAATACAGTTGAATTGAGAACCTCCTCCTTTTTTTGAAAATCGACTAGCATGAAGCTCCTAGTCGAGACGAATCAAATGAGCACAAACACGGCGGAATTGCTTTATTTTATTACAGAGTTCCCATGGCTATTTACCGTCTCCATCATCAGACCCTGAATATCACATAGGATCGGAGTCCTTATTAATTAGACTCAAACACATTCAAATTCGATGGTATTACATAATTTTGTACAGAGATCCCATACTCCTAAACCATTCATCATCAGCTTCATCATCAGCTCAGCAACATCAGATGGTGACCATTAGATGCAAAAATCTACATAGATTAAGATAATTTCTGATAAACAGTGTATATGCCTACAAAATTTGAGGGTTTCCCTCGATTTCCCCAGGATCCCATCATCAGATCCTGACCTGGTGACAATGGGACCACCTCTGACGTATGACCTACCAAATAAAAAAAGAATTATTCAAATCGGTTTATAATTGCCGGAGTAATCGCGTAACAAATATACCAAAAAAAAAAAAAAACAGTCGAATTGAGAACCTCCTCCTTTTTTGAAGTCGGTTAAAAATATAATATCAAAAGTCTTTTATTCAAGCCACTAATCATTTACGCCAGTAAAACTACAGTCGGCTAGTATGGCGAAAGTGAAATAAATTGCAATAGCAGCAATTCTTTTTTTTATTGATAGATTAAATTCCCGGCTATCATTTAACGTAAGAATCCAACTAAAAAAGATACAACATACATTTATTTTTATGAGTTAAGTTTTGATATTTTTTGTAAATTTGTACAAAAATGTTAATAAATAACTTTCTGCACTATTAATTTGATATCATCCAGTTGTTTGAAAGTAAATCGAAATCCAACAATATTTATGATTGATTATGCTATTTTTATTAACTTTAATGTTGTGATATTAAAATAATAAGTAATTGTTGCAATAAAAAATATAATAGGCTAATTTTTTTATAGTATAGCTTGAACGATGTTGATAACTCAATTATTTTGAAAATCCAACTAGAAACGTAAAAAAAAATGACTTTTGCTATTTCTGTAGTCATTTTGCGGACAAAATAGAAATAGCGATAATTTTGGGTAGACTTTGTAATTTATGTTTTAAATAATACAATATTTTCGAAATCCAACAAAAAATTTTACATTTACCATTTTATTTCCAAAAATATAAATTGTAAGAGTTGCGCGGGTGGCGGAAGGGTGCGCGGGCAGCGGGCGCGCCATCCTGTCAATCTTATGGATGCTTCCATAATTTAGAACGTAATGATTTATTCGCCACGTATTGTTTACGTAATGTCGTTACGTAATTAAATGTCGGTTTTTCGTGTGTTAGATCCTTACTTCCTTACTAATATCATAAATGCGAAAGTAACTCTTTCTGTCTGTCTGTCCGTCTTTCACGCCTTAACTACTAAACCGATTTTGATGAAATTTGGTACAGAGATAGATTAGAACCTGAGAAAGGACATAGGCTACATTTTACCCCACAGTTGGGTACGATATAACATGTAGTCCACGCGGGCGGAGCCGCGGGTGGAAAGCTAGTTTAATATAAAGTGAAAGTTGTTTATTAATATAAGGGTAAGGCCGCCAAAACTGTCAAATATAACACAACAGATTTTGTGTTATCGTTACACAAATGTAACCCAAAAGTAACACATTTTTTGGTAAGTTTCATATCGATAGTTAAAATAATTACATAAATATAAGCATTATAAAATTGTACCGACTGCAGTGATTGTTAAGGGGGAAATTAGAAATTAATAAACAGCATTTTTTCAGGGTTAACAACGGTGAGTAGAAGTTGCTTAGAATGTTTTTGGGCGTGCTGCTAAGATGTTGACGACGCATTTTCTTTTAATTTGCGATCCTTTTTCAATTTTCTCTTTACTTATTCTTTTTTTTCTTCGTTATAGTTTTCTACTTTGTGTCTATACTGTAGTAGTTATTTTTTCTATGTCTATGAGTAGTGTTGTTTCATTATTCTTTTTCTTCTGCTCTCTAAACTGTTCAGGATTCGTAGTTTTTAATTTTCTGGGTGCCTGCTACATTAACATATTTAAGCTCACAAGCAAAAATTTCGAAATATGTCTACTGCAAGATACTATAAAAAAAACGACAAAATGCCACGCTAAACAATTTACAATTTCGACGGCCTTGCCCATAAATCAATATGTCTGAAATAGATAGGTGCAAAATATGTAATTTAAATTTATATTTTGATATCGTGCAAGTTGGTAAAAAGGGACTTGAAAGCTTGTTCTTGGCTAGTGAAACAAGGCAAGACGGAATCTTTCTACGATCTGCTGAACAACAGTCTTTTCGGCTATATAAAAGATGCAGAAAGGCATACATTAATCAAAAATGTATTGATGCTGCTGCAAAGCGACTTTGTGCCGGCGGCGAGTCGCTACCGCCACCGCAATTTTTTGATTTTGCGAAGACATGTTTTTTCTGCAACGGGGATGCCTCCGACGAATTCATCAAGGCTCAGTCGCAAAAACAAACATCTACAAAAGTATCGCGAGTTACTAGTGAGATGACTAAAACAAATATAATAATAAAGGCAACTAATCGCGGTGATGAATGGTGTGCAGAAGTAAGTACTTACTACTTATCTACTACCTATCTAATTTACTTAACCAACTCTTTTCTAATTTATTTGTCAAAAGAAAATCTTTGGTCAATAGCCAAATGGCAACATGTAGGTAGGTACCTATTAAAGTACCTACCCTTTAGGTTCAGTTACCTAAAGAATGCGAAAATAGTTACCTACCTAATGTCTAACTAGCATTGTTCCCTAGGGCATGAATTAGTTATTCCTATAGGTAAGTACGTACCTAATTTCTATGTTGTCCATGTCACTGTGATGATAATATACAAGATGTTGTTAAATCGATAATTTTGGTAAATTACTTATGTACTGTATTGACAATATACTCGTACACTAAAGCGCTCCACGTCTTTTCAATAACTCGTGGAAGCGACAAGTTTACTTATTATTTTATATTTTTTAGTATCTGACAGAAGCGTGTTTTTTAAGTTTTTTTAACCGACTTTCAAAAAGGAGGAAGGAGGTTTTATGTTCGACTGTACGTATTTTATTTTTTATTGATGTTCACCGATTTCTCCACCATTTATAAACCATTTTAAAAATTGTTTTTTTGTTCGAAAAAGTATACTCCAGAGATGGTCCCGTTGTAACCAGGTCAGGATCTGATGATAGAATCCTAGGGAAATCGAGGGACGCCCTCAAATTAAATAGGCACTTACATTGTTTCTCACCTACTTCCAATTATTGACACTAAAAATAGAAAAATAATTAACGTTTTACAAAAAAAACCGACTGCAAAAAACGAAAAATAAAAACGTAGCATTTAGGTGTGCTACGTATCTACCGATCTGTTTGAAGTCGCTGCAAAGGTGGATGCATGTATAGCCTATCAAACTTATTTGGCTTGGTAACTCTTCGATTACGTTCTGCGCTCTTTGTGTTTTGTTCTTCACTTTGATATCCGTCAAATACTATTACGCTTGATTTCCCGTACACTTTAATTAAATAATCCACATAAGTGTCACATTTGGTACCAAAAAGAGTTCCCTTCGCCCACGTAACTTTGTGAATCAAATGACCACCATCAACAATGACAATTTTGTCACTTGCTGCATTTAGTTCTAAATCAATATTGTCAAATAGTTTAAGAACTATTTTTCCGATTTTTTCGTTTTTTGCATCCCAGCTTCATCAAACAACGAAACAGGGAATGGTGCCAATTCATATTCGAAATAAGATTTTAGTTGGTCCTGTGACACACATTCACTCACTACATTAACACAGATTCAGTAGATCAGTAGGTACGTAGCACACTAAATGCAACGTTTTTATTTTTCGCTTTTTGAAGTCGGTTTTCTTTTTTTGTGAAAAATTAATTATTTAAACTATAATTATTTATGTTTTACTTTTTAGTCTAGATAACTTTATAAACAGAACCTGAACAAACACCAAGTGTGATGTATGTCGAATACATTAAAATTAAAACCATAAGAAATAAGCTACACTTTTTTATTTTATTAAAACTAAAATGCCGTTAACTATCGCATAACGACAAAGAAAATATCGAGGAAAAATTTAAAACTATGAATCCTGAAAAGTTTAGAGAGTGGAAGAAAAATAATAATGAAATAACACTACTACAGAACAGACGTAAAGTAGAAAATTATAACGAAGAAAAATAAAACGGGCAAGTGCAAGTTGGACTCGTGCACGAAGGGTTCCGTATCTTTACCTATAAAACCGGCCAAGTGCGAGTCGGACTCTATAAAAACCATTATCTCTATGAAAATGGCAAAAAAATCACGTTTGTTGTATATTTAACTTAAATAATTAATTTATTCTACTTTTTAGTATTTGTTGTTATAGCAGCAACCGAAATACATCATCTGTGAAAATTTCAACAGTCTAACTATCACGGTTCATGAGATACAGTCTCGGACAGACTTATCTATACAAACGAGCAAAAAAATCACGTTTTTTGTATGGGAGCCCATTTAAAAAAAAAATATTGTGGTTTTTAGTATTCTTGTTATAGGGCACATAGAAATACATCATCTGCGAAAATTTGAACTGTCTAACTACCACGGTTCATGAGATACAGCCTGGTGACGGACGGACGGACAGCAGAGCCTTAGTAATAGGGTCCCATTTTTATCCTTTGGGTACGGAACCCTAAACAGAATAACTAAGTAGAAAATGGAAAGGGATCGCAAAAAAAAAAGAAAATGCGCTGTCAACATCTCAGCAGCACGCCCAAAAACATTCTAAGCAACTTCTACTCACCGTTAACCCTAAAAAAAAATGCTGTTTCATTATTACTTATTTTCCCCTTAACAATCACTGCAGTCGGTACAATTTCATAATGATTATAAATATGAAACACGCTTTACCCAAAAAATGTGTTACTTTTGGGTTACATTTGTGTAACGATAACACAAAATCTGTTGTGTTACATTTGACAATTTTGGCGGCCTAACCCTTATATTAATATACAAAAATCAAATCAAACGAGCCCAAATTCAAAGGGTTTAATAGTTACCGTTGAAGAGTTCCACCATCTATCTTCTCGTGTCATCATCAGATCAGCTCGATGGAACCAAATATTGTATAATTGTATTGTCATCGGTATTACATACATCTGCAAAATTTCAAGTCATCGCAGCTGCCAGGCTGGACCACGCCACGCGCCATCAAACTATTTTAGACCGTAACACCGCTACACTACGCTCAGTTTGGAATGGGCGATTTTGTTTTTTTTTTTTTCTTGAATTTTTCACGAAAAATGTTGGATTTTGGTATTATTGTCTTTTTTTCAGTATTGTCAGAGAAGTCTACCATTTTTTATACCTATTACTTTTTTGCCATGCGTTTATAGCTATATTTTATAAAAATGTACAAAAGTTAAATAAATATAATTGGATTTTCATAAGTATGCAATCATAAACTATATCCAAATCGATTATAAACCAGTTCAGCTAACTATTATTTTTTTCGCATGAAACCATAAATCCTAATCAATTAAATTTAAATTTTTTGAAAAACAAAAATAAGGCGATGTTTTTTGGTTGGATTCTGTTACTTTTATATTTGTTACAGGTACCTCTATCATGAAAACTGTTCACTTAGTTATTACTATTTTTGCTGAAAATTCTAGGCCTTTATTCGCATTTTTCTTTTTTGAGGTATTTCTATATAATTTTTTAGTTGGATTCGAAAATATAGTCATTTTAAATAGGATGAAAGGCTGATTTACAAAAATACAGCCTATTGCGAATTAATGTTTTGCCAAACCGTAGTTTTACTTGTCTAATTTTAACATTTTAACATCAACCACAAAATTGATATAAAAACAATTTTTTATTTCTTTAATTTTGGGGCAAGTTCTCCTAAGACAAAGGCCTTAGCGGTTTCCATTCATCCATTTATTTCATTTTAATGTTCTTTAAACAATACTATGAATATGTCCATTCCAGGGACACTACCACAGACACATCCACAGCCTGGAGCAGGAGGGGACTACCCTCCACCACCACCAGGAGTTGGGGCCTATCCTCCCCCACCACCCGGTTACACCCCTTATGGCACCACCCCTACCATCACCCCGGGCTATGTACCAAACTATGGCGCCACCAACATCATCATTTCACCGCCAATCATAGCCGTCGGAGCCTGCCCTGCATGCCGTGTCGGGATCCTCGAAGATGACTTCACCTGTCTTGGTATACTATGCGCTATCCTCTTCTTCCCTCTAGGTATCTTATGCTGTCTTGCTCTTAAAAACAGGAGGTGCTCAAACTGTGGAGCATTGTTTGGTTAACTGTCCAAACTCTCAACTTGATTGCCATTGTCTAGAACATGCAGCTTAAAACGAGTTTTGTTGAATGAAAAAAAAATTATGACTCATGTATGAAAAACTAAATTTTGATAGACGGCACTGCTTTTATCATTGTGGCGCCGCTTTTATCAATTAAATACATTTTTAAAACAATCGTTATGCAATGTCTATCTATTGCAAAACAATGGACTGAGTTTAGTACATGTTTATGTTTTATGCAAACATTATTGTCCCTAGCTTTGAAAGACACTACAAAATTTGCATTTAAGCCAAATATTTTAGTCCTGTAAACATATCAGTTTAATTCAATAAATCACAGAAATAAAATTTAAATGAAAATCTGATTCGAACATGTATGTACCATTATTAATTATTAATTTGTTTATGTGTTTTTTATTTGTAATAAGTATGTAGGGAATATTTTAAAAGCAATTTAGTTTTAGCATTACTTAGGTATTCACTTATTACAAGTTATTATTTGTGAGCTTATCTTTTTCAATAATTATTGTATCATACTATTTTTCTAAAGAATAAGGCTTATGCTGTCAAAATTAAATTGAATAACCTGAGAGCTATTGAATTTGGGTGCAATAATTTCTTCAAATTATTACAAATACTTTATAAATTAATTACTTCTGCTTCATAGTTATTTAAGCAAACATAGTGTATTATAAATTATAATTCTGTCTACATAATAAATTATACTACTGGGCTGTCTGTAGTCATGAAAAAAATAAGTAGGTAAGTAATACAACCATTAATTAATTATTATTACCTGCTTTAATTATATGACCAGATTAGACAAGTGCTAATTAGGGTTATTTAACTTGATATCAATCGTGTTTCCTTCTGTTGCTCAGAAAACTAAACGATTTTCAGATTAAATTTTTATTGTAATTCAGACCAAAACAATAAATATAACAAGGTTAACAAATATTCTTGTAGACTGGATAGATTCTTATTCTTACGCTTTAAAAACTTATAACACCCCTCTCTTTTTGCGTCGGGGTTAAAAAGTAAGTAGTATAGGTATTTTATTATGCATTTTCAAAGGCTACAGATTTTCCAGGATGTTTATCTTATCCCCACTAATATTATAAATGCGAAAGTAACTCTGTTTGTCTCTTACGCTGTCACACCTAAACTACTAAACTGATTTTGATGAAATTTGGTACAGAGATAGATTAGACCTTGAGAAAGGACATAGGCTACGTTTTACCCCACAGCTGGGCATGATATAACCTGTAGTCCACGCGGTCGGAAAGCTAGTTTGCCATATTTTTTACAATGTACGCATTGATTTTAAAGCCAAATGTATCTCTAGGTACCATTTGATTCATAACCATAATAAAACAATGTTTTTTTAAATTAAACATCAGACAAAACAATTGAAAGTAGATAAGAAATGATTATTTTGATAAATAACTGTCTGACGTAAAAAGATAATAACATTGTTGAATGTTTTCATGCATAATATGCATATAGGTACATTATAAGTATTCATAGTGTATATATAATATTTTGATATACGCTCAAGCGTTTATTTCCTACAGGCGTAGGCAGAGTATTAAAGGGCCACGTAAAAAGGAACCCCCCTGGCTTCACAGTTATTAGATAATGATTGTGCATAAGTAGCGATGATATTTTCTTCCAAAAGCCATGTTTTACTGATCGCTTTAATATTATTGCCATTTACGAAAACCTACCCAATATGACAGAAAAAAAATACGAATGGGTAAACAGAAGTTAAATGTTGTAATGATAATTGGTACTGAGGCATCGTTTTTTTATTTGTCTACATATGCGTTTTGGTAATTTTTTTACTTATGTTGGATAAATTAAATCACACATAATGCAACATTCTCAGGAATGCTAAAAATGTGGAATAAATATCACATTTAGCGGCCAGTCTTAAAACAATTTGAAGGAAACAGCATGTTTTCCTAGTGCCAGAGATTTTTCAAAAATTGATTTGGAATTTTAAAGACTGTAGTGTAGAGAAACGAGTCGGTATAGCAAATGATTTGCTTGCCTTGGAATGGGTGACTGACTGGTTAAGTGAGAGACAAAAATAAATAAGGAAAAGTGCTCTACCGTGGCCAGCGCATCAGGTTACTCGTTTTTCATTGCTAAACCGCTCTTATCACAACGGCACAGAGTGCACGCGTGTGGTAACCTGAGTTGCGGCCGGCCGTAAATATGGACGAGTGTGCCTATGGTATATCTAAAAAAGTGTTGAAGCTCATGTGCTCTTTGAAATCATCCATACTGTATTTCCTTCCTAAAACAACACTATGATCGTTACACCTGACACCAGGGTTAGTCAAGTTCGCCACATACTTGACTATACCCACACTAAGAAGGAAGGATTATATACCATACACCATGACTCAGTTGATATTTTTTTGGTTAGCCGATCTGTCAGTTGTACCGACACAATTTCTGTAGAAACAGTCAATTATCAAACGACCTTTTACAGAATTAAAGATCATTTAAGGTCACCCTATCACTACCGACGAACGGTTGACTGTACATGTTGTAGTGATACTTTGTAACACAAAACTGTAAAAAAAAAACGTAAAAAACGTGTTGCTTTAGACTGATAATAAACATTCACAGCCAAGTCGCCTTCTGTTAAAGGTTTGTTAAGAAAAAGTAAAAATAAAGAATGTTATAAATAATGTTATTAATTATTAAGTAATACGTTAATGCGTGATCTACAAGAATTTTATTGAATTTGTATAGATTTTTCAGAATAAATTTTGGGAAGAAAGTGCTTTGTTTTTGTTACTATCACCTGAACTAAAGAATATAACAAAATTAATCGTGGACTTTTAATAACTCGAGTCTCAGATTCTATTATTCTACAAAACTCCTCAAAGTTGTAGAGAACTATTTTTTTAGTATGGTTTTCGTTTAACTGATACAAGGGGCCTGCTGTTTGCTATAGTGAAGATATCGAAGAAGTTGGCTTTGACACATTGCCTTGAGGAAATGGAAGTGAAAATAAGTGCCATCGGCCATCAGTATCAGCGAGATCAATTATTTTTAATTTCCGGCAGGTTGGTTTTTCACAAGTTGTCGTGGTGGCTTTAAATTAGTTTGCGAAACAATAGGTCGTGATTCTCCCTATGAAACTGAACAATTTCGCCACCTATATAAAAATTCCACAGGTACAAAGGAACATCAATCAGCTCATTGCACAAGTTCAGTACCTATATATAGATCATGGTCAAGTGTTACCCTTACTCATATTATAAATATGAATGTAAGTTTGTTTGTTACGCTCTTACGCCTAAACTACTAAACCAATTTTGATGAAATTTGGTATAGAAATAGATTAGACCTTGAGGAATGACATAGGCTACATTTTATCCCACAGCTAGGCACGATATAACCTGTAGTCTACGCGGGCGGAAAGCTAGTATATTATGTTTTCTCTGAAGTAGGTAGGTACGAGTACTTACCACGAATGTGAAACTGGACAACAGAAAGAAGAATTAAGGAGGTAAGTACACTGTTTTTTACATTTTGTGGTGAAATGATGGTAGTATACCTATGTGGATACCTCTCAAACCCCGATGTATTTACGGTGGTTGGTACGCAAGCTGAAACTACTAAAATCTTGCGGCGATGATTTTAAGGGTTAGTAAAAATAGGTGTCTTTAAAATAAGAAATGAATATTCGTTTGTCTTACCTACAATCCACATTACTTTAAAGCCCTAGATATTTGTTACCAGTATCCATATGGATAAGTAGGTACTTGCCAACTAGGTAAAACCTACAAGTACTTACTTAAAAGTAATTGACCGTTTTTACTGAAACGGGTTTGAGTAAACAACTTCCACACTTTGCGTAGGTTTGCTACTCAAATCAGTCCCAGCGAGCAATTCCGCTTTACTACCTACCTCGAAATATATGTCTCAGATATACCCGAATATTTGCCGCCATATCTTTTGAGACCTTCACACTTCACGGAATGACAACAAGGCCTGGAAGATAGCGGGAAACGGAGCGGATTTCTAAAACTGAAAAAAACAAATTCTATAATATTTTCTCTGAAATACTTAGTACCTGTGGTCTTTAACAGTATTTTGGAATAAATTAGTTCTAAAGAATCTAACATCAGATGCACTAGGCCGCATCATCACTGAAAATTACTTTGTAGACCGGCAGCGTGTTTAAATCGAACTAATTTGTCTTAAAGGAGGGTAACGTATTGTGATCTTGTGGGATGCCAAACTACTTACCTGATGTAATAAGTCTAACCTTATCCATTCCGAGGATGAAAGCTTTGCTTTTGAAAAGGTGGATTTGAAGTATCGCTGATTTCAAAGCCGTCAGACAACTGAGAAGATGTGAGGCATATTTTCTTATTCGGGTGTAGAAGTGTTAAGAGAACTGTCAAGCGAAAGGCTGAAATGAAATGAATTCTTAAAAGTCGCTTTGTGGTCGATCCTCAGAAAACCTGACTTTTCCTTTATTCCTAAGCAGTGACACGTGATTTTGTGCCACAGGTCCTTTGTTTGAAAACATGCCACTAAAAATTTAAGCATGTTAATGTATAATCTTTACTTGTGCAACAATTTCGTTCGCTATATTGTTTTCATCATTCTGTTAATATTTGCACAAGTTGCCGCTGGACTATTTAGGTACCATAATTTTACTGCTAGAATAGTATTTTAGCCGCAAGTACTTTAAGCAGTAAAACCCTAGACGTAGTGCCACTAAGCCTGGCACATAAACCCTGAGTAGTAGATTCGAGACCCAAATAAAACTCGTGCTTCGTTAATGTTGTGGAAAAGAAAGTGTCAGTATCGTGATGTAATAAAATAACTTAGAAAAGTAAATAGCTTAGTGCAAACAGATAAATTATTTTTTCTTGTTCCACAAGATTTAATTTAATAAGTATTAGGAATGAATTTAATAAGTATTAGGGTATTTTTTTATTCCGTTTACATACCATACTACTTAAGTATCTAGAGATAAGAAAGAATATGTATAGAATTATATATTCTTCGCCTGCGTGGAAAAGCCATTCTAAATTGTTCATTTCTCAATTGCAAATTTTCAATAATTGAAACTAGAGACGTTTGACGCCACATTTGTATTACTTCCTAATACATTTGATACCTGCTACCTACTACTTATAAAGTTCGCGTAGAAAAATAATTTACTAACTCTACAACTACCCTTTACTCAAAAACACGTTTATGCAAAAACACGTTGATCTGTTGCCAAGAAGCCAGGAAGGACAAAATAAATGAACTCTCGCTTTTACACACTGTTTAGCTGACTAATAATGGTGGAATTTACAAAAGAGAAATGTCTCCAGCTGGATATAAAAAAAAAAACAGAAATTTCAACTTTTTAAAGATTTATTTGAAGCCAGCTTCATTAAGGTTAAAATTAAGAATATTTTTTCTTTTTTTAAATACTACTACTACCTACATTACTTGACTTGGCTCAACGACCCAAAGTAGATCTTGGCCTCCGACATTAAAGTACGCCATTCCATTCATTTTTTTAAAATAATCAACCGACTTCAAAAAAGGAGGAGGTTCTCAATTCGACTGTAGGTTTTTTTTTTTTTTTTTTTTTTGTATATTTGTTACGCGATTACTCCGGCAACTGTTGTCCGATTTTCAAAATTCTTTATTTGTTCGAAAGAGTATACTCCTGAAGAGGTCCCATATAAATTTGATCGAAAATGATTCAGCGCTTTTAAAAAAAATCAACAAAAACAAAATATACTACAAACTAGAACATCATCTAAATAAATGAATGACATTTCTGTTTGTAGTTATTTGCTAATAGGCATTGTAGTCCGCAAAAAACTAGATATCTACTTTGTGCGAACTGTTGTTGGGATTGAAGTCGGTGACTCATACGTTTTTAACGTGGAAAATTATTACTATAATAACCGAAAGTCATGACTTGGTTTAGCTTGCTGAGAAAATGAGGTGCTAATTAAGTTTATGACGTTTGTTTATTAAATAGGGAAGGGGAAAAGGGCCGGTGTGGGCCAAGGTGTACTTGGTATTTACTTCCACAATGGTCGTAATTAAGGTACCGTAATTACAGACCTTTAGTATACAGAGACAGAGAGATGGAAAATGAAACTGAAAGCTTTGTATTAACAAGCATATTGTTATATTATTTTTCTTAGCCCCTGTAAATAAAATATGTTGTTCTTCATCTTAATAAAACGGTGAATCGTGATGATTGTTGATCTACTCGTAGAAAGCCTAACAATTTTGCAAACATATTCCGTTCAGTATGTGTCTACATATGTGGGTTTTGTTCAGCGTTTATGCTGGGTTTTGTTACATTCCAAAAGAAACCGAGGTCCCGGGAGATTTCTTAGTTTTAAAAATGGCGCATAGTGGAAGTGTGACTTTAAGTTGAAAACAGTTTTTGTCGTACCCCAAACCTATATAAAAGCTTATGTTTTATATTTTTTGCTCTCTTATTTCCCACTCAAAAGGCACTCTGAGCTCCTTACGAGAAATGATTATTAACATCTGTCGCTAACTTGAGCATTGCACCCTCTGTCCCGGATAAAATAAATAGACCGTATTTCCTTAAAGAAATGAGACTTAGTACTTAATTTTCTTTTATACGTTCTTTATTTTATCTTATTAATGTCATAGGAACCATAAATTACCAAGCTCATAATTATACGAACTAGGTATAGGTTTTTAAATAGTGATTTTGATGGTTTCTGTTTAAGATATTGCCATAAGTAGTTATTATTAAACAATATATATTTTTTATGTTGTCTACCCAGCGATCACTGTGGTATAATAGAGATGAAAGTAGGTATAATAATCTGTTTACAAGCCCACGAAAGAGATGTAGTGGTGTCATTCGTTACCGGCACCGAAGACAACTGTATTTGCTGGCACTATACCAAAATACAAAAATAAATATTTAATACCAAAAATTTTACTTGAGTCCGTAGCAAATATCTACAACTTTGCTACGGACTTTCGTAGCCAGATCAAAACCCATGACAACGAATACATATAAACTGAAATTGATTCTACGTATCCTTTTCATAACTAAAGTAATGTATCTATATAGACTGAGCTATACGTATTTCCTATCAAGGTTGGCAGAGCTTATAGTTCGGAGATATGTAATAGTACCTACTCCCTACTCGTATTTTGACTGAGAGATATCATGTTTGATTGTTTAGGTTTTGTGCATAGTTTTTTTTATGAACTTCACCAAATCTACTTTACAGCTCATACATAGAGCATCAGTGGTTCTAGAACCACTTGATGCCACATTTGACAATATTCAATTGCTCAATATTTGAAAAAAAAAACCGTGTAGGTATAGGTACTTGTAGATACTTAATTTACTTTCAGAGCAGCCTGAAAAATAAATCAGTAGTATCCAGAGAGCATCGTATATGAGACCGTTCATTTACGAACCGAGCCGGCCGCAGCATTTTTAATGAGGCCTCGTCGCATCGCTTCGTATTATATTTATTTTAGTGAATAGACACATTGAGCACGCTTTTTGGGGTCCTGTACAGAATATTAAAAAACTTTTTTAATGTGGCGCTCTCAATAGCGGCAAGTAGATAGAGCCTCTTTGCATAGTAATATATTATGTAATATTACAGATTACTACCTAACAACATAGAAAACAGTTTTAAATAAATTGGAATTTAGACCGACTCTCCTAAACTAAAGACCTACAAAGAAAGTTCACATATTTACCAAAATACCAATTGTTTCAGAAATGCCTACATAGAATCATCTTATGACATATTTTCACGTTCTTTCTTGTAAATGTAAAAAATAATACAATTACCTTCTTCGAAGAAGAAGAGTAAACATTCAAGAACGCTAAGCAACATTTACTTTAAAAATTTGTTTTGTGGCTTAAACCGACTCGAGATAATACTTTAAGTAAGTACAAGAAACTTTTCTTTACAAGTTTTCCATAACGATATCCTTTCCTAGTGTTATTATAGACCTTATTCGAAATACTTAAAGCTTAAATTTGAACGTATTTAGGGCCACGTCAATAACTCATAAGTTCTGAAAGGGTGAACTCTTGCCCAGCAACTTCTGTAGAGGGCTAAAAGAAAATATTAAAAGTAATTCATTCAAATTATTATGTTAATTCCACTTGGAAAATGGCCGGATTAAGAATTTCCTTAAAATGAGACTGAAAAAACTCATTTATTGGAGTCGGTACTTAAGCTACGAACCCTGAACAAATAATGAAAAAGTAAGTACGGTTTAGATTGCTCAAAACTTTTAACGATCTCATGGATTTATATTTATCTACGTAATAGTATGAGGAGAGGGCCCCCCCCCCTACTAACGATGATATCGTTTTGAGCGATGTCGATTGAACGCTTTCTGAAGAAGAATAGTATGAAGAATTTATGCATAATCCAAGTTGTTTGATTGAGTGTATTGTCAAAAAGTTAAGTCATTATGTTGACTCAGAATAAAAAAAATCGGTTTACTCCTCAATCTCTTCCCTGTTGTCCAACTTAAACGGTTCTTTGCCAGTCCCTTCTAAAATGAATCTGGTCAGTGTTGAATATTCTTAATGCGTTTTGTAATGTCTCTTAATATTCTTTCAGGATTGTCATTGTGAATTGAATTGCTAATAGGAATTTCGATAGACATAATCTCGGGGAATTTATATACTTAGAGGTCTAACCACGAAAATCTTGAGCAATTTTTAGTAAGTTTTATTAGAGTTTAAAAAAACAGTTAACAAATCAGTTTGATAATTAAAATAAACTCTTTTAGATACTTATATGTTTTTATTTTTCGCTGTAACAAAACATGATTTTATGAGCTCGTTTCTCATTTTGTTCTACAAAATTATTATTTTATTTTCGGAATAGAAATTCTATTGTTCTACGGCGTGGAAACAAGATATGTTCCGCCCGTCGTGACGGTTTGTGCTCCGTTTTCGTTTTCTTATTTCTCAGTTTGCACTACCTATCAAGGTAGTTTAATTTTTGATACCACATCCTTACTAATATTATAAAAAATGCGAAAGTAACTGCCTGTCAGTCTGTTACGTTTTCAGGCCTTAACTACTGAACCGATTTTGATGAAAGTTTCAGAGATAGATTAGACCTTGGGAAAGGATATAGGCTACATTTTATCCCTGGGCACGATATTGGCACGATATAACCTGAAGCCCACGCGGGTGGAGCCGCGGGCGGAAAGCTAGTAGATCATTATTTCTAAACTGAATGTTTTTATATAGCTGTTGCTAGTTGGCGGTTAAAAACTCTGACACCGGGGTTTTAGTCAATTCGCCACATACCTACACGATAAGGAAAGAAAAGCTAGACATTGTATTAAAGTCAAGTCTCCAACTCATCCACACACTTACGCCCACAATCCCTGACGGGGTAGGCAGCGAGTATCACATGGTTTGTTTAAAGTCAAGTTATATTTATTAAAAATAGCCTACGTCTAAGTCCTGTGCTAAATCTATCTTATACAAAACATCCAATTTAATTCAGCCGTTGAGACGTAAAAGCGGAACAAACAAATTCACAAAGTACTTCAGGTAGGTACCTATCATTCCCGTGTCTTTTACACTGATTGAGAGGCGAGCGTAGTACCCACTGAGCTACGTGTTCTTTCGACAGACTGTTGAAACATGTTTTACACGTATTTTTTTAAATCGATTTATTCCATTTCCCATAGGAATTTCAGGAAATCTTTTCTAAGGCCCGTATTACAGAAGGAGACTCAAGTCTTGATCTATGCTTAAGTATGATTGTCTCTTTCATCACAGCTACTTAAGTATAGTAGCAGTCGTCTCGAAGTCGGAGTCTTCGTTACTTATGGAACGCGCTTGCCAAATTCCATGCTTTTAGACACAGCAGATCAGTCAGTCATTCAGCCAGTCAATTTTCACTTTTTTATACTTATAAATGTAAAACCATTCAGTTGCGCGGTATAGCGTGAATTATTTGTGTAAGTTTGTAATATAAAGGCACCCTTTTATGAATAGTGTCGTCGCCGCGCCGGCGACGGAAACCGGCGCGATTTCAGTAGCAGATAACAGGCGTAGAGGGGAGCTGGAAACTCGGATGTGGCGTTTTACGTAAAATACTTAAAATTAAGAAAATTTTCCCAGAAAATTTTGTGTAAGCCGACTGTCGTCGCCCGTGCCGGAATAAAGGCATGGCGCGTGTGCTACGAGCAGATATAATATCCATTGGTCATTTAGGTATTTAAATAGGTAGTATGGGGAACGTTATATAAGTACAAATCATGTGTCATGCGGCGTGTGTGAAAAGAAATTAGAAACAGAGAGTCCAGTTAAATTTTGACATCCATCTTATACACAAGAACTCCTTTCAAATTCTGGATAGAAGGAAACATCGTGCCTTCCTATTCAGCCTAAAGTCGTTCGTTGTTAGATCAAGGCCTCCCATCGAAACAAGGGGGTTTAGGCTATAGTCCATAGTGCTGGCCCAATGCAGGTTAGACGTGCGGGTTTCATACTTCTTGTAATTGCCAATTGCCATAATTCTTCCATATTCATATATTTTTTACCAATCACTGCTAACCGCATGTTAGTCAGACCGGTTGGCGAGGGTCTTTTTTCATCAAAACTTATTCAGTAGGTTTTCCGTGGTACTTAGTATCCATCTATCTTTGCAAACATCCATCCACCACAAGCTATCGCGTTTATATAAGGAGAAATAAAAGCTGCCTTAAGATTTAGTTACGACTTGCGATATCAGTGTAACAATCGTAAAGCTTAAGACAATGCCAACCCGATTAATCGATTCACAACAGGTGCCAAGGTCTTGTTTCAAGCCGTAGGTATCCTATTTTGCATTCTAACTACCACATAAGTACGATTTAATTGATAAAATTGCTCCTTGGGGTGGCTATTGCAGAAGATGACGATTACGATTTAACGATAGATCTAAAAAATACTTGATAGAAATAAATAAAACTCAGAATGAACCAGGAATAGTTCGGATATTCCCAGGCATACTGCAAAAGTTAGTAAGAGGGATGCGAGGGTTTTGCTGTATTATGGGCGAAAGGCTGACAAACTCCCACTGTTATACGTCATGTTGCATCTGATAATCCTTAGAATTTATGTCAAATGTGGCATCAAGCGGTTCTAGAACCATTGATGACCTGCTTACCCCCATGAGGATTATACATACGTACAGAGTAAACTAGGACAAGGTCAACCTAACTGCGATGTCGATTTTTCGCCATATTGCCACTTATATCTACCATGAAAATCATTTTGTACACAAGCAATGTATGATGAATTCGAGATCAATCGCAATCGACTTCACAATCTGAAATAGGACCCGAAAACTTGAACAAATCTAACATGTTCTCAGTGTTGCCAGATTCAAAGAGGTGAATTTCCGTAATTAATTGTGGGCTTGGTAATTACAAACTTGGTAAACAACACTAACGAGGTTTACCTTAACTTAAACATCGGTAGGTAGGTCTTGTTTATCGCTGATTTTGTACAATTGTACAAGTGTAACTGATGAAATAAGTGGCAAGGAGTATTTCCTACCTAAACAAAAAATAATTCTGGGCTTATAATAAAGTGACCGCAGACAAAATGATGGGTGACTAATAAGTCTTTCAGAACTGTATACAGGGCTTTAGGTATCTTTCTCTCTTTCAACCTCTCGGGTGGTTAATCAGTCCATGAAACTGAACAACTTCCCCCAGGAACATAGGTCAAAATTAGAAAAAAAAAAATTGATCTCCCATACAAAATGCGCTATAAGTTGAAGTTTGTATGGGAACTCAAAATCTTTTTTTCTTATTTTGACCTATGTTCCTTGGGAAAGTTGTTCAGTTTCATGGACTGATTAACCACCCGAGAGGTTGAAAGAGTGATACCTAAAGCTCTGTATAGGGTGATTTTAAATTAGCAAAACTTTAGGAGGTAATTCTTCCCCTGAAACTGAGCAACTTTCCTTAAGAAACCCATGTGAAATTCTCAAAAAAATTCGACTTGAACTATCGAAATACTGTAGTTAAATGGAGACGAAATTTTTTTTCCTATTCTAACATATGTTTCTTACGATTTAAAAACAAATACGCCACACATTTAAGGCTTTCCTTTGTGGAGTGGACTACATACGCAAAAAAAAAGAAAAAATGCACTCGGACCCGAGATTGCCCGAAAACAAACATTTGCTTTTTACACAAGAGACTTTTTTCGACTGCAAGCGTCAAAAACACCATCTACATTGTTATAGAGGGTTAAAAACTTGTGTCCCCACACTTTAAATAAAGCGTCAAACTTTGTCGCGTTATAAAAAAACGGTAAAACAAAACTCGAAAAGTTCCTTTTATATTTGTGTCGTTTCTGTAGAGAATTAGCTAGCGTTGATTGAGGGACTTTTCCCAATTCCCCCAAGGTTGTTCCCACTAACTCTAGAAAATGGTAATCCATTCTGTGGGAAAAATTGAATTTTTATTAGATTAGCGACGCATGTCAAAACTGTTTTTACTTGACCTTTTGTAAGGCAAAAACACCTATAAACTAGATTACGGACGTAAAAATACGTTACTCATTCAACCTGCCCTATCCAACTGGCTATGTTCTATGCAGCAACACGCAAAAGAACTTAAAAAAATCCCACTAACTCCAAAATGTACAGATCATCTATGTAATCTATGTAAACAAATACATAAAAATAGTAAAGTAAATTGTTGTTCAACTGGCACTGATGACTCCACTAGATACAGATGTTTTAAATCACTGCGAGTTAATGCAAACATTTAAAAATTTTGATTAACAATAGATTTAGAATCATTAGGAGCAACCCTCCTCACAGATGTCCGGTGGTGAAACATGGAGTTTTAAAGCCTCTCCCGGTAATGGATGTGGTGGACAGAAGGTACATCACCTATTCATAACGTTTGCCGCGGATATGAGCGCGGCTTTCACTACGCAAATGAAAAAGCAAGAACAACTTGTGTGAAAATGGGAAACGAAAAATAGATTGGTGTCAAACACAAGCTTGACAATTTTATTATTCAGAGATTTAGATTTACACTTTAAAGCAGTTCTGCAGATACGATAACAAGTTTAGGTTCTATACAGGGATATTTTATTATCGCCATCCGAATTTTTCTTACGTTGTCAGTAACGTTGATAGAACGTAAATAAGGAGGAAAACAATAGTTTTTTCCAAAATTTTCAGAATTTGATACCCCTTTTTAACGTCTTAGATAATGAATTTTTTTCCGTACAAAATTTTTGATTTATTTTCATGCTTCAGCTTGAAATATTTATATGAAACGTAGAAACAAAAAAATACGGGTCTGTTAAATTTTCATAAAGTTTACGTACAAAAAATTTGGATGGTGACAAAAAAATCTTCCTGTATGAAATCAGGGAAATAAACCGTAAATTATTTTTTTAAAAATAGTTTTGACCATAGGGAAACTTAAAATCTTTTTTCTATGGTTCAAACCAAATATACCTACTTTAGCGTTGCTATCTGATCACAGGAAAATTTGAATAAAATCAAATAATGTAAAAAAAAACTTACTTCCATAGCACACCTTTGATTTCAGAGATCGGCAACATTTCTTAGTTGCATTACACATACCATGCAGTTGTCATTTAATTAATATTCCGCAAGTATATAACATACATTTCTTCATCTTGTTTTACAACAGAACATCAATATTTTGATGCTGTTCCTATAAGTTTATACACAAGGTTTCTTTAGCTGACTCCAAAAAAAAAATTCATAAGAATAAAGTTTATTACATACTTTTTGCATCCTGTTTTACAACAGAGGATCGATATTTTAATGCTTTTGATGTTTCGCTTTACCTTATTTCTAGAATAATTTCCACTGTTCATTGTTTCAGGGGTCACCAATATTTGGTCGTTCGAGCAACACGTTCGGCTTATTATTTGAGCCTGTTATGTACGCGGGGGAGAATAATTGCGCGTTAACAGGATTGCCTTCGTGAAACACACTTTGTCACGTGATATATTTACCGTATATGTTATTAGTATTCGTTTGTTCCTCTACAAAGGGTTTTGTTACTAATTTGTATGACGCGAGAAATGTTTTCGGATTTAGGTATTTGTTTTGGTTTTACTTTGTAGTGCCCGCAATTGCGTATTGTTGTCAGACTATAATATGAAACAACATTTTAACAATTAAATCTAATTTTAATGAAATTAATTATAGACTGAATTTTTTCAGAGCCTCATCTTGATATACTATAAAACAAAGTCGGGTTTGTTCGAACACTTATAAATCGAGAATGACTGGATCGATTTTCGTGGTTCTTGATTTGTTGTATTTATCTCCGTCCCGACTAGCAGAATAAGTATTAAAAACACTGGAAAATTGACGAAAAAATTCCCACGGGAACGAAGTCCCGGGTGAAAAGCTAGTCTCAATATATAAAACAAAGTCGGGTTTGTTCGAACACTCGAGAATGGCTAGACCAATTTTAATAAAATTTGGTATGGAGGAAGCTGACAGCCTGGATTAACTCACATGCTTCATAATTTTCCCAAATTCTTACGGGAACTAAGTCCTGGGTGGAAAGCTATAATATAACATACTCTCACGAAACCGTTATAACGGATTGTTTGCGGGATCAATAGTCTCACAATACTTCATTTATTCTGTCGAAAAATAATCTGACGAATGTGTCTTAATTCGAAGTAAGGGACCGCGAAGTACACTTTGAGTATAGCTGCTGTAGTAGATGAATGATGAGTATGTTGAGCTTTGAACTGTAGCTGTAAATTTAAAATGGAATTTAATTAATAATTCTACCACTGCTGAGTTCTGCTTAGTTACAAAAAGAAAACAAAAATTTCATCCATTGGTATTCTGCATGCGTTTTTCACTTTATTCGCTTTCAATTGATAAGCAGCCTTTGAGTGCTCCAACTGAACTGAAATGGCAGGCAATCATGTTGTTTTTTCCAGAAAAAAATCTCTGTGTTATTCGTAAAGGCAAAGTGAAAATAAAAATGCAGGTTCTGCTTTAAAATTCCGTTTAAAACGTACTCTGCAGTTTGCTTTTTTTCCTTGAAATCATGTGTTATTAACGACGTTGGTTTTAGACTTATCAATGATTCTATTCCTGGAATCCTGTGATTGGCTTTTTAGGGTTCCGTAGTAAACTACGAACCCTTATAGTCTTGCCTTGTCCGAGGCTTTTCTCGAATAACCCTAGTGAAATTTGGAATATATTGATCATTCCGACAAAACTGTAATTAACAAAATCTGTTTCTTTTATTACTTGCTATTTCCATTGTGTGGGTTGTCATTGCATAGCTTTTTTGAAGATAACAGGGGTTTGTGATAAATGTTTTTCAATGTAGGGATCCTTTTTTAAACATTATATTTAAAGTGTCATTTTTTGTAACACCCAAGAATTCCCCCAACCCTAGCTAAGTATACCGTTGTCTTTCAAAATCTGAATTTACGATATTAATATATGTAACGGAGTTAAAAGGGAAACTACTATAGCTAAGTTTGTTTTTCAAATTAACGAGTAATTGTCGATCAAGTAATTATGTAAATGTACATAGTTCTTAAACTACGGAATCCTACACCGCACGTGCCCCGACAAGCTCTTGGCCGGTTTTGTAGCCCTGTTATCGGAACCAGTGAGTGGAATAAGTATGTTGTATAAAATATAATTGTATTATCGAGTACAGTCTGGACCAAGCTGTAAGATTTTTCTGTAAGAGAGATTAAAAAATAAAGCAAAGAAAAACATTATTATAATAAAATAAGTAGCTAAGTACACCTATTAAAGTTTTTATTTTAATTAGCCCGTGCTGTCCCACTGCAGGGCAAAGGCCCCTCTCATTTCATCCAGGTGTCTCGGTGCTGTGCGGTGCTTGTCCACTCTTTATCAAAGGCGTCTAGCTCATCTCATCCAGCCAGCGCTTCCTGGGATTAAAGATGACCGAGAATATATTTAAGAAGGTCTGATTCCGGAACTGTTTCTTGATTGATTTAATTGTTCAATCCATTTAAAAAAGGTCCTGCATTTTATCTTTCATATCGTTCGCCTTCATATTTCTAAGGTAGGCCGCCTATCTTTTGTGATATCAGTGATTTATTGTTTTTTTTATTCTTTAACGAGGGCCGTAGACCCTTTTCCTTGCATTGTTATCAGCGCATTATTTTAAGGGTTGTGAATTTCTTTAGGACAGGTTGATATATTTTAGTTGAGGTATATGGTACGAATCAAATAATATAATGTTACAGAGTCTTACCACGGTTACTATTTTTGATGAGTATCCATTTTTTTTAAATTATAAGTAGGGTTAAGTCTAGACCATAAAGGTCAAAGATGAGATCGACGATGGAGCAAGTTAACCCAGAAAATGCCTATAAAGGCACTGGTACTCCCAAGCACCGACGGAACACAGCAAGCTGTTTGGCGTTGGACTTCAGTAGGAGGGTGTTCGCGAACCAGAGTCGCCCTTTACAGAGCCTACCACACCGCATGAGACCATAGGACGACACCTCAGATTCAGAAAAAATGAAGTGTCGTTGCCTGGGATGGATTACTAGGAGGCTGGATGGATTACTAAGAGATGGGGTGGTGTTATTCTCAACCGATCACCACACGGCAAAAACCTGAAACCTTCGAAAGTAAGTGGGTATGTCCTTTTCATTTGTATTAGGTGAATAACATAACTATTTATTTTAAAGTTAGGGTTTTATGGTTTCGCTAACTATAGCGAAAATTTAGGGGGTAATTCTGTTCCCAAAGAACCTATATGAAATTCTCAAAAAAAAAATGTTCGACTTCTCAGTTGTATCACAGAATATACAGGGCTTTAGGTATCTCTCTTTCAACCTCTCGGGTGGTTAATCAGTCCATGAAACAGAACAACTTTCCCAAGGAACATAGGTCAAAATACGAAAAAAAAATTTGATCTCTCATACAAAATGCGCTATTTACTAATGGAGTTATATAGCGAAGTACATGGAGAAGTATTTGTTTTCATATTTCGACCTATGTTTTTTGGGATAATTGTTCAGTTTAGTGGACTGCTTCACTTCCCAAATTTTCGCTAGCTTATTTAAAGTTACCTAATATAGGAACGGCAACGGTCATAGCCCAGTTGGTAATGAGCCAGACTCCGAAGGTCGCGGGTTCAAACCCTCGTGCAGGCCTGTACCACTAAATTCTTCTTTTCGGATTTATTTACGGATTTCTAATTATCACTTGCTCAACGGTGATGGAAAACATCGTGATGAAACCCGTCCGTTCAAGAAAATTCGATTTCGAAAGACGAGCGGTCCACCAACCCGCATTGGGCCAGCGTGGTGGACTATGGCCTAAATCCCCTTCGTGTTTCGAAGAGAGGCCCGTGCCTCTCGGTGGGGATGTATATGGGCTGGTAAGAATATAGGAACAATGTGCTCCATAGATTGAAGTTTTTTGAAATATAGAACCCGAAAAACTTTTACCGAGTACTTTAATTTAATCTATACCTCAGTTTGAAATGTTTATGAGAAGTATTAGAATATACAAATCTGGTTCTTCCCAGAGTAGGTACTTACATTTCGTCGGAGCTCTACCTTTCTGGGCCTCGATTCTGTAAATTCAGTTGTGTGTCGATGGAATGGTCGCCATTTTATCCGGTCAGATGGCGGAATTAAGAACTACATACATCTATGACTACTGCTTTGACTGGTGGTGCCACCACCACCTGAATTTTCAGTTGGCTGTGGCGCTGCTGGTCGGGGTGGTTGTCAGCAAGTGTATGAAAATTGAATAGTTCTCAATTTTGCCACCTGAACAGATAAACTGACCTCCATTCCATCGACACACAACTGAATTTATAGAATCGAGGCCCAGAAAGGTAGAGCTCCGACGAAATGTAAGTACCTACTCTGGGAAGAACCAGATTTGTATATTCTAATACTTCTCATAAACATTTCAAACTGAGGTATAGATTAAATTAAAGTACTCGGTAAATCTATTCAGGTGGCAAAATTGAGAACTATTCAATTTTCATACACTTGCTGACAACCACCCCGACCAGCAGCGCCACAGCCAACTGAAAATTCAGGTGGCGGTGGCACCACCAGTCAAAGCAGTAGTCATAGATGTATGTAGTTCTTAATTCCGCCACCTGACCGCATAAAATGGCGACCATTCCATCGACACACAACTGAATTTTCAGAATCGGGGCCCGATCCATTACCGCTCGATCTCTTACAAGATTATCTCATTTCATTGTGTACGAAATTTCCAGGAGAGATTTGTTTTACGAAAATTCAAATAGAATCGAATCAAAATCGAATTTCTTACATCAAGTTAAAAAAAAACATTATGTCTATAATCCTCTAATCTTGTTATTTTTTTTCGGTCAAAAATGAAAAGAAATAAAACTATTTTCATTTAAAAAAAGGAAACTAGGTACTTAGTTTAAAAAAGGTACTAACTGATAATTCACATCCAAAAATCCAACAACTTTACAACTGCTCTCGAAGTATCAATATCCAATATCAGTGTCTGAATTGTATTGACTTGGAAATGTCTTTTCGTTCGCTCCAGTATAGGCTCCCATTTCACGAAAAAATGCGATCCCCTTATATCTCGGAGGGTTGTGAAGATATGATATTTAAAAAAGGCTCAAAAGATGCGTATTCACAAGAGCTGTAAGGTGTAAAAAAAATGTTCGAGAAAGTAAAAAACGAAATAGGTTATGGTGGAAATAGTGAAAAAAAAAACAATATTTTCCGAAAAAATTGCGCTCGATATTTTGGAAACGAAGAATGAAATCCAAAATTTGAAAAAAATTCCTCTGGAAAATTTAGTCAGCTAAAATTTGAGCCTAAAACAAAGACGATCGGGTTAAGGGTTTGCCCTTCAGCCGAAACCTTTTTGAAAAAAGTCAAAAAGTCAGATCGAAATTTTTTCGAATTCCGTAGATTCATTTCCAATGTGCTCGATAGTCGTGTATGACGCACGAAATCTGTGATTTTTTTATATACAATAAAGGATTTACTTGCAATACTGAAAATACTCTATACTAATATGTTTGTACTGTAGAGCGTATTGTGTTAATATTTTGAATCTTGGATCATAAAATAGAAGCTTGAGTCGCCAAGTTCGAAGATACACCATAACTTCCATTACTTGTTAAAAGCTTGCAAATTGGATTCTGTGCGCTTTCGGTTCATCGGTACACGAGTTATAGATATACAAGTACACCTACTTAATATGTATACTTAACAAACATACTCTTCTCAAGTAAAAACTTGGGTTCTGAAATCATATTACCTCGTTAGGTACTCAAAATGGTTAAAGCGGCCGAAGGGCAATAGTTTACATTTAAAACCTTTGTTATGTATGAAAATGGTTTAAATAGTGGAAGTTTGGAAGCGTACCAAGTACCGCTATCTCTTCGGTACGATTTCTGAATAAAACGAAAATTTTTATAAACTGCTTGACCGGTCAATTCAATTAATAAGGCCGCCTTGTTGTACACTATGTTTTATGTTCTGTTAATTGTATTGTATGTCTTTGTGTGCAAATAAAGTATATTGTATTGTATTGTATTGTAATTTTGGTATCCACCCAAGTTTCTTGACCACTCAGGTGGTGGCTTAGCGATCCCAAGGCTATCCTTGGGTTTTTTGTCCACTGATGATAATTGTTGAGGAAACGACTGTATCCGGGCACCCAGTTCAGTCGTTCAATTACATTGAAAATCCTTACTAATATTATAAGCGCGAAAGTTTGTATGTATGGATGGTTGTATGGATGTTTGTTACTCTTTCACGCTCAAACGGCTGGAAGAATTTTGATAAATTTTAGTATGGAGGTAGCTGATAGCATGGTTTAACAGATAAGCTACATAATTTTCCCAAATTCTGATGGGTACGAAGTCCCGGGTGGAAAGCTAATTATACATAAATTCCATACTATGCACATCAACACGGTCTTGGGATATTGCTCGATTTTTCATACAAAAGAGGTCTGTTTAAGAAGCTATAAAAGCATACTCGAGACACATGGGGCGCTACAACATTCAAACGAGCAAGTGCTACGCCTGAATTTTCAATTCTAATCAGTAAATTTTGTTTTACTTGAAATTTGTGCAAACGTGACGAAAATGAAAAAAAAAAAGCGTAAATTCGACTACTTTCATACAAAAAGCAGGCAAAAAGTGCATTTTTATTTTCGTTTTCATCACGTTTTCGCAAATTTCAAGTAAAACAAAATTAATTGACTAGATTTGAAAATTCAGGTGTAGCACTTGCTCGTCTGAAAATTATAGCCCTCCATGTATCTCGAGTATGCTTTTATAGCTTCTCAAACAGACCTCTTTTGTATGAAAAATCGTGCAATATCCCTAGACCGTGTTGATGTGTGTATTTGCCTTTTTTTACCGCTGAAAATAAGTTGACTTAGACGCGGGCTAAAGGATATTTGTGTAGCTTTAATTAATATTTACCTACCATGCATAACGAAATACACCCTTAACCCATTGAACACGCTGTTTCGTAAATTAAACAGGAAATTAATTTCAGAAAGGATGGAAAGGCTAAACAAGCAAAATTCATAATCACTTTAACCAATATTTCATTCGCATTAGTACTTAAATAATTATTCACTGTGGATATTTAGGACAAAAAAGAGTAGATATTCGCTTATCTACTCTTTTTTGTCCTAATATCAAACCCCACAGAGAATAATCAAAGTACTCTCGATAGAGTAGAGTGATATCCCGTCACAACTAAATACCCTTTTTGTTTTCATTTCTTTGGTTAGGTATGCTTCATTCAATGACCCTGAACAGTTGGAAACACTATGTATACTTCTGTTCATTTCTATTTTTTGGTTGTTTCATTGTGTGTCGTTTTTTATTTCTTTACTTGAAGGGCTGGAGAGAGTTCGTAAAAGAATAATTTTAAAATCAAACATGTTGTATCATCCCCGACATTTGATTCCTTATAACTTTTAAACAGCTAAACTAATTTTATCAAATATAGCTAAAAACCATTTCGATTACGTCAGCTTTGAAACAAAAAAAAACGCATCGAAATCGGTCCATTCGTTTAGGAGTCACGATGCCACAAACAGACACATGGACATACAGATAGATACACGTCAAACTTATAACACCCTTCTTTTTTGTCGGGGATTATAAAGAGTTACAGGACGGTAATCTAGTACCTACCTATTTCTCATTTATTTTACAATTTATAGCAATAAAAATTAGGTTTACGGAAGACGCTTACAGCTGCCTACAGATCGTTTTTGTGTGACGACACTATTATAATATATTCTGTGGTGATGATATGAATTTTAACCTCTTTTTAATACTTTTAAAAAGAACAGATAAAGCTTTTAGGTAGGTAAAACTAAGTATGCATATATCTACCTTTTTTTTATCTTCATCAGTGACATTAGCAGGCACTTTAATTATTCAGGGAGTCATTTTCGTTCCTATCAGCACATGAAGAGGTATTTGTAATATTCTGTCATGTGTCTGTTTTCACATGAAATTGACGGTTTCATGTGGTAACTACAATGTTACTTGTATACTTGGGTTTTTTATTGCCGCTTTAAGGCTGTTATAAAAAGTTGCTGTGAATTTTGATTTGAACTTAATAAGGTACCAACTTCGAAATCTCGAAATATAAACACGCTGGGAATCCATTTTAGAAAATCACTTTTGTGGAATATCAGCATGACTGCGGTAACCCGTGATATTTTAGTACAAGTAGGTAAGGTCTTTCCCACCTTAAGAAAAGAAAAAAAAAGTTTTTGTGTGACGACACTATTATATATTCTGTGGTGACGATATGAATTTTAACCACTTTTTAATACTTTTAAAATATATTTATATTTAATACAAAAAGAAGTCAAAATACATTTTTCACTCGATGAGTTTCAAGAATTGATTCCTAGATTGAATAAAATAGTAAACTTTAGATAAGTTCTTTAGTAATTGTATTTAGAAGTATGTATTTTATACTATAATTGTCCTCGTTAAAAACATAAGAGAATCAACCAACTTCAATCCCGACATTGCCTATCAGCCGATAAATAAACACTAAAACCTTAAATAAATTATGTGCTCAATCAATTTCGATAAAGTTCATATGGGACCACCTAAGGAGTATACTTATAGTTATCGCGTAACAAACGTACAATAATAAACACACAATCGAATAAAGAACCTCCTCCTTTTTTTGAAGTCGATTAAAACGGGTACAATAACTACTTTCATGGGCCTTCTTATAATTCGAAAACGGCACGGCAAAATTGTACTACCATTTCCTCCTATGTAATAGTAATACTAGAAGCTGAGAACATAGGGGGCAATGGTAATTCAAATTTCGAAGTGCCGTGCCGTGCCGTTCGAATTATAAAACGGCCCATAGATTTGCACTAAATCAATACGACAGTAGCAATGGACTTTGGACATGACATCACACTAAACGTTGTCAGTACGTTAATGATTATATGTATAGACGATGGATAGGCTGACACGCGAGTCCGATAATAATCAGGCGGAATTCCGAAATTAGTCGATAATTGAAGTGTACTCAATTATCCCTCGCTTACGTGGTCTCGTGTTGGTAATAGGCCCCCTGATCAAAGATAGCGCATAACTTACTTCTAAATTATTCATTTAAATGACGGCTGGTCCGGTCGAATGGTAATGGCGCTACCTCTTGATCAGTAGGTCCTCGGTTCGATTCCCAGTGGGTGGAAAACTTGTATAAAAAAAAAGATACATACAGTTGAAATCGGTTAAAAAGCAGATGTCTGTTCTCGGGTCATGGGTTTCATGTCTGTCTTTGTGTATGTTCCAATGGACCCACGATACAAGAGAAAACCTTAATGTGGGCCTTTGAGTGTGGCCTTCATTATAATAGAATATAAAAACTTTATTTAACTAACACAGACAACAATTAATTAACCCGTCGCGCGTTTGTTTTTTTAATGAAAATGTTGCATTTGACTATGATTTATGGACTAACTTTCATGTGTGGTTATTACGAAAGCTACAAGCAATAAAATTAATGAAATTATTACACTGCCTTTTGAAAGCTGTATAAATTATGATGTTTTGGTGAAAAACACCGGTGCCCGCCGTGTAACCCTAATAAACGATGATGAACAATGGAGCATGTCATGCATTACTGTTCTTTAATTAATAGCCATAATAACCAAAGCTTATATTATGTTACAGTCAAACCTCCGGCACTCCTAGGTTTGAACGGTCAATCCCCCTAACCTAATCTAGTCAAACCAGTCATTCAGGGAAGAGACTGTATATGAGCTTTGACTATGATACAGGTATACAATACATATAATTCTTACTAACAGACTTCAAAAAATGGAAGAGGTTCTCAATTTGACCGTATGTGTTTTTTTGTTTATTACGCAATAACAATGTCAATTTTTAACAATAAATTTTATTTGAAATTGATTCAGCACATAACAATAGAAACAAAAATCACGTACACATTTTATTTAGATGACGTTTTGCTTTGTTTTTATGCTGCTAATAGGCATTGTTGGGATCGAAGTCGATTGAATATACACACATCAAAAAAAGTTTACGATCAGTAGCAAAATCAGGTGTATTCTTTAAAATATAAATTATTTAAAGAAACTGTTTGCGTTTTATGATTTTATAATGAAAATGCACTAAGTAAATAAAAGAATCATTATTAATTATTTACTTTTTATTAACAAAAGCTAGGAAATGCAATTTTGGCTTAAATGTAATGTAATGAAAAATTTGAATTAATGAAAAAACAAACAAAATTTATTACGAAAAAATTAATAGTTAGTATAAAATGACTCCTCCCCTGGCTCGCACACATGCGGAAACCCTTCTGGGCATGCTAAGAATTAAGTTATCTAGCATTTCTTGTGGTAACCTGTCCCACTCTTCAATAGCAGCTGCCTTGATTTCTGACACTGTTCGCGGAGGTGGCTGACGGTTCCAAACAGCTCGCTTAAGAGCATCCCACGCATGCTCGATCGGGTTTAAGTCAGGCGAGCCGGCAGGCCAGTCTAACCTGGTGATGTTGTATTGCTGGAGAGCAGCATCAACACGTCCGTTTCGATGTGCGGGCGCATTATCATCTACCATTATGAATTGGCGCCCGTGGTTGATGCGGAATGGTCTGACGTATCCATCGATTGCAATCGTTTTGTACATGGCTCCGGTCATGGTGCCTTGATACGGGATTAAGGGCGTCCTAGCCCCAATCATTATCCCGGCCCAAAAGGACACTGATTTCCCGCCCTGCTGAACGGTTCCAGTGGCAGTTCTCTGCCTTTCAGAGTCGCCAGGTCTTCTCCAGACACGGACACGTCGGTTATCTGGATGTGTACTGATCCGCGTTTCGTCAACGAAGAAGCAGTTCTGCCAGATGCTTTCGTCCTCAATTTCTTCATTTTGACGGAGCCTAGCCCATTGCAATCTGCGCCGCTTCCGTTGCTGTGAGTTCAGAGGTGCTCGCCAGGATCTCCTTGCTCGTAATCCAGCTTGGTGTAAGCAATTTCTAATCGTTTGGGTGCTAACTTCGCGGCCGGTGGCAGCTCGCAGCTCTGCTTTCATTTTAGTAGCGTTCATTGTTGGGTCACGGGCAGCCAGTAATCTGATATATCGCTTCTGAATTGCAGTAAGAACAGTTGGGCGACCACTGCGAGGTCGATCAGCTAAATCTTCCATGCCCTGATACCTCTCCAACGTGGTCACCACGCAGGATTGGGATACATGAACTCTGCGTGATATTTCCCTCGTGGAATAGCCTTCTCCACTTAAAGTTAGAATTCTGGCTCGTAAAACTGCAGTTAATCCTCTCGGCATCGTTACCAACTTAATTTTTTTTGAATAAATGGAAAATATTGATAAGTTGCGACTATGTCAGATTTCTGAATGAAAGCAAGCAAGGGTTGATTGTCTTTTTAAATGAAAAAAACATTTGAATTACGAAATTATTTTATATTTAAATTTCATATTTTTAAATAAGGAATCAAAAGATAAAAAGTGATTAAGTTTTATTCTTCCACAATAAAAAATATTAGCACTTTTCCAAGTGATCGCAAACTTTTTTTGATGTGTGTACAGGATTACTGGAAATTCGATACATTCCCTTCAAGGGGTTACAGTAGAGCTCATTTGCGACGTTTTTTTTTAATTCCTTCCCTAGCCGATAGTAATTAGTTTTTGAGATAATCGCGTTTTTGTGTTTTTTTTTGCTAAATGCCGATTTTTGACAAAAAAAGCTGTGTAACTTAAAGAATATCCTATGGTAATTTTTTTTATGCATAATCTGAAAGCTGACATCTTAACAGTTCCTAGAGATTATAATAAGCTGAAGTAATACCAATAACCTTCATTTTGTGGACTTGGAATCGCGAGAGATTTGGAGGAAAAATCTTTGTAGTGCCACTTTGTTGTGAATTTGTGCAAAATAAATATATGGAATGTATCGTGCAGATTACTGAAATAAATGCCTTATTGAAATAACTAGCTTTTGACTAGCTTTCGAAAGTGGCATAAATCTTTACAAAAAACTTTATAAAAAAAAGTTATAACTTGAAAAGGAACTTTTAGAACAGCGGTGGTTTTTTGTACACGTTGACTTTTCTTACTGGAGAGAAATGAAAATGGGCTAAAACTACACACTACTTATTAACAAACATAAAATTTAAAATCCTGCTTAAAATGCGAGCTGAAGCTCCTCTTACATTCCCGTAATCTCTTCGCTATTTTGGTTTTAGTAACTCGAAAGTTTAAAGGTTCTTTTATTTGTTGCGCTGCGCTTAATACCATCCGCCTTAGCATTTCAACGTTATGTTTTGTGCTGTTAGCTGAGTAACGAGCTGCTCCACGTGACCCCAAAAGTAAAAGTCGCAAGGTGTCAAATCAAGACACGTTTCTGGCCAAGGAATCGGCCCTTCTCGGTCAAACTAACGTTGTGGGAAGTTTTGGTTAAGCCACTCTCGCACTCCCCGGCGGAAATGGGCTGGGCAGCCGTCATGCTGGTAAATCGTCCCCCTTCTTATTGCAAGTGGGTCGGGACCCGTTCGACAGGTAAAGTTCGGCCGGTCACAAAAAATGATATGGTTCGACCTGTATTTTGGTGTCGTTTCGACAGGTGTGCATTTTTTTTCAAGTGGCGAACGGGCACTGGTATTATTTTAATTTATTTGAAGGGGCGTTTCGGCCGGTGTTTTTTTATATGTAAAATTTAAGTACTGTCGGTACAGTTAAGCTCGAAAGTTAAAAAAGATTATTTAAGATCAACATTTTATATTAGGCAGTTCTCTGCGTTATAATTATAAGCTTTATATTAATTAAAAATTACCCTTGTTTGCTAAAATAGCGTTCTCGGGTGACCTTCAAATGGCCAGGTAGTAAAATCAAGTTTGAGGAAGGAGCAGAGGTAAAGAAGGACAATAGGTGTAAGTACCTAATAAGTTACAAATTAAAGTGTTGTGATTGGTTGTTGGCGATGAGATTTTGCTTGCATATTGTTTTTTTTATTGCGTATCTATTGGAAAGGGTTAGTTAAACTTCAAGTTAATTGTAGCTGTATTAATAATTTTGTGCAATACAGGAGATAGAGCCGAAAAAATTTAAGTAAACAACTTCAGATAATATAGATGTTATATTAAGGAATTTAAAATTAATTAAAATAAGAAAATTCGAAATATCTAAGTCTTTTTTATATTTGTAATCTAAAATTGTATTTTAGTCGAGAGTACTCGAGAGCAATGGTCAGTGGATAGTGAAATCCTTAGTATTTTTGTTTTATTTAGTGGACAGTTATTTTTGTTATATTTTATTTTTATTTTTATTACAGCTAAATAATGGACGAAGTGTCTTCTAGCACCGGCTCCATTGATGTTTTTTTTATAAATATACCTTTAGTTTATAGTTTCTTTTTTTATAAAAAAACTTAAATTTGTATACTGAGTTTTTATTTGATACACTGTTACACTTTTGCATGTGACTGTACTAAGAACTAAAACAGTTATACCTGTCGAACTGGATATGAAATTGCGTACCTGTCGAAACGACACTACCGGCCGAACCTTACCTGTCGAACGGGTCCCGACCCTTGCAAGTGGCACATCTTCCAGCAATAAAGCCATATCGTCACGTAGAAAATTTTCGTACGTTTTGCCATTTAAGTATTGGGGGGAAAAGTAGGGCCCGATGAGATGATCGCTCATTATTCGATATTATTGGTTTACGAGCATGACGGCTGCCCAGCCCATTTCCGCCGGGTAGTCCGAGAGTGGCTCAACCAAAACTTCCCACAACGTTAGTTTAACCGAGAAGGGCCAATATCTTGGCCAGAAATGTGTCTTGATTTGACACCTTGCGACTTTAACTTTTGGGGTCACGTGGAGCAGCTCGTTACTCAGCTAACAGCACAAAAAATAACGTTGAAATGCTAAGGCGGATGATAATAAGCGCAAGAGATTGCGAAGAGATTACGGGCCTGCAAGAAGAACTTCAGCTCGCATTTTAAGCAGGATTTTAAATTTTGTTTGTTAATAAGTAGTGTGTAGTTTAGCCCATTTTCATTTCCCTCCAGTAAGAAAAGTTAACATGTACAAAAAACCACCGCTGTTCTGAAAGTTCCTTTTCAAGTTATAACTTTTTTTCATAAATTTTTTTGAAAAGATCTATTGTTCTTTCGAAAGCTAGTGAAATAAGGCATTTATTTAAGTAATCTGCACGACAAATTCCATACATTTATTTTGCATAAATTCATGACAAAGTGGCACTACAAAGATTTTTCCTCCAAATCTCTCGCGATTCTAAGTCCAGAAAATGAAGGTTATTGGTATTACTTCAGCTTATTATAATCTCTAGGAACCGTTGAGATGTCAGCTTTCAGATTATGTATAAAAAAAGATTACCATAGGATATTCTTTAAGTTACACAGCTTTTTTTGTAAAAAACCGGCATTTAGCAAAAAAAAACACAAAAACGCGATTATCTCAAAAACGAATAACTATCGGCTAGGGAAGGAATTAAAAAAAAATGTCGCAAATGAGCTCTACTTTAACCCCTTGAAGGGAATGTGTCGAATTTCCGGTAACCCTGTACATATAATAGTGGTAATAATAAAGAAAACTAGACGTGCCTTTTTAGGCATTTTTTGGGTTAACTCGCTCCATCGTCGACCTCATCTTTGACCTTATGGTCAAGATTGAGGTCAAGAGTTAACCCATCTTATAATAAAAAAAAGACAAAACACTTTTATTTTGTATTAATAACGACAACTATAATCATCTATAAGAATTGTAGAAATTGAATAGATTTATAGCGATGGCTCTCTTTATCTAATTCCTCTTGATAGATAAAATGGTTTATTTAAAAAAGAAATTGAGTTTGGACTCTCCCTGACTACAAATTCATTGATTACTTATAATTAATTTCTTGTACTATTAGATATGAGTAGACGGCAACAAAATATGTTATACTAGCTTTACAGGTTATATCGTGCCCAACTGTGGGATAAAATGTGGCCTATGTCCTTTCCCGGGCTCTAATCTATCTGTGTACCAAATTTCATCAAAATCGGTTCACAGACACAGTCGCAATTAAAAAATATTAGTAAGGATAGTAAGGAGTATGATTAAAATTTCTATCGTGACAAAAACAATGTCACAGTACTTATCATACATACTTTTTAGAGTTTCTACAGTGATGAAAGTCAAAGACCTCGAGTTATAATCATGATATCTTTGTTACTAAAATGACGCCACATAAATTGATTCTGCACTGAGTTGTTTTTATGTAAGTATTTTAAAATTGACAAACCGGACCCTTAAAGGTCGGTTATTGACATGTTTACTTCTTTATCCGTGAAAAGGGTCACAAAATTGATTCGAAGCTACGTACCCACCCTGATTGGTACTAAATACACGTAGTGACGTCAGAGATGAAACGAATGAGAGAACGGGGAATGACAGGTGATTGGTTTTACACTCGCCGAGGTATTATGTATGTCTTGGCTTGGATCTGAAGGAGATAGAGAAACGAAATACCACAAAAACAAAATACCACATTTGTGTTGTGTGGTGATCGGTTGAGAATAACACCACCCCATCTCTTTCCGTGGGTGTCGTAAGAGGCGACTAAGGAAACACAAATGAGACCTGCCTCCTAGTAATCCATCCCAGGCAACGACACTTCATTTTTTTCTGAATCTGAGATGTCGTCCTATGGTCTAATGCGGTGTGGTAGGCTCTGTAAAGGGCCGTCTGGTTCGCGACCTCTCTCCTACCGAAGTCCGACGCCAAACAGCTTGCCGTGTTCCGTCGGTGCGTGGGAGTACCAGTGCCTTAATTAGCATTTTCTGGGTTAACTCGCTCCAGCCTCGGCCTCATCTGTGACTTTGGTCAAGATTGGGGTCAAGAGTTAACCCATTTCACAATAAAAAAATACCACATAGGTACGTAGAATGAGAAGCACATTGAAGTTTGATTGACATGCGGCGGCCGACTGGTCAAACAGGGCCAAGCTGAAAACCAGCTCTGTACACTTTTTTGCACAGCACAATGCTGAACTTGGATATTTTTGCTTAGGTTAATGCCATTTCTTACTTTTTAATGTTAATTTAGTAATTGTATCATAGATTTCACATAAGCAATAAAAAATATTTCATATCATTTAATTTCATTGACTTTGATTTTGTCCAGCTTTTATGATCTTGAGTGTAGGGGCGAATGGCAATCAGTAACGACCTTGGCTTGGATCTGAAGGAGACTCGTTTTCTGATTCATCAACACCCAGCCCAAACTTTTGGAATGGGCCTTTTTATAATTCGAACGGCAGGCACGGCAGTAAAAAAATTGAATTACCACTGCCCCCTATTTTCTCAGCTTCTAGTATTACTGTTACATAGGAGGCAATGGTAATACAATTTTGCCGTGCCGTTTTCTAATTATAAAAAAGCCCAATAGCTGTTTGGCATAAAGGTTCCTTTTATAAGGTAGGCTAGTACTAAAAAAGGATTTTACGTAATTCCCACGTAAAAGATTATTTTATGGAATTACAATCTATTACTTTTAGTGATCAAGAGTGAGCCTGACTCGTGCACAGAGGGTTTAGTACAAACTCGTAGGTACGCAGATAGTTCGTCCATCACGGAAATCAAGTTCATAAACTATGAAAGCACGGAAATAAAGTCTGATTAAATGACAAACTTTACTTATGTTAAATACAATAAACAATGTAAACACGGCAGCACATCAGGCTTTATATGTTGGCCTTAAAGTAGCCCTTATGTCGCTCGTATTAGTGACGGTTTTCGCAATGTAAATGTGTAACCTGACGTGCTGCTGTCTGTACTTAGACAAGGAATAAAGATGATTTTTCGAATTAAATGAAATGATTTCACAAAGATTCCCGGTGTTTGAAGGTTACGATTATTGAATTGAAACAAAATTGGCGTATTCGACTTCCAAACCAATTTGTAGCCAAAGAAATACTAAGAATTCACCCGACCTCATAGCAGTAAAAAGAATATTATTAAATAAACTAAAGACAGACGTTCTTTTAAGATCAAAAGAACTTTTTCTGGAAAACATTATACTTATTTTGAGTTAGTAATTTTATTGGTAAAAACGGGAGAATACTCAACTCAGTGGTTGCTTGGGTCCTGTTATCAATTTCCTGAACCAATCCTTTGATGTATCAGTTCTTTTTCCGCGTATGGATTCTTTGATATTCTCTTAAAACTACTTTGCTATTGATGATTTATTTCATTTTTTGTTTTATTAATAACAACTGCATACTACACTTACAGCGTGCAGTGGGTCAAATAAATTAAAGTTTAAATTTATACTTATAATTTAACAAAAGTAATTTAAACAATAGCTCTGATCTCACATTATTGTAAAAGATATCATCTACACATGGTCGCTAAGCAATTAATGAGTACTGCCTGTACAGGGCAATCCAGTATATGTTAGAGTTTTTAAATGCCATTAGCATCTGTCTTTTGTTTTACGACTATAGTCAATCGACAGCCTGTACCGACAGCTTAAGGCGACTACAGCACCCGATAAAGGCAGCACATATAGGAATAGTGCCATCTCCGTCTCTCAACAGGCCTGGGCCGGCAGTGCGAACAGTGTCGATATACGAAGTTTACGGACTATGAAAGCGTGCGTGCGTAAATACATGTCCGATAGTTAGAAAAATGAGATTTATGGAAAGGTAACAGCTTAAATCGAAAAATGCGTTAACTACTTATCGAGAGTGTTCAATCGCGAACATTTTGATAGCAAATTCAAGTTCCTGTGTGCATTTTACTATCGTTTTTACAGCTTAAAAGATGCACAATATTGGGTATTTAGAGGTGACTTTGTGAGCTTTTTCTATCGAACCAAAAGTGCTGAATCATATTTTCAGCAAACTATTTATCTAGTTCATGTCCTGAATATTACCGTAGTATTTTTTTCTTCGATTTAATGCAGTGCGTCATGCTTATCTGCGCATCATAAAATCATAATTTAGGTGCTGTAGTCGCTTTAACGTGCCATACGAAGCACGGAAACGCTCGTGATTATTACCACTTTGATTGTCCATCAGGTTCCCTGTCTCTGTGTTCGTTGTTTAAGCTCACTGATCGGCTGAGATCAGAATGACTTATAATATAAGTTACTTAACTTTTTACTTACATAACTTTCGAAGACTGCGGGTAATTGAGAGGGAAAGGAATAGAAGATATTTTAGTATTTTGCCTTTGCCCAAGTTTCACAACATTTAATTTTTTCTAGACTAGATAATCTAGCTTACGGTTTTTAAGGATGCCAAATTTCTGCAGCCTACTTTCAGATTTAGGAAAAAAAAAATTTTTTTTCTGAATCTGAGGTGTCGTCCTATAGTCTCATGCGGTGTGGTAGGCTCTGCAAAGGGCCGTCTGGCTCGCGACCACCCTCCTACCGAAGTTCGACGCCAAACAGCTTGCTGTGTTCCGTCGGTGCGTGGGAGTATCAGTGCCTTTATAGGCATTTTCTGGGTTAACTCGCTCCATCTTCGACCTCATCTTTCACCTTTATGGTCAAGATTGAGGTCAAGAGTTAATCCATCTTATAATAAAAAATAATTAATAAAAAAAATAGTTTTTACTCGAGGGTTTGATATTTTGAGAGTGAAATGCTGACAATCTGCTGCACCGTTCTTCAGGAAATGGTCTTAGACTGTAAAAAACCATGGTGAAACTTTAGGCAAATAATTATCAAAAACATGTAAATGTATTACATACTGCCTGTACATTTTATGTATGCATACGATCGACAAGACTAAGCGAATTGCTACGAGTGTTTGTACATAGTTGCTACGAACGTTCTACGAGATTGCTACGAATTGAGTGAGTACTACGGTTCGGTCAACATTCAATAATGCAGGATGTAACATGAAATGGGACCCAAATTTTTAGGGAAGAAAAGTGATCTTAGAGAAAAAACATCTCTAAATCTAGCTTTGCACCGTGACTTTATTAGCTTAAGGGTCTCTCTCAAAAAAGTGGCACCGTAACCTGCCGTACAGTTTTTGATTAAAAAAGTATGAATTTTTGAGTTTTGTAAACTAAATGTTATATTAAAATGTTGTATCGAGTCTTATTACATAGAGGCCAGCTATTTAAATGGCAATAAAATGAATATTTCTTGAACAGTAAGAGTTTGTAACACCAGTTTCCCATCAACCTGCCGTGTCCTAACGCGACTTACATCGATTTAAAATCAATTTGACTGAATTAATAAAGTGATTTCTTTTGTTCTCTCCACTTTAATTGAAATATAGTGAACTAAACATTGTCGTTTTGTAAATTATAGCTCATATTTATAAGTAAGTACTAAATTAACTTAAGTCAAACTTTGTCCGGCGTTATTTTGTCATCAACCTGTCGCCGTAAACACACACGCGTACCACTCACACTATTGCAATTTGAACCACTCTCCTCCCATTTAACAACGCACTCAGTCACTGGCTACTCATCAAAGGTGAAATTTGTGTTCGTTGTTGCCAAATTTTCAAGCTATCAGCGACGATCTATCTGGATCTGGGTTTTGTAACAGGTATGTTATATTTATCCTGTGCACGATATTTTTTCAAATTGAATCGTTTATTTAATGTGAATAATTTGTATTCCTTCTTCAATTAACCTATTTTTAGATAACGGTTTCTCCAGCTCAGTACAACAAAGCGTTTAATAATAATAATAATTTTTCGGCTGATTCTCATTATTCTGTGCCTATTTAACCTGCCTTATTATGACAGGTGAAAGAGAAACTAGACAGGTGAATGAGAAACTAGTCAGATTACTAGGAGAGTTGTTGATATTCATTGTTATTTAGTACTGTCGAGTATGTTAACCAAATACCTAAACTTATTGATCAAATCACATACACTAAAAGCTTTTTTATTCAGTATAAAAACGTTCTTCCTTAGAATAATAGGAGACTGGGCGGGTGCGTCTCCAGTGTTGTAAAGGTTGTGTTATATGTCATTTTAAAGGCCATAACAATAGCTTCATTTTATGCTATGACACCAAGAACGAAAATTGTGCAGAGAATGAGCTATGAATCGGATACAGTCGTATACAGAATATATTTTATTATTACACTTTTATCCGCCAGCAGTGGTTTATAAGATTGTTACCAATTTCATTCTAAACTTAATGAAAATTTTTTTTTTAAAGCCAATCATGGGTGCCGGACAGAAACAGAAGACACTCGGGTTATTATGGGACCCCGAGAACGACAAGCTACGGTTCAATACTTCTCTCAACAGAGTCGACAAAGAAGTCAGAGAAACCACACGCCCTCCGACCAAAAGGGAAGCACTCAGCGCAGTCATGAGTATTTACGACCCACTTGGACTACTCAGCTGCTACACCATAACAGCAAAGATTGGGCTACAGAATCTATGGCGCCAGAAGATGGAATAGGACGAACCAGTTCATGTTTTCTGCGACGCCAGACAAGACGCCTACGCTGCAGCAGCCTACTGGAGACTCGAGCAAGAGGAGGGAGAGGTCAAAGTCGTGTTGGTGGCAGCCAAAGCCAAGATCGCACCACTCAAGGCGCTAACCATACCCCACATGGAGTTGCAAGCAGCACTCATCGAAGCCAGATTGGACAGTCATGTAATAAAGGAGCACAGATGGAATACCGACAGCGTGATATATTGGACTGATGCCCAGATAGTGCTGCATTAGATCCGCAACAACAACCGGCGCTATACACTCTACGTGGCGCACCAACTTGGAGAGATAACTGAACTCACCTCCGTCCACCAATGGAGATGGGTACCCACGAAGAGCAACGTAGCCGACCTGGAAATTAAGAAGACCCCTGGTTCAACGGTCCGGAAGTTTTGAAGATGCCAACGAGCGAGTGGCCCTAGAATGTACCAAGCCATGGACAAGAAATCCAGCAAGTTGCCCTCCACCTGGTAGAGCCTGAACCGACATACCTACCTGATATCAAGTGCTTCTCAAGTTACGAACGCTTAATAAGGACAACGGCAAGAATGTTCCTCTTCATAGATCAATGAAGAGGAAATAAGAAGGATTTGGAAGTGGAACATCTTAAGAAGGTTGACGATGAATGGATGAAGAAAGTACAACGAGACGACTTTTCACAGGAAATAGAAATGCTGAAGAAGAGCAAATGATTACTACGGGCCAGTCTACTTCACTTACTTGACCCGATCATGAGAGATGGGTTACTATTACTACGGCTTTACGGAAGAATAGGAGCAGCCCAAGGACTAGCTGACAAATACTGGAGGCGCTGGCTGAAGGAGTACCTGCCCACACTGATTGGTGTCTCAAGGAGACGCATCGCAGCCTCACCAGCCACTTAAGGAAGGACCCTTCTGCCGGAGTCCAGCGCCAAGCAGACTTGCTAGCCACATCTGCGTTCCGCTGGTGCATGGAAGTGCCAGTGCCATTGGGGAAATAAGGAAGAAGTCAGTTGCGCAGTTTAAGACCGGTCTCGACTGATGGGCAATACCGTCCTGGGCAACTCATCTTGGAGGGTAGCGGGATTTTAAGCACGGTCTCCCGCTGTAGGCCGACCGCAATCTATTCACGTCTAGACTCTGAAGTGCTGAGCCTGCGATCGCGAAATCCGGGCTAGGAGGGTTCGTTCGAAGAAGAGGGCATTCAACGCAACTGCCAAGTCGTGTAAACGGGTTATCCGCATATCGACCACATTTTAGCCGAATAAGGAACAGATTAGCATTTTACTCACCAGGCAGAAAGCAGTAAGAAGCAATAAAGTTCATCTATCTATCTATCTATCTATCTATCTATCTATAGAAATCTGTTGAAACCAATTTCTGCCGTCTTCGATGCAGAAACCTGATGGATCGCTAGCACACTCCGCAAAATAGAAAGCAGACCTCTTTGCATGTCTTTTTGCGAGCAATTCTCTTCTGAACTCTGGCTCTCATCAGCCACCGTCAATACCTTGCTGTGACTTCTCAATGCCGAAAGTCATATATAATAAACACAACAGAGTCTAGACGTGAACAAAGCGAGTGGTCCGGATGGTATACCTACTAAAGTCTTGAGGTATTGTGGTCCCGAATTGTCTCCAGTACTGCCACGCTTGTACCGTCTCTCTCTTAGTACTAAGGCCGTACCCAAGTCGTGGAAGCTTAACGTGCAACCAGTACCCAAAAAGGGTAGTCGTGCCGACTCCTGCATTACCAACCCATCGCCATCACCTCCATACTATGTAAAGTTATGGAGAAAGTACTGAACAGCAAGTTGTTGACATACCTAGAGGATAACGACTTGCTCAATGGTGAAGCCATTGAGAATATCACGGCGAAGTTCTCGCCGTGTTACTCGACATCTCGAAGGCATTTAACAGGGTTTGGCATGCAAGTCTTCTAGGCAAACTTCCTGCATACGGAATACCTCCTAACTTTTGTTCCTGGATAGCTGACTTCCTGAACGGTCGATCCGAGTAGTCATAGATGGCTGCTCCTCTGACCTCATGGCTATTGACGCTAGAGTTCCTCAGGGGTCCGTACTCTCTGCGACTCGTTTCCTGCTGCACATCAACGACATGCTTATGCCTGGAGTTGTTGCGTACGCAGATGACAGCACAGTCATGAAGAGATATTGTCCAATGCAGGAGACGGCGGGGATAAAATTCGATCTGAGAGGGAAGTAATGTTAGAGCGAGTGAACTCAATCTTAAGTCTTGTCTCCCTATGGGGAGACATTAATCTGGTTAGTTTCAACGCCACCAAAACACAAGCGTGTCTGTTTTCCGCGAAACGGAGTCCTTTTGATCTGACTCCTACTTCTGAAGTACATCTGTACATGTCACTGATGAGCTTCAACTCCTCAGCATGAAGTTATCTGCCAACCTTATCTTCGGCACATCCATCGAATCCAAAGCTCAAACTGCAACCAAAAAGCTAGGCATCCTTAATAAGGACAAGCGATACTTCTCGCCTGACCAACTCCTAACCCTTTATAAGGCGCAGGTCCGGTCTTGCATGGAGTATTGTAGCTACCTTTTTGATGGTTCGGCCAAATATCACCTAGCCGCCCTGGAACCGATGGATCGCAGAGCCAGGAGGCTCATTGGTGACAAAAAGCTAGTAAACAGTAAACTCCAAAGCCTGACTCATAGGCGCAAAGTAGCTTGCCTGTGTGTTTTTTACAAGATGTACTTCAGGGAGTGTGCTCATGAGCTACACGAGATCATTCCGCCTGCCTCTTTCTTCTACCGGACGTTCAGCCAGACGCACCGCTGGGTACCACCCTTACCTTGTGGAGAATCCCCGGATCCGTACTGAGCGCTACTCTTCAACTTTGTATTCTCTGCCTGCGTCTGTATTTCCAGGCACATATGACCCGCATCTCTTTAAAGTTCGAGTGAATAGGCATTCTGGTGAGCTTGCTATATCCTTGATCACATTTCTGCTTCTGGTCAAAAGCAAACCCATTAACTATAAAAAAAGGAGTTGTGGTCATAGTCGTCGACCCCTCACTACCCAGGAACACATAAAGCGTCATAGAGAAGGTTTATCCGGGTCCAGATGGTCACACACGCAGTGCCGACGTCCGCACGCAAGGAGGGATCTTCAGGAGGCCTACGTCGAAACTGGCAAGCTCGCTGTCAACCCATAGAAGGCTGCGTCAAGACTTCGCCGGGGGGAGGATGTAAAAGACAGTGGAGGAAAAATCGTAGTATATAAGAACAATTTTTTTTTATCTAGCCTACAAGATCCCACTGCTAACCACAATTACGTAGTAATATTGTAAAATTAAGTATTAAGTTTTAAATCTAGGGCATAAATAGAATAATCATAGCGTTTGTAGTTTATTGCCTATTCTTAGTATAGAATCACATTAACCTGTGCCCGTTTCTCAGTTAACCTGTACGATACCTCATTCACCTGTCCACCTATTTTTTCTGCGTACTCTCAAAGGCACAATTCTTTAAAAAACCTGTTCCCTCTTACATATTTATATTTAAGAGGGGGAATACATTTTTTTTATATTTTCAAATACGTTATTCTCACACTTTTTTGAAAATGTGTAAAAAAATTCAGGCGGTGCCACTTTTTTGAGAGAGACCCTTAAGTTACTCCTTCGGGCCATTTCATTTGTTACACATTAAAAGCTGGAAAAACAAATAAACAGACACACTTTCACATAAAGTGATAATGATGATTAAGAATAATTCCAATCATTGAGTAAACATTCCTGAGATTGGTTGTATTTTTTGCCTCGGATTTAATTATTTTAGAATTAAAAAGCCTTTCAGGAAATTTGAAAAATTGCAGCAATTTGTACAAGGCCTTCGTCAAATATTGATCAAACAAATTGCTGTTTTACTTTCTATTTAAAAAGGGTCAAGAGGAAAATCTTTAAAATATTCTGAATATTTTACTGTAAATCAATCATTTATTCGGGTGAAAATTCAGTTAAATAATTTCACGAATTTTTCCAGGGATTCTTTGCTTTATTTTTCATTGAATTTTTTTTTTTAAATGTGCTTCAGTCTTAAAAAAATTGGCTGTATAACCATAAGAAAAACCTTGGACTGATTTTCAACTGTAAGATGACATACTCGTAAATAGGTAACAGCTATTTCATAAAGAAAAAAATAAAAATTAACCTTAAAGTATTCAAAGGCTCCAAATGGCATTTGCCAAATAGTTTAGCGACTGTACTTGCTTAACCCCGTTGCTTAACCTCTCAGATCGTGTCAGAACAGTGAGCGGCACTAGACTACAAGCGCTTCTTTTAATATTAATTCAATTAAGGAAGTTGTTCTATTACAACAATTATTAAAGCTTGATATCATAGCTAGAATTTGTTGAAATGGGGTATGGGCTCAGCATAGCAAATATGGTAAATATGGCTAGGAAATCTGAAATCCCAGGTCCATCGAACGGGGTAACACGGGCCACTGGTCCGGAACGAGGGGTCCGATCTCGTTACCGCTCGATTGCCACACTCACTCGTATCCAGCTCGTATCACTCGCCATCCGAGGACTATCATCCAATTACTGTTTTTATTATCGATACCGCTCGAAAACGTTTCATCCATTTCTGTGGCGCTCCAATTCATTCGAATGTTATAGATGCAGTAAAAGTTTTATAGGAATGATGCTTTGTTTTAAGATAATTGAGAAAGCGTCAATAAAGATACAGTACAAAGCGAGTTTTTTTGTATGCTGTTAGAATTTTGGATTCATAGTTTTATTTTCTAGATGTACCTATTTTAAATGTAGTGTAGAATCTGTGTGTAGTCTACATAAAAAAAATACAGCCATACGTGGGTCACTTTGTGATTAATTAGACATTACAAAAAGACGAATTATTTTTAGATGTTTTATCACGAATGAATTCAATTTTGCTTGGAAAGTGCTGAAGCAAAAAGCAGCTAGAAAGATGAATAACGCATCTGCTTTAAGTCATCAACTTTATAAAGCAACTAATCGATACCTGGGACTTCGTTCCCGTAGGAATTTCGTACAATCCTTCCTTGTTCCTTGCCTTCGTTATGAAGGGAATTGGTTGATGATAAATCAGCGAGTGAGTCAGGACCCTGCATGTTTATATGATAACTAGCTGTCCGCCCGAGACTTCGTTCCCGGTGGATTTTCTTTTTTTTGTGAATCTAAACCATCCTCGAATCCACTTGAACACACAAAAATTTCATTAAAATCGGTCCAGCCGTTTAGGAGGAGTTCAGTGACATACACACGCACAGAAGAAATATATATTAAGATTGACTGGTTTTGCTCAGATATACAACACCCTATCCCTAGACTTATACTTAGTAATATAGTATCAATTATGTGACCACCAACAGCCATCAATACGTACATACCATGTTACATTAATTGAAATGTTTGGGGCGTGTAGCTCGTTAGTAAAAACACTAATTGGACATTCGTTCGCTGAACATCGCCTGATTGATGGATAGCTTATACGTCTTGTTAACATTTACCCGCGGCCATTCTGTGGGAAGCTGCGTGCGTCAGATAAAATGTATGCACCTATCTAGGCCTGTATAAAAAATGCACCTTTTTAAAAATCGAACCAAGTACGGTACGAGTACACAGTGCAAACCATAATGAGTACTTTTTTAAAGGATTGGTTCGCTCTTTATTATAATTCTGCATATGGGGCGAAGATGTGGTCGAATATGTAGTAAGCTCACCCAGAAGATGCCTTTTCACTCAAACTTTCAAGAGAATCAAGTTAAATTAGTTCGGAAATACAGCAGTTTCGTTTGTGTAATTTACAATATAAAATTATTCAAATTACTACTTAGAGTAACCTCAAAGATGAGGCAATCCCCAACACTTAGATAAATATTGTTATCATTAATCTTTTCTATGCCTATATTTACAGATAGATGTGATACCCACTTAAACGGATCAAAGTCAAAGTCTCAGATGGAGTAACAAACCAATAAATTACAAATCCTTGTTCGACATGCGACTGAGATAGAGAAGAGTGGAAACCCCCCCTCCCACAGAGTGGGTTGATATCAATGAATAAATTTTCTATACGGGCGAATCTACCGTACAAAACTTAGGTGCCTCGTCCATTATCCCATATGATAGGTAAGGACTTAACTAATGTGAAATTCAAAATGATAATAACATCAAAAAAGTTACTTCTATATATATAAAAGAAAGTCGTGTTTGTTACAACACTTATAACTCGAGAACGGCTAGACCGATTGCCATGGTTTTTGATTTGTTGTATTTATCTCCGTCCCGAATAGCAGAATAATTGTTAAAAACATTGGAAAATTGACGGGAAAATTCCCACGGGAACGAAGTCCCGGGCGAAAAGCTAGTTTTCATATAAATAAATCAGATGGATATTACAATACACCAGTATTTCTCTTGAACCTGTCGTGTTTACAAATATTTGTCCCAACCAGAAACCAAACGTGAAGCTATCTATAAATTAATGCATTTAAATAGAAACGACAAGACTACGTTTGTGTAAAATAGTTCAAGTTTCGTCAAAAATTTCAAATAAAAAAAAACATATTTCACCAAAGAAAGAATATTTTCATTACATATTTGAAAGATAATTTAGATTAAGAAGAAAATTATTTGCGAATTGCACCTAATTGACCGAGAGAGCACAAAGCTTTCAGTTTTTGGAAATTTTTCAAAATCGGGTTGAAAACCTTTTCGAAAAACGTTGACTCGCGAGGCCTATTTATTTACTTTATTGCAAACTTCACAGCTTATACATGTTACATAACATAGCCCTTAAATTAAAAATGTATACAGCCAATTAATAAGTTAAACATTTATAAACTGTAGATTTAGATTAACGGGTAGCATAGATATATGATCAACAAAACAAAATAGATTGGATGAGTAATGTAAAAGTAAGGACAGTGTGTGTGTGTGTGTTATGCGTATGTGAGTGTGTGTGTGTCTGTGTCTGTATGTGTATGTAAGCGTATGTAGTTATTCACACCTTATGAAAATAAAATAAAAATACATATCTTATATCTATATCTTACACACACTCAGACACTCAGTTACACAAGCGTCCATTAAGCTGGACATCAAACTGTTACTTTTTCGTCTTACTGACGTAAACAATTTGGTCAAAATCGGTTAAGTGGTTTAACAGTTATAAGCAATCGAATGTCGGGGGTGATACAATTTTTAAAAATGTTAAATGTACAGTCGCCCTTATTCGGTCCTTCTCCGCGCGCTCATATTGAAATGCCAATTAAATAACCTATTCTATTTGTTATGCGTTTTCCAGTGAAGCTATGCTTGCGCCATTTCGAGGGGTAACAGATGTTTTTTAATAATAAATGGACTTTATAATGACTGGTAATAGTCAAGTGTGAAGTAGACACCCACAAAAGGTTCCATACGAAAGCATGGTTTGATAAAATAGAGAGAATACCAGAAAAACTACAAGCATTAGAACAAAATTACAAATTGAAAACTTGCTTGCTACAGAAAATTAAATTTAAGTAAACAAGCTACAAGTTAAAATATATTTACCATGTATTGGAACTTGTCTTATAATATTAAATTCAACGTTTTTAACACCCGACAAAAAAGAGGGCTGTTATAAGTTTGACGTGTGTCTGTATGTCTGTATATCTGTGTGTCTGTCTGTGAAATCGTAGCTCCTAAACGAATGGGCCGACTTCAATGCGGTTTTTTGTTTGAAAGCTGACGTTATCGAGATGGTTTTTAGCTATATTTAATCAAAATTGGTTCATCCGTTTAAGAGTTCTAAGCAATACCTGCTTTACCACCAAAAATGAAAACACCTCTTAAATAATGTCTACAATTGATTTATTGCGGTTTAAAACATTGTCTAAGTTGTAATTTCATTTTTTTGTAAGGCCCTAAATATTTAATTTTGGAGTTTTATGTTCTTAATGACGACATCGCCCAGTGGCGCTCGCTGCTCTTAACCGATCAGTGAGATTAAGCAACGTACACCGAGGCAGGGGAACCTGATGGGTGACCCAAATGGCAATTTATCACGAGCGTTTCCGCGTTTCGGAGTGCACGTTAAGCTGTAGGTCCCGGCTGTTGTCGATTGACTACAATCGTTAAAACTAAAACCAATTGCCTCTGACATCAGGGTTGTTCAAGTTCGCCACACACTTGACTATACCTACAAGATAAGAAGAAGAAGTTACAACATTGTCCTTCTTCGTTGTGCAAGAGCATACAAAATCATGCAATCTTTTTGTTTGAATTTTGTGTCAGCGGAGAAGGCGACTTGACGCGACGACATAAAGAAATGTAATCAAAAGCGAACTCTCGACATCTCGATCTGTAGAGCGGCGAACGAGTGGGGCTACGAAAACAGATTTATAAGGCTGCAAACTAGACGTTAATAGCAAAATAGTTTTACGATTTAATGCTCGGCGCCCGTGGTAAAGTAACTTTTTCGCATACGACAAGTGATACAAACAAAAAAACATCCACTTTGCAGCCTTATAAACTGGGAATGGCATTTGGAAAAAAAGTTGGTAAAAATGTTTCGACAGTTTTTGTTACTACTTCAGACAAAGTCGGAGGTCCGTCCATGAATAAGCTGAATCTTTCTTCAGGCAACTGGGTCGACAATTCAAATTGTGTATTAAAATCATTTGATATCTTTTTTACAAATCAGTCTGGTACCTTTTTTTAACACCCGACGAAAAAAGGGGGTGCTATAAGCTTAACGTGTGTGTCTGTGTATCTCTGTACTTATGTGTCTGGTTGTAGTGCATTTTGATGCGGTTTTTTTTGTTTGAAATATGACGTGATCGAGATGATTATTAGCTATATTTTGTTAAAATCAGTGATACAAAAAAATGGGAGATATGATTTTTTTTAAATTATACAGTTATTTCTGCTCTCGTCCTTTGTCAAAACTTTAAAAATATGCAAGTACTGGAAATATGAGTTAGGCGGTAAATATTCAGCTAATCATTTATCTGCCTCAAATTCCAATCTCACCTATAGATACTATGGAATTCCAATCTCACCTGCTGATCAACGGACGAGGCTCTGAAGATGGCATATAAAAACGAACAGAAATTCCCTCGGCTGATTAAAGGCAGATAATCCTGCCTGCGATACTCGTAAACCCATCCATCAAAGTGACGAGTGTTGACGAATGTGGATATTTGCTCCAGAGATTATGTCTAGCAGTGAAATGTTAAAATAGGCTATCATAAATGAAGGCTGAAAATATATGGGGTAACTTTAATGTCCTCCACGACGTGTCCGTCGACGGCGACACCTGTTAGCGCCTGGCGTGCGCTCGGATGTGACTGGCAAAGCCAAATTTGGTTTTGAATTTTCGGTCGCAAAGAGGGCAGTGAAGCTGTCCACTAGAGTCGTAAGTATAATTGTAAGTCGGCTTGTTGTATAATTGCAAGTATTATTGTAAGTTGGTTTGAACAATAAAATGAAAACTACGATTTTTTTAAACAAAGGTAAATCAGCCGCGTTACATGCAGAGGCAATTTTTTTTTCATATTTCGGCCTAAAGTTGTTTAGTTTCGTGAGCCATGGACTTGAGCTGATTCACATCCTTAATTTTCGCTAAATAGTTTGGAGTCCCCTAATATTAGCAAAAAAGTTAATCGCAAACTTTAAGGACCGAGGCCTCATTCTCGAGTTGTCTTTGATGGGCCGTTGAATGCGATGCGCTTCAAAGCACGACCTCCTGGCTACTTGTCGACCTCGTCATCAGGCTACTGTAGCTTCTAACTGCGGAATATACCTTCCTACTTAACTTTCTATACTTTATTGAGGAATTATCACTTGCTCGAATTGTCTCCTCACCAGTGGTGGAAATACCTCGTTTCCCCACTTGATTTTTTTTCACGTTTACACATCCATTTCATCTTGTCTTATTCTTCGTGACAAATGAAGAATACGGTTAAATATTGTATTTTTATTATTATTTATGAGACCACAGAATACTTGGTAATTAAAGCTTGCAAGTTAGTGTTCTGATACTAGCACACGAACGTTACGTAATTTATCATATGCATCTTGATCCGTCATCTTGATTTAACGTAAAGTGTTAGTACAGAACACTTAGAATAATCTGGATATATTGACACAATTATCTAATGGACGCATACTATAGTCCCGTTGATTGGTTATTCTGGTTAGATTCGTACGCCGTACTCTTAGTAAGGAGGAATATAAAGATAAAAAGAAATAGAATAAAGAAGTTGAAGATTGATTCGCACTGAGCGCTTTTCATAATATTTTCTGCATTTCCGAGCTTATATACTTAACCCAAATCTCTTTAAAGTTCGAGTGAATAGGCCTATTCGGGGTGAGCTTGCTACATCCTCGACCGCATCTTTGCCCTTGATCTAGTTTGCGGTCAAGATTAAAGACATTTTACGACGGGTTAGTAAAAAAAATAAATGAAAGGAGTTTAAGTTTCTCTCATGAGTATCGTCATGTCAGTCACAAGAATTCCATTCGGGGATGGTCAATGAAGGCTCCCATCAGCAGTTTTCAGCAGCTTTGAAACCGGTCCATTCTTTTAAGAGCTACGATGCCACAAACAAGCACAATATACAGATACATACGTCAAAATTGTAACTCCCCTATTTTTGTCGGTGGTTAAACATTAATGAAATATCGTTTTTATTCTTTAAAATTTTTCCGGTGGACTTTATTCCCGATTATTAAAAAACCTTCAAAGGAAATATTATCGCAATTTTGATAAGGAATCCTGAATAACAGCCCGACAGGTATCGCACAAAGTTAAATTGATTCAAAATGGCAGTTCGCCAAAAACAGAGAAAACAAATTCGATATCAAACGAACGCAATTTAAATTTCGAACTTCACAACTTTTCCCATATCGACAAGCAGCGGTGTCCCTCTACTAACATGTTACACACAGTCTTTTAGTGTAGACAGCAAATATCGCAATAAGTTAACCTTTTCACCGCCAAGGTCTGTGATATATCAGATGTTTTAGTTTCGTGCCCTCGCCGCCAAAGTCTGATATATCAGACAAAATTATTATTATTATTTTTTTACTTTAATATCGTTCACCAAGCGTTCGCCATACGCCACGACATTATTATTATTATTATTATTTATGTGTGGTGGGCGTTTTTGACGAAAACTCTTGGCGCTAAAAGGGTTAAAAGACAACATCATTAATTATTATATTAGGTGACTTTAAATTAGCTAGCGAAAATTAAGGCTGTTAATCGGGCCACGAAACTGAATAACTTCCCCCCTAATAAACATTGGTCGAAATATGAAGAAAGAAATTCACTTCACCATACAACTTCAGCTGATTTGCCTATGGGTAGTCGGTTTTATTTTGAAAACTTCATATGGGTTTCATAGAGAATCTACACTGGGCGTCAAAAATAAGTAGTACACTTTTCAAATTATAATTACTCCTAAACTATAGTAGTTACACTTATGAAATAAAAAGCAGTTTATAGTAAACTTAACGAAGTTTATTAAAGTTATATTTTATTTGGCATGAATAAAGTTTCAAACTTAAAATTAAGATAAATACTAAAAAGTATCAATTTTTAACGATATGTCAACCACTTAATTTTCACGTTTTGGAACTTTTTCACAATTTAATAACTTGTGTTGCCGCCTCGGGCTCTAATTACAGCTTGGATCCGGTTTGGCATGCTGAACACTAAGTTTCGGAGGCGGTGTTGGGGAATATTTTCCCATTCTTCTATCAGCGCATGTTTTAGAGCCCTGAGTGTGGCAGGAGGTGGACTGCGCCTTCTGACTAGCCTCCCAAGCTCATCCCAGGCGTGTTCAATCGGGTTGAGATCTGGGCTTCTCGATGGCCAAGCCATCAAGTTGATGCCAACCTCCTGAATGTACTCTTGTACGTGGTGAGCAGTGTGTGGCCGGGCGTTATCATGCATTAGGATGGCTCCATCACCCATATTTATTAAATATGGCCCTGCATACTCGTTGAGGATCTCCGAGGCATATCTTTCACCAGTCAAAGTCCCATTTTCTATTACCACAAGCTCTGTGCGACTCTCTGAAGAGATACCAGCCCATACGTGTACAGAGCCCCCGCCATATTGGACTCTTTCCGAGATACAAGCTTGAATGTATCGCTCACCGGGTCGTCTGTAGACTCTCCGCCGTCCATCTGAAGTGTATAAAGAGAATCGAGACTCATCTGTGAATAAAACTCTAGCCCATTCTTCTTCGCCCCATTGTACGTGTTGACGGGCGTAGCGTAGTCTTGCTACGCGATGCTCTGTCTCAAGTTTGGGGCCATTTGCTGGTCTTAGAGGCTTCAGGTTAGCTTCAGCAAGTCTTCTTCTCACTGTACTCTCACTGATGTAGTCTGTTCGGGTCCGAAGAAGCTGTTGCTGAACCTCAACTGCATTAAGGTGTCGATTTCTTAACACAGTGGAAACAATAAAGCGATCTTCTCGGGTACTTGTGCACCTGGGTCTGCCATTACCTCGTCTCCTTAGATGGTTTCCAGTCTCTTCGTACCTTTGCTTTACTCGCTGAACCGTTCTTAAAGTTACACCCACCCTCCTTGCAGTACGACGCATACTGATGCCCACTTCGAGAAAAGCTAAGATTCTTGCACATTCTTCTGGTGAAAGAGGCATGATTAGTCAAATTTACTCTCTGAAGATACCTATGCTTTTCAATTACAATTGCTTTATCAGCAGCGAATGTGTCAAACACAAAAATCCTAAGTAAGACAACACCTTTCAACAGTTTAAAAAAAGTGTTTTTATTTATTCGTTTTTTTTTAAGTCAAGCATTATAAGTTCTTATAATGCATGAAGTTTTTATTGAATAAGATTAAATTTTCTTTTTAACCTTTTTTGTTTCAAAGGTCTAAGTTTTATAGTTTGGGAGAAATCGCAATTTTAAAACTGTACTACTTATTTTTGACGCCCAGTGTAGTTCATTTTCATGGGGAGAATTGTACACTAAAGTATCGCTAAACTACCCTATAGTATTCGAAAATCAATAGTATCCACGCAAATCAACAAAAGACATGAGAAGAACGATTCATAAATAGTGCCCCTGCATACTGGATGTAAGTGCTCGGTGCTATTCGTGGTCTTGATAGCTTTAGCTATTTCATTGGACGTCAGCTTAACTTTAAGGCGACTACAGCACCCGATAAAGGCGCACACATAGGAATAGTGCCATCTCCGTTTCTAAACAGGCCTGGGCCGGCAGTGCGGACAGTGGCGATACACGAAGTTTACGGACTATGAAAGCGTGCGTGCGTAAAAACATGTTCGAAAGATAGAAAAATGAGATTTATGGAAAAGTAACAGCTTAAATCGAAAAATGCGTTAACTACTTATCGAGAGTGTTCAAATCTCGAACATTTTGATAGCAAATTCAAGTTCCTGTGTGCATTTTACTATCGTTTTTTACAGCTTAAAAGATCACAATATTGGGTATTTAGAGGTGACTTTGTGAGCTTTTTCTATCAAACCAAAGTGCTGAATCATGTTTTCAGCAAACTATTTATCTAATTTATGTCCTGAATATTACCGTAGTATTTTTTTTCTTCGATTTGATGCAGTGCGTCATGCTTATCTACGCATCATAAAATCGTAATTTAGGTGCTGTAGTCGCCTTAAGCTGTTTCCTTGAACGTTATAAAAATTTACTTTCAGTGAACATTTTCAAAGAAAATTATTTCAAGAGAACCCATAGGAACGCCTTACTTCATACTTTGCAATAAACTGCCGGAATTATTATATCCTTTAGAGCAGTGGTTCCGAACCTGGGGGTAAATTACTCCCGCGGAAATTACATAAACCTAATAATTAAGACCTAATCTAATAAAATACAACAATATCGACCATCACACTAATATTTTTTATTTAAGTAATTAATTATTCATAAATTTCAAATATGTAAAACTAATGTGCAGTTTGTAAAGATATCTGTACTTGATAGTATAGGTATGGTTTATATTGATCACATTTTAAAGTCGGGCTAAAATAAATTTTCCTGATAAGCCACAGGGGTAACAATGTTGAAAAGGTTAGGAACCAATGCTTTAGAGCAATAAGTAGTTGGTAGCTCCCCTCAGAACAATGTTTTACTTTCATAGGTATCTTGAGTACCGTATGAGAATAGGTTCTAGCACTTTTAGAGGTGTTTTGTTACAAAGCAGCGATAAAGGAACTTAATACGGAGATAAACCACAACTATGTACGCCGTTACGAGTCATAGTACAGGCAGACAAAAGGATATAACATTGTATGCACACTGGATTAATTCTTTTGCCTGCTACGTGCTATGGTCAAACACGATGATTATCTTTGCTACCAGGGATTCCACTCCGATCAACTGAACGAAGCAACTAGTTGGTCAGAGTGGAAGTCGATTAAGGCATTTGTTCCTATCTATCCAATCAATTAGTCTACGGTGCGTGGTGCTACGAAAAACAAATGTGATGTAAGTTTTAAATAGTTATTTTTAGGTTTCCGTACCCAAAGGGTAAAAACGGGACCTATTACTAAGACTCCATTGTCAGTCTGTCCGTCTGTCACCATCACCAGGCTGTATCTCATGAACCGTGATAGTTAGAGTTAGACAGTTGAAATTTTCACAGATAATGTAGATATTTCTGTTGCCGCTATAACAACAAATACTAAAAAACAGAATACAACAAACGTGATTTTTGAGTTTTTACATAACGGTACGGAACCCTTCGTGCGCGAGTCCGACTCGTACTTGGTCGGTTTTTATCATTTAAATGTTTTCATTCTATTTAAAAAAAAGTACTAATTTACAAATCAGTGACTCATCAACGCCTGCTTTCTAGATCTGAGGGTTTAGATCTAGAAAGCTTTTTACACAAAGTGTGGTTTAATTGAATAACTTTTTTGTCTACTGTACAGCTTGGGAAAGAAGTACTTCACTAACTATAACTATTAATTAAATATTGTCAAAAGTTTTCCGATATAATTGGTAATATAACCTAAATTGGATGCTATAAATACCTTGTAATTATAGTTGAAAAGTGCTGAAAGGTGATACTTGCCTATTTTCGTCCAACACTTACAATAATTAGTAGTTTCGTACAATGGACTTTGTTACAGTTTCGATAAATATAGCACAGGGGTTTATATTATAATAATAATTCATTCAAATGATAATTAGAAATCCGAACATAAATCCAAAAAGACGAATTTTGTGGTACTGGCCCGCACCAGGATTTGAACCCGATTACAAGTCTGGTTCATTATCAACTGAGCTAACGGTGAAGGAAAACATCGTGATGAAACCCGCCCGTCAAATTAAATACCCTTCGTGTTTCGAAGGGAGGCCCGTGCCCCTCGGTGGGGACGTATATGGGCTGGTAAAAAAAAAACATTAATTCGCTTCGTGTTTCGAAGAGAGGCCCGTGCCCCTCGATGGGGACGTTAAGGGCTGATAAAAAACGCTACAGTGTCTCTGGCACATATTTGTACATACAAATCAACCACACGTCAATGTCAAAACATTAAGATTTTACTTAAATACGCATTTTCATCCGACGACCATATTAATCTTCTATACATATTATAAAGAGGAAAGATTTGATTGTTTGTTTGCATCGAATAGGCTCCGAAACTACTGGACCGATTTGAAAAATTATTTCACTATTAGAATCCTACATTATTCGGGATGGACATAGGGTACATGATTTTCCCAAATTCCCACGGGAACGAATTCCCGCGCGGGAATCTAGTAGTGTATAAAGCGAATGATTAATGTAGAGGAAGCCAAAGAGGTGTGTTTGGATCGTACCAGGTGGCAATTCGTGGTCTTTGCCTACCCCAATGGGACAAAGGCGTAAACTATTAAAAAAAAAAGAGTTTTATAAATAAAAATAAAGACGAGCCTTAATTCATAATATTAAGACGATCTATAAGGTTTATGTAACGATCCCGACTTATTTGATAATCTGAGTGACGGTCAGTATAAAATGCTTCAAACATTAAAGTACGTGATATTACTTTTTCTAAGACTATTATTTCTAAATCTAGAATGTCTTAGTTTTCTTTTCTGATATAAACTAAATTAAATATATTTTAATTTAGTGGCTAACAAATGTCTCTGTACCTAGCAATTGACCATGTTTTAACGGATACACTAATTTGTTCCGTTTTAGTTTTTATAAAAATTGACTTCACCTATAACAGTTAGCCAGCGATGTACTTTTAAATTACGCACTATAAAAAAACAAAATCTAGATAGGCGATTAGTTCTACATCAACTCAAATTATTATTTTTTACTTATAAAATTCATTACATATTTTTTTCATTCAAAGAAAAGTTAAGCTAGGGATGTATTTCTAAGTACATCAATTTCGCTAGCTCTTAGGGACAGTATTGTCCCCATGACAGTTCAATTTAGTTTTGTTTTTTTTACTTCGCACTTTAACTGATTTGGTATTTATACTTTTTTAACTTTTATACCTATCTATCCATCTTTTACCCAACCAGTGAAGTACTAGTGCAGTGCAGTGAGGTAGATGTATGAGAACAGTGTTTTCTCGACTGAGATAGCAGACACAAAGCGATGCTCGTGTTGCCACATTCAAACTACGGCAGAGCTCGGAAGAAGAGGTGGGAGGAAGGAAGTCACTGGAGCGGGGTCCAGCTTACACCGAAGGTGAAAATGTGATGAAATATTAAGGTCTGTATTACAAAACGCGCCATAAACTCTGATCTATACTTAAGTAGCAGTCATCTTTGTAATTTTGATAGTAAGAGAAAGAGACAATCAATGCTTAAGTATAGATAAAGACTTGAGTTTCCTTCTGTAATACGGGCCTTAGTGGCTTTATAAATTAGACATTAGAATTTGCTTATTCCAAAGGAATTCGATATGAGAAAATATTAATAAAAAAAATTGAAATTAAAAACCGATTGATTCACTTTAGCGTTTTCCGTGAATCTTTTGGACAAAGTAACACGTATTAGTTTATAGTTATTCGATAGAAAGTGGAAACACCCCAGAATTTTTAATTTTGCCGACACTAAAACATGTTTAGGAAGAACAATATAAGTTAAATATTTTTTCTCATTATTTAACTTAATGTCATTTTTTTTTCAATATTACATGCTGGTGTGAAACGTGGTCGTACTGAACCCAGTTTAATTAAGCGGAACTTCACTATACATACTATACGCTTCAGATAAAATATGATTATCAAATTGTCTTTGTTCTAATAAATATAAATGTTTACCCTCATTTCTATGTAATGTATTTCTAGATATAAATTCTAATGACTAATACTAAATTTCTGCTCCCTAACATGCAATACTCTTCTTATTACTTCTACGGCGACGGCCTTTATTTGGTAGGAGAATAATGATGTTTAGTGGGAAAATCTTCTAACTGTGTCCGTGCAAGAGATTCTAAGTTTTACTTTATTTTTGTTATTTTTTTTTATCATGATTTTCTACTATTAACTTGGAGTCAGGCAACGATACATTAAAACCTTGGGTGTTAGTTTCTCTGAAATATTTACAGGTAGTTACAAGTAAACTAAGTTTATAAATAAAAAATCATTAATATTAATTATTAAACGACAAGAAAAACATTCCTAAGATTTTACGAATGCACGCGAAATATTCGTATCTATGAATTATTAGAATTTTTAAAACCTACAATAACATGAATTTAAGACTATATTGGTCTTTCATTTTAATTTCCATGTCTGTTTAATTTTATCGACAACAATAATTTAACTTTAGAACTAGGTACGTCCGAAACAGGAAGTTTTCCGAGTAACAATAATAAATTAGGAGCACTGTAGCTAGCTATTCTTTCAATGAGCAAATACATATTATATTGAATACTAGAACCTTGATTAACATGATCGTGTACTTTTTCACATGTTTTTGCCACCATGTTTTCCCCAAGGCATATCAGATGATAATTCTTACAAATGTGCGTATTTCTAATAGCTTTGTAACAAATGTGCGTATTCTAGAATCGTCCACTAGTTTAACTAAAAAAAATAGCATGAAAAAAATGCGAGCGCTTCAATAATACTGAAGATGTTACGAGATTAATTTATCGGAGCTCAGCGATGGTATGGAACAGATACAAAGCGCACGCTGTAGATCAGTGGTTCTTAACCTTTTGGTAACGGGGGACCATTTTACAATATCTGTTTTACCACGGACCACCAACTGTTTCGAGATAAAAATAACTAAAGGGTTGTTCTACAGTTAAACCTATGCACTGTTGTTCATATTCAACAGTGTTTTAATTTTTTTACGAAAATTGTTTTTAACTTTACCTATTATATATTCTGTGTTTTTACTTAACAACTTCTGAATCCTTGGTTCATTGCTAGCTAAATCGAGGCTAAATCCAAACAATTGAAGGCTCTGGCATCCAGTCGATTTCAGTGATTGTGTCGACTCGTTTCATACAATATTTTTGGGATGGCTTCGCGGACCACTTTAGGTGCTTCCAGAAACCACCAGGTGGTCCGCGGACCACCGGTTAAGAACCACTGCTGTAGATAAAGTATGTCAAATGTCTCCCCGCCCCGTCCGCCATCCACTCGAAAGGATCCATTTTATAAGTAGACTGGGTAGACTAGATTGCTGTAAGTAATGTACGTAGTATGTACTTTGCGTACTGCATTGAAAAGTATAAAGCATAAGCATTCACAAGGTACTTTTGATTTTCTATTCGGATTAAAATTGAAAATGTAGCTAAAGTTTAGGTGATTTACGTACAGAGAGGTACTGAACTGACAACAGCTTTTTTGATTTTGCATGGTTTTTTCAGAGATACTGAGTCTTTTGTAGAGTTATTGACATGTAATCACCTTTTAACAACAGGTTACCATAAAAAGTTAAAGAATTTAATTTCGTAGAGTTTGATATGCTTTAAGTAGGTACCGCTCAACCTGATGTAATATGCTTTGATTATAATCAAAGGTAATATGTTAAAAGTTAAACTTAAGGTAGTGCCTACACTTACAGTGATATTAAAAAAGCAACAAACTTGATTTTATTTCACTCTCTTATTAGCCTTAGTTTTACTACGGTGAGTGTGTTGTTGCCAATAAAGTGCATATGAATTTATTGTAACACACAAATCTATGGTTTTACGTGCACTACTCTGTACTGGTTCATTAATATTCCTAAACAGTGACTTAGTAATCCCAGTACATCCGCTACAGGATAATACAAATATCTCCAGGGGAATAACAGGAGCTTCAAGTTTCCAGGATATTGACTAGTTTATGTACATTCTCTAGTCTAGATGAATAAGTTTCATTTGGTTTATTCCTAAACGCCTCGACGAATTGATGTAAGTAACATGAATCTCCACTTGCTCTTCCCACGATACGGGCGCACAGGGTTTTCGTAACGACAGATTAGTTCCGCAGAGAGCCCGAAACAGTCATTCGTTATCCGCCTATGGGACTAAATCCATAAAATTCTTTACGTGTTTTACCTTTATCAATGGATTTAGAGCTATGCATAGACACGATTTGAGGCATGATACTTCATATTTAGATATTTTTTTTCGAGAGCCTCATATAATTTTATAAATCAAGATCATTCTTTATTGGTTTAGTACACTACCAACTCATTTCTTCCCGAGTGTTCACCGTCGAGGGTAACGAGAGTAACACACAGACGCTTTTGCTCGTGTTGCACGTGTCCGTGGGCATTGATGAATTTTTACAACCACGAACGTTCTGTCACTACGAGGGCTTCTTCGCTGACTAATCGAATTGTAAAATATGAACTGGTATTTCAGTGTTTTTCAGAGTATTTTTTATTGCACTGTGATATTATAACAATTCAGCCTGATTCTTTTGAGCAGTAGATTTCACGTGGCAGTTTAATGGTAACGATTATTTTGAAATTTTAGTGGAAGCAAGAATGAACCTAATTATTAACAAGGTTGTGAATGCAAGAGTTTGTCTAGTTAGGTAGTTCGCCAGGTAAACTAGAACCTTATTTCAGCTCTTGTCAAAGGTTGCTGTATTCATTTAGCTACCTACTTAACAGACTACCTTCTTATAAGATCTTGCCCGTATAGCAAACGTAGAGAACGATACATTTTTCGTAACTAATTTTATTTAAGTTCATTGGGGTAGTTGCGGTTTCTTAAAAATGTGATTTTGATAATGTTCACAATAACCTTTTTATTTCGCATGAATTTTAACTGAACTAGGCATAATTAGAAAGAGTGAAATATGGAATGTCCAATTTCCACGTCTAAATATTCCCGGTACTGTCGACATCGCCTTTCTTTATTACTTGCGAGACGAAAATAACTTGATTTATTGCGGCTAAAGGCATTGTTTGGATTAATTTATGAGGAAAATTGTACATGACTTTTATTTGAGATTCGCTCACAGAATAAATTATGTGATTTAGAAGTTTGTTTTTATTCTTCTTCTTATTGTGTAGTGTAGCCAAGTACGTGGCGAACTTGAATAACCCGGTATCAGAATTTTCAAACCGCCGACTTTTTTTAAGGTATAGTGGCCAGCGCATCAGGTTATCCCATTTTCACTGTAAAACTGTTCTTATCATAATAGCGTTGAGTATACGCGTGTGATAACCTAATGCGGGCGTTTTTGTGATTCGATTTTAACCGTTTAAAAATACATCGTGTTTATCTGTTTAACCATACTATAAAGCGGCACAATAGCATTAAGTTAACATCCGACACTTTGTCTCGAGAACAGAATAAACACTCTGAAGTATGTGTAGGCTCTACAAAGATTTTATCAACACGACTTGATGGCTCCGATATATGGATAATACAGTAACTAATTCACAAAATACTTAATTCAGAGAACAGGCCTGCCCTAGCATACGCAATGAGACGACTCTCATGAGAGTTGATTGTCAAGGAAAACTTAACCTTAAATGTATCAGTAGAAGTTTGAATCTGAATTATTTATTTTGCATTCGATTGACTTTGACAAATGATCTTAAATTGCCAAAAGGACGCATGTCCAAATATAAACGCAAGAGAAATGAAAACTTGTCTGCATGCCAACACATAGGGTCAATTTTCCTTTGGTTGATTCGGAAGTGAAACCTCATTACGTGTGCTAAGGCAGGACAGTAGGTATAACAGGTGCTGATGGTTTTGCTAAGGAAACACGCTTAGTTTTTCAACCGACTTCAAAAAAGGAGGTTCTCAATTCGACTGTATTTTTTTTTTTGTATATTTGTTACGCGATTACTCCGGCAACTGTTGTCCGATTTTCAAAATTCTTTATTTGTTCGAAAGAGTATATACTCCTGAAGAGGTCCCATATAAATTTTATCGAAAATGATTCAGCGCTTTTAAAAAAAATCAACAAAAACAAAATATACTACAAACTAGAACATCATCTAAATAAATATCTACTAGCAAAAAACTAGATATCTACTTTGTGCGAACTGTTGTTGGAATTGAAGTCGGTGACTCATACGTTTTTAACGTGAAAAATTATTCTTTATAAGTATGTTTTTGTTTGTATTTTACTTTAGTTCGTAAGGGATTTTCTATTTAGTTTTTATTTTTAACATAATTATTGGATTTGATATTTCAACTCCATGTTTGTTTAGGTGTTTATTATCGAATGCGAGTGTTTAGGTCTGTTTTTCATATGTCCCAAGAGACCCACGATACAACACAATAAGGGTTTTTGAGTGTGTGGCGTTTATTTTAATATTATTTTAAAGAATTTCACTGTATTACAGGTGGAAGGTGCCGAAGATCGATGCCTGAAGAGAGGGCCGCCGGCGTACGAGGCAATATGTGTCAACCTTCACGTACGAGTGTTTACGGAGATTGTGAGTACATATCAACCCCGCGTCTACGGCTGGCGTTTGCTCAACCGATTTCAATTTACTTACGATTGCTTGTGAACTTTTGACATTCTTTACTTTGATGGGTTTTAATACCATCTCAAGGATGGATGGACAGCTTAGCAAATATTTAAATCCTATAATTAAGACAAGCTACAGGTTAGATTTTTTGCCGGGAACAACAAAAGAGTTTGCGTTATTTAGTTACTTTGCCGACAAACCACAGCACGTCCGGAGGGGGCCGCCGCCGATTGTGTCAATGTACACATTGCTAGTTTTTATGTTTTACACGATTATATATCTCGTATAAGTGTTCAAACAAACCCGACTTTGTTTTATATCTATACATATTATAAAGAGGAATGATTTGATTGTTTGTTTGCATCGAATAGGCTCCGAAACTACTGGACCGATTTGAAAAATTAAATCACCATTAGAAAGTTACATTATCCCCGATGAACATAGGCTACATAATTTTCCCGAATTACCATGGGAACGAAGTCCCGAGCGGAATACTAGTATTAAGATAAACGAGAAAGTGCTTTTCGCGTAACAAGAGGTCTAGTTTTAAGAAAAAACAAAACGAGAAGTAGTTTTCGCGTTCACGTATCAAATTTTCTAGGTCAGGACTTTAAATTAGTAGGCGAAAATTTAGGGGATGATCCTCCCCATGATACTGAAACTTTCCCCTAGGAAGCTACACGAAATACTCCAATACAATTTTTCGACTTCTCATAAAAGACAAATCAGCTACTTAATTGCACAAGTTGTACAATACAATACAATACAATACAATATAATTTATCGCACTCCAACACAAATAAGGTAAGTACAGTTACATTTTAATACAAAGCAGTTTTGTCAGGGTACAAAAGGTGGCCCCATTGCTAAGAAGCAATATCTTATCGGCAACCTTTGGGTGTGGAGAAAAAGTAATAAAACGTATGTGCAAATATACCTAATACATAAAATAAATTTAACAAATATATACAATTTCCACCTAACAAACATAAATATACAATACCTATATAAATATACAGGGCTTTAGGTAAAGTAACATAGGTCAAAATACGAAAAAAAAATGTTGATCTCCCATACAACATACTCTTTAAGCTGTGCTGATGAAGATTGTCCGGGAACTCAAATTTTTTTTTCGTAATTTGACCTATGTTCCTTGGGGAAGTTGTTCAGTTTCATGGACTGATTAACCACCCGAGAGGTTAAAAGAGATTTACCTAAAGCCCTGTATACAGGTAGAAATATTCAATGAACATAAAGAAAAACATTACCTATAGAACAGTCTTTCCCAACGTGGGCGATAACGCCCCCTTGTGGGCGCTGCAGGCCTAAAGGGGGGCGGTAAGAGACCCAGAAAAAAAAAGGGGGCGTTGTGTAGGGCTTTGGGGTCGATTTATAATTTCATCTACCTAGCTAGGAAGACTCTTAGATACCGACTGAGCTCTCGACTCTCGACTACATCTTGTGAACATCAACTAATATTAATTAAGATATAGCTCAAACTCGGTTCGATATAATAGACCGTGGGCAATCATGTTTTAACAAGTTTTTGTTAAATAATCCGATTTGTACATTCCTGTATCAATCGGCTGGTTCTATAATACTTGTTCTTGCTTGTCGAGTACGATTGGGCGTCGAATGAGATAAACGAGTTTATGCACGTTTGTCTTATTCCTGTTGGTGCGTGCTGCTTATGCAATCCTATATAAACGACGTAAATTTATTTTATTTTCATTTGCGGTTTCGCGCATAATAGATAAGCAGTACTTCATTATACCACTTACGTATTTCTCAAAACAAAACAATGTCGGAAGTAAAAAAGAAGAGACGGCAATACTCTGCGGAATATATTAAATTCGGATTTATTGAAAATCCCACAAACCCGTCGTCGCCTTTGTGTCTTCTATGTCTAAAAACATTTTCGAACGAAGCAATGAAGCCTTCAAGACTGCAAGGTCATTTGAATAAAATGCATCCAGATAAGAAAGACAAGAATGTAGCATATTTTCAAGACCTAGAGAAGAAGCATAATACTCAGCCAAGTGTATCAAAACTATTTTCGGCGGCTGCTAAGCAAGATGACGACGGACTTCGAGCTTCGTACAATATCCCTTTGTTAATTGCTCAAAAAGGCAAACCACACAACATCGGAGAAGAGTTAATTTTGCCAGCAATAAAGGAAGTAATAACTACTGTGCTTCATAAACCGGCCGCAGATATTATCCAAAAAATTCCTTTGAGTAATAATTCTGTGCAAAGACGAATTGATGAAATGGCTGAAAACATTGAAGAATCATTGTGCAATCATCTGAGGACTAGTCAATTCTCAATTCAGCTCGATGAGTCCACTTTACCAACTAATGAAGCGTTGTTGCTATCTTACGTGAGGTTTATTAAAGATGAGAAAATACGTGAAGAACTATTGTTTGCCAGAAATTTGGAGACAGATACAAAAGGCGAAACCATATTCAATACATTGGAAAAGTTTTGTGAAGAGAAAGAGATTCCTTTGAAAAATATTATACAAGTTGCTACGGATGGCGCTCCGGCTATGACAGGGCGCCATAAAGGCTTCATAGCGTACCTAAAAAATAAAATTCCAGATGTCCTTGCTATACATTGCGTTATTCATAGACAACATTTGGTTGCTAGAAACTTAAGTGAACGACTATTTCAATCACTGCAATATGTCATCAAAGCATTCAATAAAATCCGTAGCAGCTCTTTGAATGATAGATTATTTCATCAGCTTTGTGTTACTAATGACGAAGATTTCAACCGTTTGTTGCTTCATACTGAAGTTCGTTGGCTGTCAAGAGGCAATTGTCTGATTCGATTTTATAACCTGTTTGACTCTGTGATAGAGTTCTTGGAAACTAAAGATACAGAACTGCGCAACAAGCTCATAACATCAAAGAATGATATAGCTTACATGACAGACCTGTATAAATTGTTCAACGACGTGAACCTCCAACTGCAAGGCGATGAACTAAATTTAATTAAAACAAAAAATGTCGTTGCTGCTTTCGCAGCCAAACTGCTTCTGCACAAAAAAAATATGGGCAGACGTGAGTTTCACAATTTTCCGAATTTATCAGTATCCTGCAGTAACGACGACTTGTTTGCCTACTGCCAACATTTGGAAAACCTCCACATTGACTTCACCGAACGATACCAGGACATTTTAAACTTGGAAATACCAGACTGGGTGTTGGATCCATTTTCAAATGTCAACATAGCAATGTCACCTCAGCTGGAAGAAGAACTTATAGAATTGACAACAAACGAAGAAATAAAAATCAAGTTCAAAAATGGATATCAAGAATTTTGGCTACAAAAACCGATCCTGCAATTGTACCCTGGATTGTGGTCAATTGTTCAACGATTCTTGATAGCATTCCCATCGTCATATTTGTGTGAACGTGGATTTAGTGCTGTGGCAACGCTGCTTACTAAAAAGAGAAATCGTTTGCGTGTTACCGAACGTGGCGACTTGCGGCTGTTTTTGAGTAAATTGGAACCTGATATCAACAAACTTATTGAACAGCATCAGATTCAACCTTCACATTAGTTTTTATATAAGAATTGATTATGTTTGTTTTATTTTCAATAAAAGATACTCTGTCCGAATACTATAAAGTTGCGTTTCAATAATCAGTTATAAGTACTTAGCGGTTTTTAAGTATGTTTAAAAAGGGGGGCGTTAAAAAATAATTTATTCTTAAAGTGGGCAGTAGACAAAAAAAGGTTGGGAACCCCTGCTATAGAAGGATGATAAAAAAAGGACAATCCACGGAAAAAATCAAGTTGCCAAATCACACTAATAGTTGCAAAGTGATTCGAAGTGCCTCCTCAGCTTGTTTTGAAAGTGACCAAGGTTTGCGCGGATCTTATACTACTGGGCAAGGAGTTCCAAAGGCGTGCGCCGTGCACTGTGAAGGATTTGGTGTAGTAATTGGTCTTATGAACAGGTAGATCGATGAGGTGTCTTGTGTTGCCAGTTGCTACGCGGTTTCCGCCCGCGGCCATCCGAGCGAAACGCAAGGCGTTCCTTGAGATAAGCCGGGGCATTTGGATCACGCAGTGTTTTGTAAACTAAGCACTAAATATGTGTATCACGGCGCAGCTGAATGGGTAGCCATTTGAGTTTCATCCTGTATGGAGTGGTCAAACATTTTTGAAGTGAAAACTTCTTTAGCGGCGGGGAAAAAATGTTAAACTCGCGATGAACTCGCGTTAGATCGTCAGATATCACGTGACCGTGATCGAAAATGCGTAGGATAGGGTTGCCACCTTTTTTGAAGTAAAAACTTTTTAGGCAGCGTTGTGTACTTTGAAGTATGGGTGGAAACCCGGACGGATGGCAGCCCTATGGTAAAATTATCGCTGTGACAGATGTCAACAATTATTTGCACATAGTGCGCAAATACCGATAGACTATTTTACTGAATCGCAAGCAGACAGTTTGATCGAGTGGAAAAGTTGCCAGATTGTAAGCAACAGGTCGAGGGTTCGAATCCTGAGAGAATAATGGACTCTTTTTGTGTATTTTGTTTTATTTCCATATTAATGCACAACGTTACTGTTCAAGTTTTTACTTCTGCTGGCACTCCCGGAGTGCAACCCGGTTTTTTTTTTCATAATTCTACCTATTTTCCTTAAGGAAAGTTCTTCAGTTTAGTGGGCTAAGATACCTCCTTAATTTTGCTAACTAATTTAAGAAGGTAGACCGCTTTGTCTGTTCTTGGCACTGCCCGTACTTCTCCAGTGACCATGGTGCTTGCAACAGTGCCGAAATATCGGATACACATTTAAAACAAAAATCGTGGTAGAACCCGTTATAATATGTTTAAAACTAATGTAAAGTCACCCAATATAGGCGGTGGAGTACACACCAAGGCATGTTACGCGTGACCTTTATCGTGATTAATGACAATGTGTGCCTGAACATCCGTTCAGGCCATTCAGCGTAAGCACTTCCGCGCATGCAGAAAGAGATAAGACGACGCACAATATACGTTCATCTACCTATGGGTTATTGAATTCTCCTACGGGTTATTGGATTCTAAAGATAGAATCTTTGTTAAATTGATTCTACCCCATAATTTTCATATAAAACTTGCTTGGATAGAATAGAATGTTTTTTATTGCAAGAAAACAGTAATAGGTAATTACAGATGTTATCATTAAAATGTAGTACGTTATGGGTGTTTGTATCTGTCTTTATGTATGTTCCGATGGACTCACGACACAGGGAAAACCTTTCTGGGGGCCTTTGAGAGTGTTTACAATACAATACTCCTTATTGCACACATTTTTTGTTGCACATAACAATAAAACAAAAACAAATGTTCAACATCTAATGTTTACTTATTTTAATACCAGCTTTCCGCCCGCGGCTCCGCCCGCGTGGACTACTGGTTATATCGTGCCCAATTGTGGGATGAAATGTAGCCTATGTCCTTTCCCAGGCTCTAATCTATTGCTGTACCAAATTTCATCAAAGATCGGTTCAGTAGTTTAGGCGTGAAAGACGGAGATACAGACAGACAGACAGAGTTACTTTCGCATTTATAATATTAGTAAGGATTAAGCAATTAACAGTAAATCTACAAGTATGATGGTATCTATTTTTGGAAATACATATAAACAAGTCGAAAAAATCCTTCACTACCAAAGTTTTCACAAACTTTACGCTGGATAAATAAGTAAACACATTTTCAATCTGATACATTCGATAATTTAATACGAAATCGAATTTTATTCTATGGTAAAATTATTCTACGGTAAAATTATATTTAAAAGTTGCACAATTTTACAGTGCACAAATCTAATAAAAATCCTTTTACCTTAATGGTACTCTCCGCCTTTCGATAATGTTCTTTTCATTTTATTTCTTCCGAAGATGTAGTTTACGACTCTTAAAATGTTGCCGGTTGGATCATTCATTACTAATTATTATTATTTTTTTCTTTTTTTTTCCTATACCTTGCTTCCTTGTCGTGTAGGTATAATTAAGTATATAGCTACTTGACTAACCTTGGCGTCAAGAGTTTTGAAACCGCCAAATGGCCTCTGCAGTCAATCGACAACAGCCGGGACCAACAGCTTAACGTGCCCTTCGAAGCACGAAAACGCTCGTGATAAATTGCCGCTTTGGTCACCCATGAGGTTCCCTGCCCTTGAGTATGTTGCTTGGCCTCACTTATTGGTTCGGCGAGCATCACCCATGAGGTTCCCTGCCCTTGAGTATGTTGCTTGGCCTCACTTATTGGTTCGGCGAGCGTCACTGGGCTACGAGCGCTTCAAATTTGTAACTGATAATTTATTAAATAAAGTTACGTTCTAGCTACATTAAAAGATAAATTATTCTTACTTAACCGGTCGCGTATTTGTTGGCCGCGTGCGATACAAATCTCGTACACCATGTGTTCGAAAAGCACGCGAAGGTTCAAATGTAAAAATGATATTTTTACACGCAAACAAAGCCGCGGGCGAATAGCTAGTGTAGGCCATATTTACAGTCGGTTACTCGAATTCTGCAGCACCGTAATCAAATACGAAACAGTGTTTTACAATAATTTATATACACCTTTTTCAAAATATTTTCTACTAGCTTTCCGCCTGGAACTTCGTTACCGTGGAAATTCGGGAAAATTATGTAGCCTGTGTCCATCGGGGATCATATAGCAAAGCTTTCTAATGGTGAAAGAATTTTTCAAATCGGTCCAGTAGTTTCGGATCCTATTTAATGCAAACAAACAAACAATCAAATCTTTCCTCTTTATAATATTAGTATAGATCTTATATTAGTAAAGATAGATTTATGAATTGACAAATGAAACATTTTCTTGTCAGACGCCTAGCAGCAGCTCCTATGTCCTATGTCAAAATGTCAACAATGACAACGCCACGCCAGAGGGCGAGCAAGCCTTTGCGCGGGGCCGTCGTGCAATCAAAGTGAGTTTGTCACCATCGTGCACGAGCTGCAGTTGCAGAAACGTCCATTAAAGTTAATGATACTTTAAATATTACACCGTCACTTTCCGTCTTGTTGACGTTAGCGCTGAAAACCTTTTATCAAACAAAACCGATTATAATTTGCAGAAAGATGAAAAACCCTCTAATAATTTACTAACCAACGAAATAAAACCAAACGCCCGCTGTTTCACGAAAATTCAATCATGTCCTTTTCAAATCTACTAGCGGATCATCCTATTTGAAATCCCGAATGTACCGGTGGCTCGGCTTTTGATCTAAATTTGCAGCAGAATTTAATACCTGATGGATTTAGTCGAACCCAATCAACATACGCAGTGTGGTTGATATATTGGGTATAACTTAAATTAGTTACCGAAAATTAAGTGCTTGGGACTCAAAGGAACATAGGTCGAATCAAGAAAAAAGTTTCTCGTCTCTCTATACAACTTGAGCGATAAGCTAAATAGTATTCGATGATTTAAAATGTAAAATTAAGTACTTTTAAAAATAAACTTAAAGCTCTTCTACTAGAAAGGTGCTATAGCGTTGACGAATTTTGATAATTTTTATTTTTAAATTACGAGTATAATGTTTTTATTTTCTATTTTGTAATGTTACCATTTTTTTTGTTTGTTTATATACACTGGGCGTCAAAAATAAGTAGTACACTTTTCAAATTGCAATTACTCCTAAACTATAGTAGTTACACTTATGAAATAAAAAGCAGTTTATAGTAAACTTAACGAAGTTTATTAAAGTTATATTTTATTTGGCATGAATAAAGTTTCAAACTTAAAATTAAGATAAATACTAAAAAGTATCAATTTTTAACGATATGTCAACCACTTAATTTTCACGTTTTGGAACTTTTTCACAATTTAATAACTTGTGTTGCCGCCTCGGGCTCTAATTACAGCTTGGATCCGGTTTGGCATGCTGAACACTAAGTTTCGGAGGCGGTGTTGGGGAATATTTTCCCATTCTTCTATCAGCGCATGTTTTAGAGCCCTGAGTGTGGCAGGAGGTGGACTGCGCCTTCTGACTAGCCTCCCAAGCTCATCCCAGGCGTGTTCAATCGGGTTGAGATCTGGGCTTCTCGATGGCCAAGCCATCAAGTTGATGCCAACCTCCTGAATGTACTCTTGTACGTGGTGAGCAGTGTGTGGCCGGGCGTTATCATGCATTAGGATGGCTCCATCACCCATATTTATTAAATATGGCCCTGCATACTCGTTGAGGATCTCCGAGGCATATCTTTCACCAGTCAAAGTCCCATTTTCTATTACCACAAGCTCTGTGCGACTCTCTGAAGAGATACCAGCCCATACGTGTACAGAGCCCCCGCCATATTGGACTCTTTCCGAGATACAAGCTTGAATGTATCGCTCACCGGGTCGTCTGTAGACTCTCCGCCGTCCATCTGAAGTGTATAAAGAGAATCGAGACTCATCTGTGAATAAAACTCTAGCCCATTCTTCTTCGCCCCATTGTACGTGTTGACGGGCGTAGCGTAGTCTTGCTACGCGATGCTCTGTCTCAAGTTTGGGGCCATTTGCTGGTCTTAGAGGCTTCAGGTTAGCTTCAGCAAGTCTTCTTCTCACTGTACTCTCACTGATGTAGTCTGTTCGGGTCCGAAGAAGCTGTTGCTGAACCTCAACTGCATTAAGGTGTCGATTTCTTAACACAGTGGAAACAATAAAGCGATCTTCTCGGGTACTTGTGCACCTGGGTCTGCCATTACCTCGTCTCCTTAGATGGTTTCCAGTCTCTTCGTACCTTTGCTTTACTCGCTGAACCGTTCTTAAAGTTACACCCACCCTCCTTGCAGTACGACGCATACTGATGCCCACTTCGAGAAAAGCTAAGATTCTTGCACATTCTTCTGGTGAAAGAGGCATGATTAGTCAAATTTACTCTCTGAAGATACCTATGCTTTTCAATTACAATTGCTTTATCAGCAGCGAATGTGTCAAACACAAAAATCCTAAGTAAGACAACACCTTTCAACAGTTTAAAAAAAGTGTTTTTATTTATTCGTTTTTTTTAAAGTCAAGCATTATAAGTTCTTATAATGCATGAAGTTTTTATTGAATAAGATTAAATTTTCTTTTTAACCTTTTTTGTTTCAAAGGTCTAAGTTTTATAGTTTGGGAGAAATCGCAATTTTAAAACTGTACTACTTATTTTTGACGCCCAGTGTATTTTATTTTATTTGTAATTATAGACACTGGAACAAAATAACTATTGTTCACGAATAAATGAATTGAATAAATGGTCTCAGTAAAAGAAGTCGTTTTTATTGTCGTATTGTTTCATTGGGCAAAATTATTTAGTTTCTTGAGGGGGTTTACTCCTCAAAACTAACTAATTCTGAGACAAGATTCCCTAATTTAAAATTAGGTATAGATAGCCCTTTAGAAGCATCTAAAAACTTCACTTAGTACTATATATAATTCTGTGACTTCACTAATGATAATTTAGCTGCAATATGTGTCTGTGAAAATAGAAAGGTACAACTATCGGGGCAGTCAATAAGAGCGATTTATGAAGCTAATAACAATAGTTTTGAACCTTAACGACTATCTCCAAAGTTGTACGTTTCTATTTTCACAGTCACCTATGTATTTGTACAATATAGGTATCTACCTATCTAATTTAGTATATTTAAAACGATTACCCGCGCGAGGGATATTCACAAATAATTTTGGTAAAGAAAAATGTTTCGATTGGCGCCGATTTTCTTTCCCAAAAATTATTTGTGGATCTCTACTTATCTCTATCCCTACTATTATTATAAATGCGAGAGTAATCGTGTCTGTTACGCTTTCACGCCTAAACTACTGAACCGATTTTGACAATATTTGGTACAGAGATAGATTAGAACTTGGGAAAGGACATAAGTTAAATTTTATCCCACAGCTGGGCACGAAATAACCTGTAGTCCACGCGGGCGGAAAGCTAGTCTAATTATAAATGTGTATTTTAGATAATTAAGCAGTGATCTGGAACACCATCCGGGATGATGTTATTCAGTATGCAGACACGTTAATTAGCCTCTGGGCCTTTGATACTGACACCACAAAGCTTTAGACAATGTAAACGTACATAATGGGAACCTGGAAGGGCTAGTGTGTTGATCAGGCTTGTTTCTAGCTTGTCTATGATATTGAATATTTGTTTACTATATATGGGTGACTTTAAATTAATTAGCCAATCTTTAGAGGGTTATTTTCCACATGAACTAAACAAATTTTTCCAAGAAAACCATATGAAAAACTTATATTATTGAAGTGAAAACTTCTTTAGCGGCGTTGTGCACTTTAAAGTATGGGTAAAAAATGTTAAACTCGCGTCAGGGTCACGTGTCTGTCACGTGACCCTGATCAAAAATCCGTAAGGCGGATATAGGAAATTAAAACTGCAAAAGTCAAGATGTCACGGAGGGGTGTTTGATAAATATATCATAGGAAATGAAAACTGCAAAAGTCAAGATGTCATCCGGTGTCCGCATAGTTAAATTAAATTAAATATTAATGCACAACGTTAATGTTCAAGTTTTTTACTTTTCATACTAAGGCAATCGTTCGTAAAGCTAATCGTTTAAGTTGTATGGAAAGTTGTATTTTTTTTATTTCAACTTGTTTCTTATTCAGTTTATTCGCTAACTCATGTAAAGTCACTCATAAGAGTATCACTCTTGCAATAGCGTCTTCATACAGGTATAAACACACCTAATATGGACTCCAGTCTCTCGTCAGTCATGTTCGTTTTTGGAAAAAATATTACTATGAAATCTTTGTAATGCGAAAATAAATACTACACTTAAATATTGTGAAATACAAAGTGTTGGCAAGAAATGACGCTCCTAAAAAGGGTAAGATAGAAAAGGTAACATGATACTATCATTCGTCACCATCAGCCTATATGTCTCCACCAAAGGGAACAGGCCCCCTTCGCAATAAGTGAATCTATTGATCTAAGTAAAATAAAACAAATCGTATTTAAATTCAGAATAGATTAACATGAAGCTATAGTCAGGAGCACATTAAGCTTGACAGTTTCTTCCTTATAGGAAAGATGCTTTTGTCAAGCTCGTTAAGCTCCTGACTGTACTAACCGCGAAAGGGGTAAAAGCAGGTAAAGTTGTGCGGGTATTGTGTAGTTACAGTGTTAACTTTCATACCTGTACCCGTGCGCTTCGTTGTTCGTTCTTACATGTGGAAACTCAAACTAGAACTGAACAACTACATTGTTTGTGCGCAACCATCTTTACCTGAGCTTGTTCTACTACTACATAGAAACTACAATGTATGCTAACTGGTTTATTTAACGTAATTACGAACTTTTAGCACTCAGATGGTCCTACGGGACCCCTGGAGGTCTGGGGCCCTAAGCATGTACTTGGTGTGCTTATTTATAGGGTTAATCAGCCCTGGATAATAAACGTTTGTTTTAATAATGTCAATATTGTTTGTTTTATTACAATTTATTATATAAGAATATTAGCTTTCGCAATTTAAAATTTTCTCAGAGATTGAGTTATTATTTTTCAGTACCGGATTCGTAAATTTAGCCACTAGCATATCATTAGTAAAATATGTAAGTTAGTACTCTTTATTCGGGTGCAAGTGTGTAATTAAACTCGATTTTTTATTTGTGTTAATGACTTTTTTTAAATAATACAAAATCTTTCACTCTGAAATCATACTTACACTCTTATAAGCAGTAAACAATAAAGTTTGCGAGTTGATAATGGGAATTTGGCTAAAATATCATGATATGTGGTCTCCACTTATTCAGTATTAGTTGTAATTTTCTTCACATTGTACTTTCTTTGATTCAGCAGCCATTGGAAAAATCAGGTTCCCAAAAAGTTGTATTTTCGATATGGCGCGTTACTCAAAACATGTCCTCATGTCCTACCAACATTTGGTAGAGGACATGCATACTTAACTTATCAGCTTTCAAACGAGAAAAATACCGCATCGAAATCAGTCCATTCGTTTAGGATCGACGATGCTACAGGACACACGTCAAACTTATAATACTTACTCCTCTTTTTCTGTCTAGGGTTAAAAAGAATAACTCCGTTAGCTTTTACACAAAGTTTGCATCCTAACAAGCTGCAAACTATCTCCCTATACATCTATAAAGGCTACAGAATGTAGGCATCATTATCTAGAAGCAGAACTGTGGAAGGCAGGGCAGGTTGAACTAAAGTATTGTTGACCCACTTCCCGATACTAAGCACCCGGCCCTAAATGTTTGCAAAGCATCCCTCTTACGAGACATCGCGTTGGATAGCTGGTCTTTGTTATTGGAGAGCGCTGTTTTGCTTGCACTGAATTGTTATTTTTAAACCTGTTTTTTGAAGTGAAAACTTCTTTAGCGGCGTGCACTTTGAAGGCTGCTTCGATCAACTATAGAAAACTAGATACACAGTCCCATACAAAATGAAATTTAAAAGTGTCCTAACTACAATACGTACTTAGATAGTTATATACCACTTCATGTATTATGAAAAAGTTCTAAAGTGTCAAACATTTTAATCTAATTTAAACCTTAACGTAATACTATAAGGTCGAAAATAAAATCTGTTTAATTTGTAAAATACCACTTTTGGTTTTGAACAAAGGATAACGTAAGACAATTTGGTGACACTGGCTGTCACGTAGAACATGGGAGGACTGGAGTTGCCTTTGTTAATTTTAAAAATATATTAGTTGGGTCGATTTCACATAAAAAAATCTTCGTACAAACTTTTTAACAAATTAAAAATGCTACGAAATGGTGTGGTTTTCTTTTTATCCCCTGATTGTGTTGTGTATGTATAGGAGCATCATAGCTCTTAAACTGATGATGTTAATGGTGCAGTTTATTTTATTCGAAAGCTTCTTCTTGCGCTGGATTTCAGATATGATTTATCAAAATTGGTTCAGCCGTTTACTTTTATGTTAGTTTTTATGGTTTTTTATTTTTTTTAAAAATCACATTCATTTCAAATTAACCGACGATTAATATACATTACAATTGATAATCACAGCCGCCGCCATTCTTCTTAATTATTGCTTATAAACATAATATTCTATGCTTATTTTTTTATGAAATACGAAATAACTTATAAATAAAGAAAAGAACTGTGTCTTTCCCGATTACACATATATTATGTTTTGCTTATTTAAAACTTAGTATAATTTTTTGAACAGAAATGACCTATTGAGATTTAAGAGAGGAAATTAGCTATGAAACTAAATAGATATTTAAGTACAAGAAATAATTTATTTTTAAAAAAAAGCAACCAACTCAAAAAAAATACATTTGTCTTCTTCGCTGTCATCATCTTTGTCCTGAAGATGAAACATATTTTTTTATTTTATTCAATACAAGAAACTCCAAAATCAAAAGTGATAAAAAGGTACATACTATTTGAGGTGCAGCTGTTTTGTGTAACCTTTTGACTCCTTTTGTAATGACATACGAGTCACTTTCGAAAAAATGCTTGGAGCAAAAGACACTACTTTGCGACGGCAAAAAAAATCTTCACATCTTTGACGTGCGATCACGGATGTCCACTGTCCACATCGCACAGGATCTCTAGGAAAACTAAAAATCCAATAAAACTTTATGTTTGTAAACGTCACGCACGTTAAATTTTTTATTAATTCAATTTTATATGAATAATGGTTTTGCCATAATACCTTTAATGTAACTATAGAAAACAGAATTTATATATATATACTCTTTACACTTAAATTTTATAACACAGATGAAAAAGAAAAAAAAACAATAGAAAAAAAACAGCGTCTCTATTTGTTTTAGAACAGAGTCACTGCATAACCCGAACAAATGATGTTGAAATACAACGGTATGGATTTGTAAGTTCGGCTAGTGTCTATTCAATTTAAAGGGTTATACTCTCACCGAATGTTATTAAATTAAACAAAAAAAAATGTTTTATAACCTTTTCTTGGCCAAATACCAAGATAATTTCAATTCACATATAATAATTACAAACTAATTATTTAAAAAATGTCATTCCTTTAATGTTCTGGAGGTGTGATTTTTACAATTTTTCACTGCGCACTGAGGCATGGTTACTTTCGGAACGAACGAATGCTACTGAACGAAAAGACAACCCAAAACGTCAAGTGGGTGATCATTTAGTGAGGGAACTTTTTTGTTGTGGATTGTGTATCTAGTTCTTTATAGTTGATCGAAGGAAGGCTGGATAAAAAATGTTAAACTCGCGTCAGGGTCACGTGTTTAAAAAATATAGGAAATTAAAACTGCAAAAGTCAAGATGTCATCCGGTGTCAGCATAGAAAAAAATAAACTTCACTTCTGCCGGCACTCCCGGAGTACAACCCGTTGTTTTTTTTTTACTTTTGAAACTCCATGGAGACTCACTTAAGCTATAAATGATTTGTAACGATGCATTCTTACATTTCGCTTATAATTTTTAAGACAATATAAATTCCAGGACATCTGTCATTGTCATTTTTTTTATACCTGATTGCAAAAAATGATGTTACATACAAACATGCGCTCACACCTATAATCCCTCTCGGGGTAGGTAGAGCCGTGGTTCTAGAACCATTTTGATGCCACGTTTGACATAAGTAACTTCTGAGTGTTATTAGATGAAATGTGATGTATAGTAGTAAGAAGTTGTCAGCCTTTCGCCCCAAGATGCAGCAAAACTATCGAATTCGACTTTCTGACTTTTACAGTATGCCTGGAAAGAGTTAGCAGCTGGTGCATTCTAAGTTTTTCCTTCACTCCCAGTCCAGCGTGGAAGTTAAACTAATGTAACAAAAATGTTATCATAACAATGTTAAGCATGTAAACATCTTGGATATGTTATATCTATATGTTAATTTGTCTGCCGGTGATAAGGTACTGCTTGGGACATTGAATGTACCTGTGATTCAGGCGAAGAAGGGTTTATCTATTGTCATTATCACATGGAAAATGTAAAGGATTGTCCGTATTAGGTATCAGACATTTATATTTTCTGATCTTGCATAAGAGCAGTGCAAGAATAGGAAGCGCTAACAATAGCATTTGTACACTGAAGAGCACGTCAAGCTTGACAGTTTGGACTTTGGACCGGCCCTGCATTGTATGGCGCGCAGTATAAATCAGAGCTCAGCTTAAACTGATAGTGTAAAGCGTGACCTGCTCTTGACTGTATAGTTGCGTCACATAGCTTTCCTTTCCTTCATTTGAATTTTATTTTATTAGAAAAGATAAAATTTTGATTTTTTTTGTGAAAAAAAACAAACATATAACTTCCTTATAACTTCCCCACAGTGGACAGTAATTAGACTCCGACCCATGGGAGTCCTGTCAAGGCCCATTCGGGAAATCTCGCGTCCGAAAAGGGATTACAGAATCTAAAATAGAAAAAAAAATAATATAAATACCCACGCCACGACAAGAATTTGCTATATAGGTAAGTACCTATGTCAGTTTCAGGGCTCACATTAAATAGTGGATTCTAGAAAGATTGTGGCGTTTACCGCCTTAGTTTAAAATTAATTTGATTTGGTTATTAAAAGCATTAAAACACTGTTTAGATTTAAGCGTAACAAACATCGAAATTAGCCATGCTGATACAAACTTGCGACTCGCTGAGAAGGTTGGGATTTCTTCAGCATCGCAGTTTTGCGCTGTTTGTGTCCATCTTTGTAAGTTCTTCTTATCATGCAGGTATAGTCAAGTATGTGGCGAACTTGGCTAACCCTGGGTGTCAGAGTTTTCAAACTGCACAATGGCCTTCGACTTGGTTTTAACGACTGCATTCAATCGACAACAGCCGGAACCGACCGCTTAACGTGCCCTCCGAAGCACGGAAACGCTCTTGATAAATTACCACTTTGGTCACCCATCAGGTTCCCTGCCTCTGTGTACGTTGCTTAACGTCACTGATCGGTTGAGATCAGCGAGAGCCACTGGGCTACGAGCGCTTCTGTAAATGTCCCAGGGCTGAGCAAGATCCCTGTGAATCCCTGTAAGTGTCCCAGGGATCCACGATACAAGTTAAAATCATGTGGCCCACACAAAGTGTGGGTTAAAAAAAGGCTTAAATTTTATAGTAGAAAAAAATAGCATCACGCATTCGTTGTGCAATTTATTATTCTGCGGTCACGTTTTTAAAAGCTATCAGCACGAATAAAATACATTTTCAAGCTCCAGTTTCCAAAATTTAAACCGGGAAATGGGCGATTCACATTAGGACTACTATTAAACTTGAAATAACGGTTCAAGGAATTTGTTTGTCAGCTAAAAAACTTTATTTAAAACGTAGGCAGAATAGGTATTGTGCTTAGTTACGATCCCTCTCATTTATTATAGGTGATTTTCACTTACTCAGCGCTGAAGGAAAACATCGTGATGAAAGACCGCACGTTTTCGTAAGACGAGCGATCCACTAACCCGCATTGATGGGCTATATGGACTGAAGACGATGACTCCCATAGGGAAATAGCCAATTACTGATGAAATTAATTAAAACAAACTTGTCGTTAAACAAACGTTTACTATCCAGGGTGGATTAACCCTTAGCATACTAAGCACATGCTTCGAATCCCAGACTTCCGGGGTTTCACAAGAGTAAAGTTCCTCTTTAAAGTTTCGCTTACTAAGTCACCCCATATTCTAATAGTTTTCCTGTGTAAATGCTTACCTGCCTGGAAAATCCCCAATATCGATGCAGCCAGCCCACAAAATAGAGTTATATCCTGTCAGTGGTAGTTTGGGAAGTGATTGCGGTGGGGGGAAAGTGGGAGGGGGTGATTAGCGTGGACCAGTCATTTGCGGGACAAATCGGACGCAAATTGAAGTCACGTTAATGCGTTTGACTGGAATGGGATAAGTCTTAGAGAGGTCAAAAAAAGGGACACTCCTAGCCCATTACGCAGTTCTTTTGCTATTTTTGAAATTGTTTTATTTTTTGTTCCGTCAACACATGAAGTACTTTAAACCCTCAATACATTCAATTCATTAAACCTTCAATTCATTTATATTATTTGATCGTTAATTTTCATAAAACTATCATTGTAACTTCTTGAAGATATATAATATCCAATAAATAAAATAATCAGTAATCTAATCATAATGAATCAGTTGTGTCGGAGCCTCAAAATTTTAAAAACATTTTTATTTATGAAAATTGTGTTCCACTAGTTTAAATTTTTTAAAACTGCTCAGTCAATGGACTAACACACAACTAAAAACAAAACAACGCAATTTAAACTCACCACTTATTATGTTAGATTAACATTTACGTTGACGTGCAGCTATGACAAAAAGCTTGTACCTTCGTCACTTAAAAAATAATATAACGGAAAAGAAAATAATCTTGTTCCAATCTAGACATGCAGACCCTCTTCAGAAATACGTAGGCGCCTAAGTATTAGATATTTTCCGCTGACGTCACATCCGAAATCGCTCACATTCACAAACAGAACGCTTCAGTATGAAATCCAGTTATTTACAGGTTTTTTACACTTATCTTTTACATGGTCGTTCGCTTCAATCATAATGGTTACCGCAACTTATTTATTCTGTGCCGCAACCCGTAAGCAATTTGACATAATGAATAAATAACTAGTTAATTTATATCTGAAATTATGAAATTCGTAAATGGATCTTACCGGGTCTAACAAAAAGTTGCAGTAAAACATATGAAAATATGAACAACTACTTAATAAGGTGTCTTCATATTCATATTATAAGGTGTATGACGTCATTAGCGAAAAAAAGTTGTTTATAATTATAACTGTACATGAGCTAATCCAGCAGGCCGAGTACGATAGTGCAGCATCGCGACAACACCGCGGTCCTATGTCAAAATGTCAACATTGACAACGCCATAGGGTGAGAAGCCTTTGCGCGGGACCCTCGCGCAATCAAAGTGAAGTTTTAGCGTGAGCCGAGCGCGAGTTTGTCGTTATCGTGCTAGAGCTGCTGCAATAAACTAAAATCATCTGTTATTCATTTATGGTTATGAAACATTCATTTTAATATCATCATTAATTTACATTTAAGCAATTGATCTTCTATGCCTGTTAGATTATTAAAATTGTTCATGAATTGCACTACGAAGTCAAACTGCTTCAACCCTTTCTCTGTCAACTTTTCGATTACTGGATGATAGATACGATGGGACCCAATTCAGCCAGAAACGTTGCGGTCTCATCAAAATGAGGCGAGCTCTCAGTGCTGCACAGTGCACACCTGCAGAGTCCACGTCAGCACCGAAATAGTGTCCTGGCAGTAATTTACACTAATATTATACAGAGAAAAAAATTGTATTTTTGTATGTAACGAATAAACTTAAAAACTACTGGACCGTTTAAAAAAATTCTTTAACCATTATGATGCTACATTATCCCTGAGTAACATAGGCTACATAACTTTCCCGAATTGCCACGGTAACGAAGTCCCGAACGGAATGCTAGTTGCACATATTATTGCATCGAATCAAAACTGTTTAGTGTATGTACTAACTAATGTAATACTATAATCCCTACTAACATTCCCTACTTATTCCCTACTTTAATATTATAAATGCGAAAGTAACTTTACCTGTCTGTCTGTTACGCTTTTACCCCTAAACTACAGAACCGATTTTGATGAAATTTGGTACAGAGATAGTTTAGACTTTCGGAAAGGACATACTGGTCTGAAATATATTTATTTATTTGAATACCTTACCGTGGCAGTGTGTCGAGTTTTCCTCACTTTAACATAATAATGTTACATGTCTACCTAGTTATTGTCGTAAATCTGTGCTTAAATCAGTTTGCTGTGCCCACATCCTGCCACCTCACCTTTTACTGTACGTATAATTTTAATTTATTTTGTAAGATAGTAATGTGTTAATAATTAATGTGTGAGGAACAAACGTTTATGTGTCATCTACCGGGTAAAGTGGATTGATATGTAAATTTAACATAAGTAACCTTTGTAGTTCCAATAAATGGGTAATTAATTAAATACCTAACCAGCCGTCCTCCTCAATGAAGATCCTCATTAAATAAACCTAACTGTCGAATTTCAATATTGTGAGGCAATTTCAAACCTTTTGTAACTCGGTCCTCAGGCCGATTCATAATACCCCTTAACATGAAATAGATTGAAATGTTCGATTGTATAGTTTAATTAAATGTTAATATTATTTACCGAAGCGGTCGTTAACCTGTTGGCGCCTCGCCACGGTAATACAAGCGCCCCCTCGCCCCTCGCGCTACGCCGCAGCGGGAAGGGGCGACAACTCAGACGCGACGCGACGCGTGACGCAAACAACACAACACAAGCAGTGGGGCCGCTCTGGCGCTACAGTACAGTTTTTTTGGCGTATAGGGCCGCCAAAAAAAATATTTTAGGTGTTTTTTATTAAATTTGTCTTTGGTGGTTGATAATGTGACAGTTAAGGGATTCTCTCACTAATATACACACACACGCTCACACCTACAATCCTCATAGGGGTCGACAGTACGTCAGTGGTTCTATAACCATTTGATGCTACATTCGACATTAATTTCTGGGTTTATTTTATTTTTTGAATCTGAGGTGTCGTCCTATGGTCTCATAACACTACCCCATCTCTTTCCGTGGGTGTCGTAAGAGGCGACTAAGGAAACACAAATGAGACCTGCCTCCTAGTAATCCATCTTAGGCTACGGCACCTCAGTTTGTTTTGAATCGAGGTGTCGTCCCATGGTCTAATGCGGTGTGGTAGGCTCTGTAAAGGGCCGTCTGGTTCGCGACCACCCTCCTACCGAAGTCCGACGCCAAACAGCTTGCTGTGTTCCGTCGGTGCGTGGGAGTACCAGTGCCTTTATAAGCATTTGCTGGGTTAACTCGCTCCATCGTCGACTTCATCTTTGACCTTCATGGTCAAGATTGAGGTCAAGAGTTAACCCATCTTATTAATTTTAAAAAAATGTGGGTTATTTGATGAAATATAATCTAAAATATGTGAGAGCCTCTTACTATCTCACCGAGAGGTTTATAGGTATTATAATATAAATAAAATTAAAAGTGAAAAACTTTTTAATAAAAAGAACTAAAAAGTTTAAATTTTTAGTTGTTGGTCGGGAATCGAACCCGCAACCTTTAGATCAGTAGGTAAGGTCATGATCATCAGGCTAGTAATAAGATGAATAAGGTCATGATCATCAGCTAGGTGCACGAAGTGTCATGCATGATAAAAACATATTATGTGCATGTATATTGGGGTGACTTTGTATTAGGGATCATTCAACAATTACGTGATCACCGGAAGGGGGGGGGGGTCGGGTGCTTGTATATATATCGGATTATTTGGGGGGGGGGGGGAAGAAGCCATGATTACGTCATCATTTTATAACTTTAATTAACGTGTAGCGAAATGAATAAATAAATTATATTTAAATATTTACGTCCAATTTTGAAGTCTATTACTGGTAACACCTCTTCTTCACCTCATCAAGGATGTAGCTGAATGGACTGCGTCTCCATTTAGCCAGGAATAGTCTATAGTCTTCTTAATAATTTTATTAAAAATGACTGACGTAAATAAATATTAAAATGTGTAGGTACATGTTCCTGTCAAACGTAAATTTACGTTCCTGTTTAATTTGTTCCTGTTAAACGTAGATTTAGATTTAGAATATTTAGAATAACACTAGAATATGTATTAATAACTTAATTAATATCTTGTTAAACTTGACTTAGTGAGAAAGAGTTGATTTTATTTCGTCGTTTCAATAAAGACTAATGAAACTATCTATTTTATTGATTTAACTTTATAGTTCTTACCTTTTTGCATTTTGACAAATGACACACCCTCTTCCCTAAGACCCATAGAAACATAACATAGGAGTCAGTGCTAATACAGCAAAAATTTTAAACACGGACGGATTACGTAATCAAGGCGAGGGGGGGGGGGGGTTAAAAACAAAAGATTATGCTGTGATTACATAGGGGGGGGGGGGGGGGGTAAAAAAACGGCCAAAAATGATCACGTAATTGTTGAACGATCCCTTAGTAGTTTAGTACCTAAGCGAAAATTTTGGATGTGAATCAGATCACGAAACTCAACAACTTTCCTAGAACATAGGTCAAATAAAGAAGCGAAAAAGAAAAAAAAGAAAAACAAAACCTCTTCAAAATCGGCATATTCGTATAGGGTTACCATTACCATGCTACAGACAGACGTCAAACTTATAACACCTCTCATTTTTATCAGGGGGGGTCACAAATAAACGGCACGGCGCGGAATCGGCATGTCGCGACGCGGCGCGTCAACCCTACCTAAACACGTGGTGTTGCAGACCGCGGGGGGGCAGGAGGGTTGCGGGGGGCGACGCGCGACACGAAGCGAAGCCCGCCGCCGCGCCGCCGCCGCACGCCCTCGATCAGTGTTGCCACCTTGGTGGTTTTCCCACCAGAACTGGTGCTTTTTCAAGACTTCTAGTGGATTTTTTTCCTTGTATGGCGTTTTTATTTTTTTTAGTGGTTTTTAGCGGTTTTTCAATACGGAGTCTGGCAACACATTTTTGAGAGGGAAATCCTCATAGAGAAATAATAGAATAGAGGGACTCACACACACATGAGTGACAAAGATGTAAGCATAGATAGACAATAGGTACCACAAGTGGGAACAAGATACAATGTCAAATCTTCTGTCCCTCAGCGTGAATATGCTTTTTTGTTTGTCACCACACCTGTCAAAAATTGTACTGAAACTGACGTAATCATGACGTCTCGGATATAATACGACTAAAGTATATAGACATGAGATGTCGAGGACGTATTAGTCTTTTGAGCCTTCTCAATTTAGTAAGATTAATTTATCATTGTCCCTGTCGGGTATACGCTAGGACGACATCTAGGTATTACCCTACTGTTCCGAAATTTCATTGTTCTTTGCCTACTCTCTTTATAGCACTCAGGTAAACATACACGAAATTTAAAAAATGCGTGTTAAGTGTAATTAATTAATTAGAACGAATGTCGGATACGACAATTTTTTTGCATCTCATACATATTCATTCATTTTTAATTTAAATAAGGGTTTCTTTACTCTGATATTTAAATGCTATGAATTAAGCGGAATTTGGTGGTTTTCTCTTAATCCAAATTTCTGAAATCTGGCGAAATTTTACTCTTGACCTAGCGCCTTAAAGAAATCCAAGGTGGCAACACTGCCCTCGATCCATACACCAGTGCCCGCGACGACGCCGCGCCGCAACCACGCTGCAGCTATGTCGATCGAAATACCTCTAGTCCTAGAGATACAAAAAAAACAATGCCTGTACAACTACAACCTGCCAGAGTACAACAGGAAGGACATCGTCGAAGAGGCCTGGACCGCAGTTGCTGCTAACGTCAACTTACCAGGTGAATTGTTAATTAATAATAATAATAACTCTAGTACCTGGTTTGTCACATCGTCATAGAAGCGAGTGCATTTTGTTTATAAACCTTTCGATGTGTGCAGTATGCATTGCGTTTGCGTCGTTGATTTGAAATCCTACACGCGTCACCTAAGTACAGAGGGCCGCGCATCAGGTTACCACGCACGTGCACTCTGTGCTGTTGCGATAACAACGGTTTTGCAATAAAAATGGAGTAACCTGATGCTCTGGCCTCTGTACATACACCTAGGTTGGGTACTTTGGGTAATTTATATTATGTGTTGTGTACACACTTCGCCTTTATTTCGTTTGTGCTGTGCTGTTGACTGTACTTAGTACTTACTTATTTATTTATTTTTACGTCTTTTCGGTTGCAATTAAAGTCCAATTTGTAGGTACTTACGTTCAGTCTTTGATCCAGAGTATGGACACTCACACATCACTGTTAGTCAAGTTCGCTACATACCTACTTGATTTTACCTAGACGATAAGAAAGGAAGTATAATTTATTAGGTACTATGGTGTAGTATATATATAGTATGTAAGTAGTATTTTTGCCATGTGTCGATAGCTAGTAGAAACATTGAATTACAAAAACCGACCCTATCGTCATAGATATAAAGCGTGTTTATTGTCAAACTGTTAATTCTCTGTGTCACATTTTACCACATCCAACTGAGGCAGCCATGGATAAGACGGCTAAACAAATAAACATTTTATAATTTAAATGCCCTTGTATTTGGACACTTTTGGGTGTCAAGGCCGCCCCCTACCATGAGTAAACAAACTCGAATCATTTATGAAACAAAGTACCGCACATCAGGTTACCATATGGGTGAACTTTGTGCTGTTAGGATAAAAACTGTATTGCAATGAAAATAGGTAGCCAGATACGCTGACGTTCGTACATTTACGTCTACCTGCCTTAACTTACCTTTTTTTTTGTTAAATTTACTTATCCCTTTCGGGAAGGCAAAGGAAACTATGTCCATGCAGCCATGTCTTCAGTGAAAAATCTTCTTTCTTCAACTTAACCTAAGCCCTAAGCCCCTCATGTTCTGCGTAAAACCGGATAGTGTCTGTTTTACGAAAACTGGCGGCGAGAAGCACAACCGCGAGGATCTTTGTCGGTACCAAACGGAGCAGAAACACTGTTATCACTTGAATTTTTCATCACTACACGAATTCTAGTCAATTTACTGCATAATACACTATCACTATTACACATTAAACAACTTTTTCACGCCGAAAACGAAAATTCAATTGACAAAGCAACTGCTCACGCCGAGTTCCCGCCAAAGACCTTCCTTAACTTACCACAAAAGGGTGATGTTACAGTTTTTTTGTAGTGAGGCCCTCACATAACTTCAAACCACTTTGCCAACCAAATTTCTAACACATAAGAATATTTACATTAAAAAATATCCTCAACCCAGTACTTTAAAGTTACATAAACTGTACGGTTCAAAATATAACTTAAAATTTATTGTTACAGTCATCGATTGCAAAGACAAATGGAAGAACATAAGATCGTCTTTCGTTCGCAGTCTGAAAAGTCACAGTGGGAAGACGAAGAAGCCATACTACCTCACAAACTACCTCAAGTTCATAGTGCCATTCATAAAACCGAACAGTAATAGTGGTAATAGCAATTCAGAGGACTTCCAAATGGACTCTAACGATAATACATTAGAAGAAATCCCTGTATCTGTAAAAATCGAACCAGGAGATTTCGACACCACGGATCTAGACCCTATTGCCACTGCAGAAGTGGAAATAGATAAGGATGAGTCAGAACATGTGATAAATTACGGACCACGCAAACGGAAGCGACCAGGCGTGTTGAAAAATTTCACTGTGTACCCAAAAGTAAAAACTAGACGTGTTACTGTAAATCCTGCAATCATACCTAAGAGTGAAAATAATGCGATGCGATTCTTTCTACTCAGTCTATTACCAGAATTTGATACAATGAGTGAAGACCAAATCAGATTATTCAAAATAAAAGTAATGACTTTAATTAATGAAATAAAAACGAACTCTAGTGATGTTAAACCGGAATTATCAAGTTTTAGTGAGAATAACGAATTACAAAAACGGCTCATTAATTTGCTTCAAAAGAACCTTGAAAATTTTTTATAATATTAGAATTACTTAAATAAAATAATTATTAATTCTTAATTGTTTTTTGTGTTTCTTTTCAATTCCTTTTGATTCTGGTGTTGCTGCTATAGCATAAAAAGTTATTTAGACAAATATTTAGTAACTTAAAATAACACTGTTTTATACATTTATTTCTCTGACTTTCAATGAATGTATATGTTTAAAGAATCCAATCAAAAGCAATGTTGAACGGCAAATATTCCGATACAGGCTGATGTTTATTTTTGGATCGGCCAGCTTGTTAGTAATAAATTGGTGCATAGATATTGTATGCAAATTACCACATATAGATTTATGTATTTCCCGGGTGTGTTTGCTGGGGGTGCATTCAGTTGTACGGTCAATTTTTTCAAACTAGCTTTCCGCCCGCGTGGACTACAGGCTATATCGTGCCCAGCTGTGGAATAAAATGTAGCATATGTCCTTTCCCAATCTATCACTGTACGAAACTTCATCAAAATCGGTTTAGTAGTTTAGGCGTGAAAGCGTGTAACAGACAGAGTTACTTTCGCATTTATAATATTACATAGTAGGGATTCAATGCTAGTGTTTCACTGTGAATTTACAATTGATAAGAATTGCTTCAAATTCTTATTTGCTTCAAAACAGTGTCGCATTCACTGTTTTGAAGCAAATTAGTATCTATTTGTAAAAAAATGCAGGAATTTTGCTAACAATGCTAAATAAGTATTAACAATATTAAATGTAATAACTAATAATAATAGGACAAGGGTACGGGACGGGCATCGTATGGGTCAGAATAGCTTGTGAATGGTTCCCAAAGCGATTCAAACTATACTGAGTAAATGTACGATAAATGTGCAATTATATACAGAAATTAAAGCAAACGCAAGTTTAGAAAACACAGTTTGAAAGTGAGCAGCCATTCTTACGTCAGGATGGCTTGTAAACTTAAAACTGTAGACCTTAGTTTAAAAAAATCAATGCCTAATAAATGTACATACGACAAACGTTCTAACAGGTAAACAATTTAAATTTTTTTTAACTTTTATACAAGCGATAATATTGTTAATAATATGTGAGCAGCCATCCTGCCGCCCCAGGATGGCGGGCTAATTCTACATCGATGGTTCAATTTTGATAAAGTATGTATCAGATAAATGTACACCAATTGTTCTCTTCATAACATAAAATAAATATTTTCTAATCTTGCGTTAAAGTACATTTGCTTTAATTGCAGTACATAATAGCACATTTATCGTCATAGGCGTATATAGGGGGGGGCCGGGTGGGCCGTGCCCACCCCAGTATGGTCTAGGGCCCACCCCAGAATATTGGGCTACCAATTCGAAATTCTATAATTGATGCCAAAATACTGATAACTTCACACAAAAATCATTAAAAAAAATATCTACAGCTGAGAAATCTACATACTTACTTATTGTTACATACTATAATACAGTATTAGTTACTTTTGAATACACAGCGTATTAAGCTAGAGTACATTTAATTTTCGCCAGGCCCACGGCCCCCCCTAGAATATAACCCTAGATACGCCAATGTTTATCGTACATTTACTCAGTATAGTTTGAATCACTTTGGGAACCATTCACAAGCCATTCTGACCCATTAAGGCATCAAGTCTGGATGCACAATTACTGTCATTATAACTCTAAAATTAAAAATTTTGTATCGCCCCCGTCATTCGATTGCTTACAACTTTCTTTTTTCATCAATGTTTTATTAACCCCCGACACAAAAAGAGGGGTGTTATAAGTTTCACTTATGTATCTGTGTGTCTGTCTGTGGCATCGTAGCTCCTTTTGTTTCATTTAAAAGCTAATGTAATCGAGATAGTTCATAGCTTTATTTGATCAATCAGTTTAGCCGTTTAAAAGTTAAAAGCAACCAAAGGCCTTTTTATAATTCGACAATGGCACGGCAAAATTGTATTACCATTGCCTTCTATGTAGGTAATAGTACTACTAGAAGCTGAGAACATAGTGGCCAATGGTAATTCAAATTTTGAATTGCCGTGCCGTGCCGTTCGAATTATAAAAAGGCCCAAGTCGGAGGTTATAATTTTTTTCATTTGAGAGTTATTTACGTATGTAAATAAAAATCCGTGTGTGTTACGCACTTTCTTAATAATTAATTAATTTATTAATGGTTTGCGGCGTGTTCCCAGTGTCGCGCGGTTCCGTTACATACTTGACTTATTATCACAGAGTCCCGGATGCGCTTAGATAATGGCAGTGTGGGTGCATGTCACGGTATGTGTCGCGACGCTTTAGGCAGTCTTCATTTTTACACCCCGTGCATATCATACTCGATAAGATATTGCTTCTTAGCAATGGGGCCGCCTTTTGTACCCTGACATAACTGTTTTGTATTGCCCTATTTGTTTTGGAGTGCAATAAAGTATATTATATTGTATTGTATCCCCTTTGCGGGACCCATACCGACCCGAAGCTTAGTTCGTGGCTTTGGGCGAGACGAGACCTAGTCGATTTAAAGCCGTGATGCTGTCGAGATGAAACGATTTAGGGACTCATTTGAGATAAACAATAACTCTAAAATAAAAAAAAATGTGTCAACCCTGACGACATTGATTGCTTATAACTTTTAAATAGTAGAACCGATTTAGATCAATTAAAGCTAAGAACCATCCAGTTTTCAAACAAAACTGCATCGAAATCGGTCCATCCTTTTAGGAGCTACGATGCCACAGACAGAAACACAGACATACAGTTACACTCGTCAAACTTATAGTTAACACCCCTTTTTTTGTATGGGGCTAAAAACGAAGTATGGAAGGAGCACACAACAATTTTTTTTCACTACTATTCCATCCGGGACAAGATAAGGTATACATTAACGAATTTTTTTGTAGGTTTTTATTGCATGTTTTCATCTAAATCCGTTCAGTAGTTATTGCGCGAAAGAGTAACAAATCCATCATTATCCATATGTCCTCACAAACTTTGTTTTCATAATATGGGGTGAGTTTAAATTAGTTAGCGACACTAACGGGGTGACTCTACCCATGAAACTGAACAACTTTGCCCTATCCTTCCTTCCATGCTGGAGGGAGAAAAATATCCTTCTATGATGGACTGGAAGTGAAAGAAAAACTTAGAATGTGCCAGCTACCTACTCTTTCCAGGTATACAGTAAAAGTCTGTAAGAGTGATGCGAGGGTTTTGCTGTAGGTATAATGGGCAAAACGCTGACCACCTCTCACCATTATGAAACTTGTTCCATCTGATAACCCTCACAATTTGTGTCAAACGTGGCATCTAGTGGTTCTGCCTACCTCGTTAAGGATTACAGTCGTGAGCGTATGTAACTTAATTTGCCTTTATCTTAAAAATAATCGACTTCCCGTACATTCAAAGGCAAATCGGCTGATCGCACAAGTGGTATATGAAGAGGCAAACATTATTTTTAATAATCCCACGTATGTTCCTTGTGGAAAGTTGTTCAGTTTTATATCCACTAACTTAACATCACCCAATATACATGAGAAATTTTGGCACTAGGGAGTCTCAATTCATTATTTGAATAAAAGGTGGAATTCAAAAACAATAATATTTATTAGGCATTATAGACAAGAATACGTAGAAGTACGGATAAAAGATAAATACAAAAAGATATGAACATACATAGTAGATATTAAGATAAGATGATATTAGGTATATGATACGCGCCAAACTCGGGTTTACGTCCATTAGTTTATTTACTTAAATTTTTGTCCTTTCGTAATAAAATCGGGCAGAAGATTTCTTACGCAAACTTGATTAGCATTAATTTAATAAAACGACAGCTCAACGTTTCCAAACTTATAAAAATGGGCTCTTCTTATTTTTGGAGGACAATACACTTAGGAGATTTTTAAAAGACCGAATCTTTAATATTCTAGAAACGCTGCTTCTTTCTAATAAACAACAAAGAAACGAGCGCAATTTCCACATTTTGGTCCCATTTCAACAATGATATCTTTTCTCATTTCGTTCTTAAGTAAACGAAAATATCTTTTCATTGGATATAGAAAGCGAGATTCGAAGTCATAAAGAAACATTGCGTAACGAAGAAAAAGACGGTTCCGGAGGGGAAATTACTCGGAATTATATTCGGTGAAGACTTTATTGTTGCAATTACTGACCCCCGGGAGCCTTCAGACAGCCGCGAACTTTATGATCCATTAAATATTTTTTTATATACATACATTGTGAAGCTCGACAACGATAATTTTTTCCTTCACACTGCTCCTCTATACCACACACAAGGCATTTCTCCACCTGCTTACGATAAAGTCTTTCTTTTTAAACTCTTAACAACACCTTAATTACGGTAACACTTAATTTCACTTCAAATTTAGTAATTTAATTGAATGTTTAGCCGTTCACGGAATTGAAAACGGTTGGAGAAAATGTTAACTGTATTAATTTGTTCCATCATTGTCGGTACAAAGAGACTGAATATTCTAATTTTGGGGCACTATGCGAAGGTCTTTACAATTAAGTAATCCACTTCTTTTCGGACCAAACAAATTCTATTTAGTTTTCACAATAGCACCTGTCTCAAAGTTCAAATTTGCAGACATGATGAGCAATTTCGATTTTACCTTCAGCCATGTTATCTAAGATTCTTTGATTATCATCACTGGATAGCACAAGATCTTTTGTCAGTGGGTGTGGTAGTTCTGACAAGTCTGTTGAGAGTGATTTTGGGGCTGCTGCTGGCGCTGTCACTGTCTCCTTTGGCACAAGTCTTGGTTCTCATGATCATCAAGTCTGTCCTTATACTTGGCCTCCTTACATTCGGGGCGACTACACCACATGCATCTGACAACCTTCTCTTTATAGACAGGGTACATTTCTTGCTTCTACTGCTTTGACTACCAGTAGGTGGTAAGGTGCAAGGGCTTCCGAAAGCAGTGCTAACACGCTTGTGGTGATTTGGGGCCATCTCTAAAGGGAGATTGGCTACAACGAAAAGTTCGTAGAAGAGGTCGTCCACTCGAAGGTTTTTCTTCGCAGAGGTTTCGACGAAAACGCAGGCTGTGTCTTGGGTGGCACAGTACGCTACCGCTTCCTCTGGCTGTACAGTCCTGTACAGAAAAAAAAGGAACATTTTATGTCGGAAAATAGAAAATTTTACTTGACAGGGCGTCTAATACTGAAAGTGTGAAAGTATAGCAAGAAATGATAGTATAGACTGCTGACCTCTTTATTGTAGCTCTTTCAAACGAGAGGTTGAATTCTACTGGATTCTAAAACACTTTGAATGATATAATATCAATGTCAGACCTTTTCAAAAAGTTGCCACAGAAAAAGGAACATGAGAATATAGTGATATGATTCTACAAGTGAGAGTTAGATGCGTTAAACAACAGAAACGAGCAATAAAATAAACCTTACTCGTACATTATTATTTCTCTGAAATTCTGAATTCCGACTACAGATGTTCAGGATTACTTTAGAATTCCGGAATTCATGTAAATTGCGAGCTCTCATTAGTATGCATGGCCTATCCGAACCATTATCTTAATTCCGAAATTTCTGAATTTACACACTCGTCTAGATAACTCGACCCTGGAACCGTGATACCTAATTTGTCCACGTCCCGTCTAGATAATTAATTACAAGATATTACAAACGTGAATCAGCTGTTTCTTTAAGATTTCTGATCTAGATTTTATCACAACACATAGGCTCTATACATTTCCTGAAAACAATCATAAAAAGTTATGACCTCTACATTAAGTAGGTACCAATAACTAAGATGAAAATATTCATATCAATTGTAACAACTTTTTGCCGCCATGTTTATTTATGTAAATATAAACACAGTAGTTACATAATACATTACTTGGAGGAAACAAAGAAAAACCTAAGTATATATTTACTTGTGATTTTCTTAACCCCCTCGTTAGGTACTGCAAAATAGTCTTTGAAGAATGAGATACAGTGATAAGTCGCGTTTAGGCCCTTGAGTGTGTTGAGGACAGCACTTATGGATTAAAACGGATTTAGAGGGCCACGTTATAAAATTAGAATCACAGAGTAAAAGCTTTTTGTAAATTATTTTTTCATCGTATAGACGATGAACTACTGAACTACTGAATAATAAGTATAGTCTGCCACAGAATACCAGGTAAATTTTTTTTTTGTGGTGTATTTTTGTCCAAACGGATTTGGTCACAGCAGCCTCCAGAGGTTTTCGTTTTCGTCACATGCTTTAAAAGGATTTTTGTTTTCAAGAGTCCATATTTTTATGCAAGATGGTTTAAGGATTTCTATCCCAAGATCCACTACCTGTAACGAACGACTGAGCTCAATTCACCGACTGTCTGTACCTGCAAGAGAGATCCGGCCGGCCGGCCCGTTTGGTTAAGTGTTAGTGGCGCTGTCTCTTGATCGATAGGTAGGTCCAATGTATGTGTAGGTAGCAGATGTTTGTTCTCGGATCATGGATGCCCATGAATGTCTTTGTATACGTTCCAAGGGACCCATGACACAAGGGAAAACCTTAGAGTGTGTAGCGTTTATTATTATTATTACTATCTCCTTAGACTTACTTCATCTCCCGATCACACTTGTTCCCGGCTATGGCCATGGGCACCCGGGGTGCCTGCCGTCTGCCGCGGCTTCCTCCACCGCTCGCACTGGCTTTGGTCTCCAGGATCTGCTCCCGAAGGCGGATCACCTCCTCGAAAGACTCCCGGCTATCCATCGCGAACACTAGGACGAAGATATCACCTGGGTAAAGGAGGGAAGTGTTAGGCCACGATCACCGCAATGTCAACGAGTGTGGAAATGTAACGCTCGCGATCATTTAATTCAATTATAGAAGATTGAAAAAAGCCAGATTAACCGTATCCATTTTAAGAAAAAAAAACATGTGTTATTTATTTATATTCCTATTTTTATACGAGGTTCCATATTCTAGCTAGAACAGAGATATTTCTCTATTTGATTTTCGATAAGGTGGCAAATAGTGACACAATAACCAATCGTATATTAAGCACAGTTGTAATGTTCTAGTATGTTCTACAAAAAAGAAATATCACCAAAACATTTAATGTAAAAAATGTTGCCATGAATCACAAAGGCAAAGCACAAGATAACAAACTCTACATTTACAGCGACTGTCACAAGACCAAACTCAATCAGACCTATCAATATTCAGATCCAAAGGTTCAATTTAGCACTACGACGATTCTGCATTTAGAACTCAGGTATACACTTAGAGAGAAACATTTCTATTAGGGACAGCCGTGAGTGACAGAGAATACAGCGATATTGGAATAAAAACAGATGTGTTTAAGTAAGTGTATTCTTTGCCTCACACTTTCCCTACACGATGAGAAGATCAAACAGTAATGTTCTCGTTCAGGGACATAATTCCATAGATTGTTGCATAGAAGAAAAAGAATAAAAGCCTTAAAACTTGTAAGATAGACAACAAACTTGTGTTGATAACAGTTGCATTGGTACTTCTATTTTGTTCAAAAATATAAACTCGGAAGTTTTTCTGTCTATGTTGGCTGTTATTATTATTACAAAATTTGGTGAATCTCAAAGGATCGGTAGCTAATTTGGAATCACCTCATAAGATCTTAAAATGCATACGAAAACTAAAATCTTTTCCACTCTATCGCATATCGCTTTGATCTCAGTTGCTATTGCTTTCTGAACTATGTAGTACACTAGACTATCTCAAAACAGTTTATACTCTAACCACTAACTCCAAACGGAAGTAGGGCATAGCTATGACGTCAGATATGACGTCACATACTAGATGGCGCTACTCTCGCATCAGATAGGCAGTTAGGATGCAATTACACGTAGTTAGCTGCGGTGATTATGTGCTAGGAGCTGGGAATGGTTCGGCAACAACGAATTGAGGCTTTTTCCAACACATTCTATTCCATAGAATATCTGAAATGGCAGTTGTAATTTTCAAAGAAACTTTAAAGATCATTTTATTTTTTAACAACATTTTGTTATACATCAACAAATAAAAAAACAGATAAATTATATTTAATAAAGCCTACCTATAGATACTTAGCAAAACTCTAGGATGCGAATCTTCTCCTAAAGCTTTTTTCCCAAAAAAACTCGCACGATTTTCACGATAATTAGCTTATAGTTTGAAGAATATAAAGGAATGTTAAGTTGAAAGAAGAATTTATTTTTTCGAGCTATTAACATAATTATATATACCTTCTTAATTTATCAAAGTGAGTTTTCACTCTTCACATCATTTCAAAGCTACTGAGGCACAACTTTCTCAAATCATTTATTCCCAGACTAGCATTCCGCTCGGGACTTCGTTCCCGTGGGAATTCGGAAAAATTATGCAGGTAGCCTATGTTACTCAGGAATAATGTAGCAAGCATCCTAGTGGTAAAAAATTTTTTGAAATCGGTCCAGTAGTTTTTAAGTTTATACGTTACATAAAAAATACACATCTTTCCTCTTTATAATATTAGTGTAAATATAATTCTCCGACTAAGGTCACTAAGGTATATAAGGGTATAATTTAAAATCACCGAAAATACGAAGAATTAGTTAGGAGTACCAAAATAACTGCTCACATATTTGCACACATTAGCGGGCTTCAGGGTACCTACCACGATCGTTTAAAAGCATTTCTGTTTAGGATCCAACTTTGAACTGCTTCGCAATTGGAATGTTTTTTAAAATAGTACCATGATGGCGCTGCTTTTGAACTGCTCGGTTGTTTATGGTCCTTTTTATTTTTAAAATAAATTGTCGCTGGTCTGCCTTTGAATCGCAACAGCGCCAAAATTGAATCGCTTATAAGCCATCATGGTACGAGTAAGCGTTGCAGACTTGTTTAGGTCCTAAATTGGATCGCGCTAAGCGATCATGGTAAACCTCCAGCTCTAATTCTTTCTTTAATTAGTTTGAAAACTGTGACTAACTGGAAGCCCTGCAAGGTTTGCGGTATAAAATGTGAATTAGCATAATGTTGTTTACACTGCCGTGCACTCGAGGGACACATTTAGCGGCACATTAAGTACTGCCACAAAATATTAAGTTTAGAACATACCGCAATAGAAATATAAAAATGACATATACGCTCACGCCTGTAATCCCATACGTGGTAGGCAGAGCACCAGTGGTTCAGAACCACTTGATGTCACGTTTGAAATAATTTCTGAGGGTAATTTCTCTTGATCTATCAAGGTTGAAACTGCAAATCTGGTTTATAAATTGTTTAAAAGCCTTGGGTCCGTGTTAACTCAAACTCTGATCTATACTTTCTTTTTTTTTATATTATAAGATGGGTTAACTCTTGACCTCAATCTTGACCATAAAGGTCAAAGATGAGGTCGACGATGGAGCGAGTTAACCTAGAAAATGCCTATAAAGCAAGCTGTTTGGCGTCGGACTTCGGTAGGAGGGTGGTCGTGAACCAGATGGCCCTTTGCAAAGCCTACCACACCGCATGAGACCATAGGACGACACCACAGATTCAGAAAAAATTGAAGTGTCATTGCCTGATGGGATGGATTACTAGGAGGCAGGTCTCATTTGTGTTTCCTTAGTCGCCTCTTACGCCACCCACGGAAAGATTAGAAAGATTGGTGGTGTTATTCTCAACCGATCACCACGGCAACTTAAGTAGCAGTCGTCTTTGTCATTTTAATAGTGAGAGAGAGAGACAATCAATACTTAAGTATTTATCAAGACTTGAGTTGAGTCTCCTTCTGTAATACGATCCTTAATGTTTGAAAAATGTTTGCGTCGTCGTCTCCTTAGTTAGAAAAAAATTAAGTTATTGAGGAATGGCGAATTTCATCAGTTTGTTTCAAACCGAGCTATTCGTAAAAAGGGTTCAAGCTCTATTTCATTCAGTGATATTGCCTCGCTGCTGTCCCGGAGCAAGCCGAGTGTGTCGAGGACATTTTAGAGTGTGTACCTTCTAGTAGCGGTCCGCTTATCGTGTCATACGCTGTAAGGTTTAGTACCCCACTAACATTTTGTCCTTACTTTAATCCACTTCAGTGCCTACCACTTTCTAGTTTATGAGATACAGGATTTTTCTTTTTTGCTGCCAATTGTGAAGCACGAAACATTTCGTAGCGCCAAAACACTATGATAGGCGTCACTTGTAAGCAAAAGCCATTTAAGTTGAACAATATAATAAAAAGTATAGCACTTGCTTGGCCTTTTCGTGAACAAAGTATTTTTTTAGCTTCTCAAAATTTGCTTTTTATGAGAAACATTAATACACTGGGCGTCAAAAATAAGTAGTACAGTTTTAAAATTGCGATTTCTCCCAAACTATAAAACTTAGACCTTTGAAACAAAAAAGGTTAAAAAGAAAATTTAATCTTATTCAATAAAAACTTCATGCATTATAAGAACTTATAATGCTTGACTTTAAAAAAAACGAATAAATAAAAACACTTTTTTTAAACTGTTGAAAGGTGTTGTCTTACTTAGGATTTTTGTGTTTGACACATTCGCTGCTGATAAAGCAATTGTAATTGAAAAGCATAGGTATCTTCAGAGAGTAAATTTGACTAATCATGCCTCTTTCACCAGAAGAATGTGCAAGAATCTTAGCTTTTCTCGAAGTGGGCATCAGTATGCGTCGTACTGCAAGGAGGGTGGGTGTAACTTTAAGAACGGTTCAGCGAGTAAAGCAAAGGTACGAAGAGACTGGAAACCATCTAAGGAGACGAGGTAATGGCAGACCCAGGTGCACAAGTACCCGAGAAGATCGCTTTATTGTTTCCACTGTGTTAAGAAATCGACACCTTAATGCAGTTGAGGTTCAGCAACAGCTTCTTCGGACCCGAACAGACTACATCAGTGAGAGTACAGTGAGAAGAAGACTTGCTGAAGCTAACCTGAAGCCTCTAAGACCAGCAAATGGCCCCAAACTTGAGACAGAGCATCGCGTAGCAAGACTACGCTACGCCCGTCAACACGTACAATGGGGCGAAGAAGAATGGGCTAGAGTTTTATTCACAGATGAGTCTCGATTCTCTTTATACACTTCAGATGGACGGCGGAGAGTCTACAGACGACCCGGTGAGCGATATATTCAAGCTTGTATCTCGGAAAGAGTCCAATATGGCGGGGGCTCTGTACACGTATGGGCTGGTATCTCTTCAGAGAGTCGCACAGAGCTTGTGGTAATAGAAAATGGGACTTTGACTGGTGAAAGATATGCCTCGGAGATCCTCAACGAGTATGCAGGGCCATATTTAATAAATATGGGTGATGGAGCCATCCTAATGCATGATAACGCCCGGCCACACACTGCTCACCACGTACAAGAGTACATTCAGGAGGTTGGCATCAACTTGATGGCTTGGCCATCGAGAAGCCCAGATCTCAACCCGATTGAACACGCCTGGGATGAGCTTGGGAGGCTAGTCAGAAGGCGCAGTCCACCTCCTGCCACACTCAGGGCTCTAAAACATGCGCTGATAGAAGAATGGGAAAATATTCCCCAACACCGCCTCCGAAACTTAGTGTTCAGCATGCCAAACCGGATCCAAGCTGTAATTAGAGCCCGAGGCGGCAACACAAGTTATTAAATTGTGAAAAAGTTCCAAAACGTGAAAATTAAGTGGTTGACATATCGTTAAAAATTGATACTTTTTAGTATTTATCTTAATTTTAAGTTTGAAACTTTATTCATGCCAAATAAAATATAACTTTAATAAACTTCGTTAAGTTTACTATAAACTGCTTTTTATTTCATAAGTGTAACTACTATAGTTTAGGAGTAATTGCAATTTGAAAAGTGTACTACTTATTTTTGACGCCCAGTGTAGTAATATTGTGATCCTTTAACACTTTTCAGCAGTGTAGTTTTTAGCATCACTTTGCCCTGATTTACTACAGATTATTGTAACGGTTTTACTATCCGAATTATCACTAGTGGAGCAGGCAGGCTTTAAAGCGTTTCTTGCTTATGTGTATACTGCCAACTGTTAAGGCGACTACAGCACCTAAATTACGATTTTATGATGCGTAGATTATAAGCATGACGCACTGCATTAAATCGAAGAAAAAAAATACTACGGTAATATTCAGGACATAAACTAGATAAGTAGTTTGCATAAAACATGATTCAGCACTTTTGGTTCGATAGAAAAAGCTCACAAAGTCACCGCTAAATACCAATATTGTGTATCTTTTAAGCTGTAAAACGATAGTAAAATGCACACAGAAACTTGAATTTGATATCAAAATGTTCGTGATTGAACACTCTGGATAAGTAGTTAACGCATTTTTCGATTTAAGCTGTTACCTTTCCATAAATCTCATTTTTCTAACTTTCGAACATGTTTTACGTACTTCGTGTATCCACACTGTTCGCACTGCCGGCCCAGGCCTGTTGAGAGACGAAGATGGCACTATTTCTATGTGTGCTGCCTTTATAATTGAGTTCCTGAAAAATTCGTGTTTTCGCGCATGCGCATGGTGCGTTTCCAATCTATAATGTGACCTCGTAATACCGCGCGAAATTTATTTTTATTTATTTATTTATTTGAGGTACATACAACAGATTACAACTAATATTACAAATAACCTTTCAGAAATTCTTATATAGGTCTAAGTTGAAATCCTTACGAGTACATACAAAGCATGCAAACTATTTATGTTTGGCATAAAAGTCTGTCTAAATTGACTTAATATTTATAGGTAGTATAAATTATAGGTAGTATAAAGTATAAATACTATAGTAATATGTGTATAGTGCTTCTGTTTTTTCTTGTTATGGTATTGCAAATTTCGTATTTCGAATGAGTAAATAGTGGAGGGCCGTTAAAACAAAAATCGTCAAAACCTCGGAACCCAGTTCCACTGAATGGATTTTCGTGAAACTTTTTTTATTACACTATTGGAGGTATACATAATAAAATTTACCCCTCAAAATTTGCTGATCTCAATTATATCTGGTACTTAGAAATTCCCATACAAAAGAAAAGTCGGATCTTTTTACCTACTGACAAAGGTATCCATGCAAAATCAAAACTATTATAGCTGTAAATTTGAAATTTTGCAAAGATAATCTTGAGACATTGTGCAAGCTTGCCTGAAAGAGATTATATGGAGTTCCCATGGTACGCTAGTTGCTATGCACGTTTGGTGTTTCAGTCGCAGCCCTCTATCTTTGAAACTATTATAGAGAGCATGTCACAATTTCAGAAAATACGTAGTAGCTATCGTAAAATATCATTTAAAAAAATAAAAACTTAAACCACAGTGGGGTCCCCATACTACAAACGTTCTAAATATCGCATTTTTTAAATAACTATTGTTACTATAATTCGTCCCCTAGGGAACTCTGTGTAATATCTTTTAGATAAGCTTCCACAGTATCTTTAGATCATCTGTGCAAAGTTTCAAACTTACAGCTGCTTTAATTTTGATTTAGCGTGGAAATCTTTGTAAGTAGGAGAAAAAATCCTATGATTTTTTTGTATGGGAATTCCTAAATACCGATATAATTGAGATCGACAAATTTTGAAGGGTAAACTTTATTATGTATACCTCCAACAATGTAATAAAAAAAGTTTCACGAAAAACCATTCAGTGGAACTGGGTTCCGAGGTTAAAACCCGGCTCTCCACTAAAATTGATGACACTGTTTGCCGAGAGACACAAAGGAAATAAAAGCACTGTATATTGCTTTTATTTTTTTTGTTTGCTTGGAAATTAGTTAAATGTTGTTTGCACCTAAGTCAATTGTTAACCTAGTTGACCTAATTAGAACTAACCGCGATCATTTCTAAATTATTGTATTAACCAACCACATTTGCATTTTCGTAAAAAAACAACATCGCATGCACAATGTACTTGCATTATTCCATGCATAATTATTTCGTATTTTAATTAATGAGTTTCGCTTGGCGCTGAAATTGCGTTTATAATGAAAATGCCTACCTTTGTTTTGTGTTTAAAGTCTATAGGTTTATTGAGGAATTCTTTTATTAATTCGTCGATGACGCGACGATGGTACAAAAAGCGATTGTTTAAAGAATTTGAATAGCTAAGTAATTAAGGGACCTTTTGTGAGAATTTGTATATCTACATATACTGGGTGTAAGCAAATACTTAAATGGTGGAATCTGTTTATAACAAAGATCAGACACACGAAAACGGTAACCTCAATTCAAGGAGTTTTATTTGAGTATAAGAATAATTTATTTCGCAAATCTATACTAATATTATAAAGAGGAAAGATTTTATTTCTTGTTTGTTTGCATTGAATAGGCTCCGAAACTACTGGACCGATTTGAAAAATTCTTTTACCATTAGAAAGCTATATTATCCTCGATGGACATAGGCTACATAATTTTCGCGAATTCCCACGGGAACGAAGTCCTAGGCGGAATTCTAGTTGGCTTATAAAAAGAGTTACAACAGCGGGCCCTGCACTAAGCAAGCTTGCATCGCAGGCGCGCTGTAAGCGATTACCTACCCGTGTACAAAATTTAAACAAATGGATATAGGTACATAAGACAAATTAAAAATTAATGTTAAACAAATTGTATTAAATTAAATTAATTGAAAGAAAAGAATCAAAAACAAGAACAAAGATGAATGTGAGAATATTTGCATGCATTGCGAGAGTGTATGAGTGTGTGTGTGTGTGTGTGTGTGTGTATGTGTGTGTGTGTGTGTATGTGTGTTCGTGTGTGTATGCGTGAGTATGTGTGTGTGTATGTGTGTATGTTTGAGTGTGTCATTGTGTAATAATGGCGTTGTTGTGTTTATTTAACGATGCTTAAGGAGTCAAGATCCGGGTAGATATGTCCTCTGTTTGTGAGTAGTTTAGTTCACAAAGCATTAATTGACTATTTTTACGCTGCGCAATGTACCGCGAAACCACACCCGCTCGCGCCCTCTCCATGCTGCCTTTTACCCTTTTATCGTTGTTTTTCATTGAAAAATTAAATTATTCGAATAAGTTATTTAATTACGTGCAGAAAATATCATAAAATAATGTATTGTATGTATGACGTAACTATAACATAAACCTTATTTTGTGGTATGACAACCAGTTTGGTATTTTACCCATCTCCTAACCCAGTGTTTTTAAATTTTTTTGAATTCGCGACCCCTTTAGATCATATAAAGTTCTGGCGACCCCCTAAGGTCTCTAAGACCCTTTAAGGCTAAATCTATGTACTACTTCGGAGATTTTAATTTTAAAATATAATATGCCTCCCGTGTCGCCTTCCGCGGGGTAGACGCGAAAGGCGACGGTAGGCATCATTATACAGGCACAGCCTTTTCCGTGAATTGTCTTATTTTAGTGTAAGATTTCTTTTACCTGCGACCCCCCGAATAAGGCTTCACGACCCCCCTGAGAGTCGCGGCCCACAGTTTGAAAAACACTGTCCTAACCGACGGTCGCGAGTACAAGTTGGATCACACGTAGAAAATCCGCTTGAGTCTTAAGAACTCACGCCTTTTTTGAAAGTTTTGTGATAATGGCAATTATTAGGTACAATTATGTACCTTAAAGCCCTTATAAATAAAGAGAAAAAAAATATATGTACCTTATTTACCATAATGATTTTCGTAAGATCTCGGCCCTGACGTCAATTGGAAGTCCATTGGGTTTGCTATTCTTGCCCAACGATCTATGGAGTGCATTCACAGATGTGACCCGCCCATTTCCATATCAATTTGGAAGTTTTATCCGAGACCAGTATAAAGGGTAGAGCAATCGTTCCCAAGGAAATAGGAACAGTTAACTAGGTCACTGTTAACTGTTGTTTAAAGTGTTCAAAGACCTTCTTGAACAAAACACTTTGCTAAATTGTTTTTAAATCCATCCACTCGTCCTATTCTTCTTCTTCCTGTAAAATTATGGCAATCAGTCGTTTCTAAAACAACCATTTCTGCAAATGACAAGTAAATTTTTTTAATAACTTCGGGTGGCGAGAAAAATAACTATTAATTATAGTACCTATGATAAATCGCCAGTCAGTGTCGAGTAGAATAACCCAGTACAGGTTGTACGTTAGAGCCTCGGCCATTGATTAACAGGGTGTACACCGCTGGCAGGTGATGATGACAATTTTGGAACAAATAGATGTTCTGATCATTGACAGTAAGACACATTTATTACTATTAACCGGGTGGAAAATTTCTGAAAAAAATTAAATCATTTGCTTTACTCGGTAAATACTTATTCAATGCTGAATACTGTTAAGGTGTTAAACCTGTCAGTCCAGTGTCATCGTTAAAACTCGTAGATCACGATTGGAAATAATTTGTTTATCAATTTGAGAGCCACAGTAACCACGACGACGCTAAGTCATCCGAAAATAATTAATGAAGCGGTTTGCCAGTTTTCAGTTTTTGCCCTCAGGCCTGAGCTACGAATAGCTTGATAGGTCGGGTCGGGTACCGTCTTAAAATAATAATTATTAAGGGTTTCTAGGTACTGGAAAAACGATAAACGAATAAAATGTTACAAGAAGAATATTATAAAATCATGACGGCCGGTTTGGACGAGTGGTAGTGGCGCTGCCGGTTTTTTATTTTTATTTTATCGTGATACGAAGACCGTGATGGATTTTGGCATATAACTAAAGCAGATTTGTCCCTGCCGCCGGGAGTGTATTCATCTAAATTAATGGCAGCTTGGTTGACCGTGAGTCAGATGGTGAAACGTGCTGGAAAAAATCCACATTGCGTTCCAAACTCCGATTGGTAAAAATTATATTCTTCTTAATCTTTATTTTGTTTCTCATTCGGGTATATACTTGACCATGACAAAGGATTTGGTAGCAACGAACCTTTATAACAGAAACATTTCACATTAATTAAAATGAAGTTAAAAATGTTGAATCAATAAGAACAGGCGAGTGCCTTTTTAATTCTCCTAATATTACCTATAAATACGAATTATTTTGATAGGAGTTTGTTAGGATTATAGATGGATAAATAGATGGATGGATGTTTACTGGACCGATTTTGATGAAATTTTACAATTATAAAGTTAAGACATCAAAATAAAACATAGGCTACATAATTTTATCAAACTGCCACGATAACAGAGTCCTGGGCGGAAAGCTAGTTAAGTTTTATTTGAAGAAAATTCTAAATGAACTGCGAGTAAAAAGCTAATTTAATTCTAAGCCTACACACAGTTGGTTTCATGTCGTAGTTTATTTAATGTACAGTCAGAAGCAAAAAGCCGACCTGCATCACACACGCCTTTTGTATATGCGATTTAACAGGGCTTTAAAAAAACTTGAACAAAGGATTGTGGCTAGTTCGCGGTTTGTTTTGCAAACAAACTGCAAACGACACATTTGCTTTTTATTTTATATTGTGTTATCGCGTTCGTTTATAGCGCTAAAACCGCTAATGTAATTTACAAAATAAGCATTTTGTGTAACGCATTGGTACAAAAAGTCATATACCTAGACTACTACTGTAGCTATTTTACCTAGCGAACATGTGCGCGGGCCTAGATCATCTTTTTTTAATGTCCTTATTAAAAAGTAAATGTTCTGCAAGTTTTTCTGTCTTCACTGTTTTGCCTTCAATTAAGTGTAATATAATACTGGTAGTTATAAAGTTCAAGTGTCAAGCTATAGATGATCTTGTTTGTATTGTTCTATTTAGGTATATTGCTTCTATGTCACCATATTGACATAGACGAATTGCGTGCGGTTGTTGGCTGATAAATTATGTAGCCCTTGCGTCAGTTTAAGGGTATGAAACTTGGTGAAGCTAATGTTAGCACATTTACCTAACCCATAGTACCTGTACTCATAGTATACCTCGCAGGTGTTCTAAAGCAGTGTTTCCAATTGGTCCGCGCAGCTTTAATTGAACTATTATCACATTGAAACTTCTATAAGATTTTTATCGAACATTTCGAGCTCGCTTCGCTTTCGTTATGCTTTTGTTGTTATGCTAATAGAATTTTTATCACGTAATTATTATTGCATTAAAAGATGGGTTTATTGTTATCTTTGAATGTAGTATTCAAACAATAGTCTACAAATACTGTTTGAAATTACTTGTCAAGAATTGAATTAAAGTTGCAGGCATAAAGCCACTATTAATATAGAATTTGATGACAAAAACGTATGTTCGTGTAAATGTAGCAGGCATTCATCCAAATTTTACAATTTACATCTCGAAAATTTGTAAATGGCTTTTCTAATTATAAAGGCCATTTTACAAAACGACTTAACCTCGTAAAATTATGGTGCCATTTTTGAACCGACGAAGCATATAATTTTCCAGAAACATAATGTATTAATGAATATGATGATGGTTCTTAATTATCAATTTCATTTCGGAAACTAAATTAATGACGCTCAAAGCAATTACAGGATATATTCCAAAACGTGTCTGTCTGAGACAACAGAGCCGAGGAACTTACAATCAACAAGAACTTTAATTTAGTTTCTGTTAGTCTAGGTTGGTTTTAGGAGTTTCAGCTGGTGTTTTAGCAGATGCCTAGATTTAGTTTACCTATTTAAAACTAGTGTAATTTTTTTTAAAGTTTTCAACCTAGATCCCCCGAGAAAAATTAAAATTAATTTTTAGCTTTAATAAGCGAGGTCTCAATTAGAATTTTTGTGTGACACGTAACGATTGTTTATTGTGAACTGATTGAAAATAGGTTTGTCCATATGTATAAATCGCTAGAAATCGGCGTTTAAAACTATTTTGTCAAATTTATAAAAAAACAATTGCGAATTATGTAGAATCATTAATCGTTTGTAATGTTTTAAGTTTATTTCATGTCCTTAGAAAATAAGCTTTTATCTAACTAGTTGGCCATAAAGCGTTTTCGTAGATTTCCGTTATTGTCATACATGTTCACCTTTACCCTGAGACAATTTGCTGCTAGTGATCGTCTATGACTCTGTGAGTAACTTCGTTCAGCAGCCGTTTTCATTGCAATTCGATTTGTGACCTCCCTAATAGCTTGTCACATGTAGATTGGAACTTATAATAATTGGTAATCTCAGCCTATTGACTACATTAATAGTCAACATGAAAATGTGTGAGGATGAATAAACATTTGTTAATCTTCAAAGTGAAAGTTAAATAAAATTCGGCACGTTATTGTCATAAATTATGTTGTTTAGGCAACAACACTGAAACTTCGCAAAGTAATATTACTATTATAGCATTCAATAATTCATTATGAAACGAACAAGCGGTACTTATGTACTTATACCTTTATTATCATATTTTAATTACTCAACTTTACGTAATAATAGGAGAACGAACAGTATTTAATAAGCTTAATTATAACATTTGCGTAAAATGTAACCCAGGTACTTATTTTAGTCGCATATTTTTGGTTAATGTGATGAAAACAGAATTTTTTGCAGTCTACTAAACTAAACAACTTTTATTAAGTATTTAAACCGTTACTCAACCTGCGTTTCTTGGGAAACTATGACTATTTACGACAGTGCTGAAAATCACATAGGAATTATGTGACAAAACTCTATTCTTCACACAAAAATTTACCGTATCGAAAATATTTCTACCCGATTAAACGACAATCGTCATAAACAGTGGACCGTGCGGTATTTGTACGGTATGTGACTCTCAATTCCTCACCCAGACTTTTCTACAGCAGCCGTCCTATTGTGTTTGTGACGCAAGCGACCTTTTATATTTAGACGATTTTTCCTTTACCCCAACTTTAGCTTTTCTTTGAATACTTCTTTTATGAGACTCACAGTAAACAGGAACATGTTTATCATAACAATACGCTCCATTTGCACATTGGTTTGAAAGAGAAAACAAGGGCTCAAGTGGGAAGCCGGCGATCGAAATGATTGTAAAAATTGTACACACGTTTGTTTCTATTCCATGCAAACTTCCCGTCTACTTTGTTTGCATCACTCTCCAGCCCTTAAAATTAATAACGATACATATGTGTTATATGTAAAGAGAGTGGGCCATAATCTTTACATGTCACAATTATTTTGCTAATTCCGAGCAGTGTATTGTTAAATAATTAAATATTAAACCTGGTTCAGACGTTCAGTGGTCGACCGTACCGTACATTCCCTTTTATATTTAGATTGGCATTAAAAGTTTTATATCTTCGTCGTGGAGTGGGTTGTAGGCATTGAGTCGAGTTTTGAGTTGTAATCATAAAGTTAAGTAAGTATTTGGTTCCTAAACGCTGGAAATTGCTTCACGCCGTTTACAATGATGCGGTTTTCAACCTAATTTGAACTTTGATCCAGTTTTAATTTAAATAGAATACAATTAAGCACTCGCAGACGACGTTTTTACATATTAATATTTTTAGCATTTTACATTTTCGTTATTCACTTGTTCTATCACAAGGTCTATCATCATCTGGCAGTATTTTTTCTCCCAGAGATTAAAAAAAAATAAGAAATTGAATTACGAATTGAATTAGAGGATCAATTTGGGAATTTCGTAAAATTCTTCCTATTCCTAGCCTACGTTATATTCCTAGTAGCGTTGATGAGTCAGTGGGTTAGGATCTGCAATTTTATATATTAAGAAGAAGACATATTATTAAAACCTTTTCGAAAGCAAGGAAAAACAAATTGTAACCACTTTCATTTAAATTAGAACATTAGGACCACTAAGCGATCTCATCCTTCAGTAGAACTTTAAAAATAAATCACAGACTTTTCCTTTCGCGTCCCAACCGCTGGGCAATCCACTCAAAACTGCCCATATTAGTCAAAAGGAAGACAAAATAGGAGTAAAATGTCAACTTCCGAAGTTGTACCAATTTTTCATGACGAGTTTTGCGTTTGAGAGCAAAGGACAACATCATATTGCATTGCCTTTGTTTTTGAGTGATAGGGTCGACTATTGACAGCGTTAGACTTTGTAGTTCAATGCATTTTCCTTTACATCATAAAATAATATCTCTCGAACTCAAGCATGTATTTCGTAGACTGCAATTAGCCAATCATTCAAGCAATTATTTTCAGGGTTTCCCTGTTGGCAGTCACAGAAATCAGATTTTTTTAATTAATAAAGTCTAGCATTCCCCATAGGTTAATTGGGTTAACGTGGGTTTATAGCAGGAAGAAATATATATATGTAATATTGTGTCCATTATGATGTTCAGATGTTATTATAATATGCATATTGCTTATTTTGTCCGTTTTTAAAAAGCTTAGTTATTTTACAAATAATTGCCAAAATTATAGTGTTTCTCCAACCTAACGTAATTTAAATGAAATTCAAACATTTTGCCACGATAATTGTAAACTACTTAGAAATTTGTGACTTCATATAAATCGTATTCTTTTGTAAAATAACGATAATTATAATAAATAATCAAACAAAATCATACCTGTTAAAAACGACAGTCGCCTCATTGCAGGGAAGGGATGGTTTCCAGAAGTGTCCAACAGATCCAGCTGGTAAACTTCTCCCCGGATGCGGTACAGCTTGCGATGGAAGTCCTCGATGGTGGGAGTGTAGCTGTCTTCGAACTTCGTGCCCAGGAACCGAGCTACCAGGGATGTCTTGCCCACGCGAGCTGATCTGTGGAAGATGTTCTATTTTAGTCCAGGCTAAATGAGAAACAATACAAAACGCTAAAAGGCGGGTTATTGCTAAGAGGTGACATTATCGTGCAACGCCATACCTAGATTGTTCGAATTTCTACTTTCAAATATAAAATACCACAACTAGCATTCAGCCCATGACTACGTCCCCGTGGGAATTCGGTAAAATTATGAAGCCTATGTTACTCAGGGATAATGTAGTATTCTAATGGTGAAAGAATTTTACAAATCGGTCCAGTAGTTTCGGAGCCTATTCAATGCAAACAAAAAACAATTAAATCTTTTCTCTTTATAATATTAGTATAGATACCGTAGTATACCGACAATAAGAATTTATTGTAGTGTGATTTAGTCATGAAAATTTTGTACTTTACCTGAGAAAAAACAAACAATCAAGTATCAACAAAAACCAACTAGAGATTAACCGACGTGGTCACTTTTTCGTTTAATTGCAGAAACGAAACATTGGAAAAAAGTAACATGTGTTTTAGTAGGTTAAGTAAATCGTTCTTTTCAAAAATATAACATACCTTAAACAATTAAATATGGCTTTTTATTGTTTATTTATTATAATTTTGCAAAGCGAAGAAATTATAATTACTTTCTTAGTCACTTTCTACCTCATTTACCTATACAATGTAAGTGTACCTACTTAGTTTAATCATTTTCGCTTTTAAATGTAAACAAAACAATGAAAGCTTTCCTCGAAATAACAATTCTGTTATATTAAATTCACTTTGTATTGAAGTTGAACTGAACCTAAACAAACAATTTAAATAATTGAGCATACCGAGTTGTACGAGTCACACCTCGACATTTAAATACCAATAAGTACTTTTAAACTGACGCCGACGAGTTTTACGTTGGAACTGGAATTGCATGAAGGAGTGTGTGGAACTATACACACGGCAGCACATCAGTCTATAAATAAACGCTACACACTCAAAGGCCCACACTAAGGTTTTCCCTTGTGTCGTGGGTCCCTTGGAACACACATAATATAAAGACAAATACAAACACCCATGACCCGAGAACAAACATCTGCTTTTTACACAAATTTTTGCCCCGACTGGGGATCGAACCCAGGACCCGCCGATCAAGAGGCAGCGTCACTACCACTCGACCAAACCGGCCGTCAAATCCGGCTATTCTTGTTGACTTTGACGTGGCCCTTATCTAGCTCGTAATAGCACCGGCTTTCGTAGTGTTGCTGTCTGTACATTCAGTTGCATGTCAAAATTGACAATTTAAAAGGTATAGCCTAGGATCTTGTTAACTATGTAATGTACACAGAATTAGGAAAAAATAAATTCGATTTTTTTCTATATTTTTTGTAAATGAAATTATCAATAAAAAGCATAACAACGAACTTATCACCATGTGGTGATCGGTTGAGAATAACACCACATCATCTCTTTCCGTGGGTGTCGTAAGAGGCGACTAAGGAAACACAAATGAGACCTGCCTCCTAGTAATCCATCCCAGGCAACGACACTCCATTTTTTTCTGAATCTGAGGTGTCGTCCTGGGGTCTCATGCGGTGTGGTAGGCTCTGTAAAGGGCCGTCTGGTTCGCGACCACCCTCCTACCGAAGTCCGACGCCAAACAGCTTGCTGTGTTCCGTCGGTGCGTGGGAGTACCAGTGCCTTTATAGGCATTTTCTGGGTTAACTCGCTCCATCGTCGACCTCATCTTTGACCTTATGGTCAAGATTGAGGTCAAGAGTTAACCCATCTTATAATAAAAAAAAAAAAAAAAACAATTGAACTATTTAAAGAAAAGAATGGTGCCCGCTAGAACTAATTAAGTAAGCTTAATGTGCACTAGACTATCTTCAAAACCTTTAAGCAAAAATCGGAAACAGGGAAATCCCTTTTTGTATTTGGTAACCCTAGTTCAACCAAGCTGCACTCTGGGGAATTAAGATTACTTGGTTGCGGGGATTTGGATGACTTTAGCCTTTTTAAGATTGAATGCTCTCGTAGAAAGCAATTAGGTAAGTTAATCAGGAAAAAAGAGTTCATTTCATAGCTTGTAATATTTTAGATATGCAAAATCGCATTTTCTCGGTTGATAAAATAAAACGTTGAAAACCCAGAGTTTGCAGGAACTAATTACAGCTTCTCGTGTGCATCCCTCAACGCCAACTGAGCTCACATCACATTACACAATTCAAGCTAATCCATCCTGCTTGATATGATGATATCGCTCGCTATCGAACTAATTGGACTTCCGCCGATCCCGCCACATATACCGTATCACAATTCCTCCAACTAATCAAAAATAGAACTACGTCAGGGAGATTTTATAATTACATTCCGTAGCACAAAACAAATGCTGGCCGCTTTTATAAAAAGAATAAAATTGATATTAGATAAATAAAAAAGTTTAAGTTACCTATTTATTTTTCTTTGATTTAATGGCTTTAAAACATACTAAGTATGACAAAAAAGAACAAATCAGTTTCAATGAACATGCTTACTTTGTAACGTAATTAATTATGATTTAATTATAGACAAACAAACAGAACTTATTTTTTTTCTTAATGTTACACAGAAAAGGTGACTTTTCTTGTTGCTCGGCTAAGCAGTCAATATAAATTAACCGGGCTTCGTCGCGGTAGGAAAACGACGACTAAAGTGATCTCCTGACTAATTAGACAGTTGTAGTTAGAGTATAGTTTTATGAAAATAGAACCTCAATTAGATCATAAAGTCAAAGGGAGCGCCTTACGAACCGTTTTGTAAAGTAGGCGCCGCGCCACCGGCACCGGGATTCTTAAAATTTTTTAATATTGTTTTCTTTATTTTACAACTTATCAATTCTACATACGAGAAGGTGAAAAGTATTTGATAATTATTATTTAGTTGATAATTTGAAAGATATACTTAAACAAAATCCTTTTATCCATCCAAATAGTCACGCCGATATTCACATTTGATATACATTTTCAGGGTTATTAGATGAAACATGAGTATAGTGGAGACAGATTGTCAGCCTTTCGCCTGGCTTCTACGGTTTGCCTGGTAAAAGTTGGCATTTGGTACATGCTACTATGTTACATGTTCCTTTCCAGTCCAGCTTGGAAAAAATAAAAGTAGTATAAATAAACAATTATAGATATGAATTTATTTGATACAATTAATGAATAGGCTCAACGACTACTGGACCGATTTTAAAAAATCAGTAACACAAATTGCAAAAATTTTTAAAATTCGAACGGAAACGAAGTTCCGGGCGGACTGCTAGTTACAAATAGATAAGTCATTAAGTTAAACTATATCCTATACCCCTTTGCCCATTTGAATAGGGCAAAGTCACAGCTCCACAGTTCGACCGTTTATCTCAACATTTGCCTTGCAAATCGCTCGGGCAATGCTAACTTTATCGAAGTAGGGTCTTGGCAAACACCGTTTCATCGAGCCTTACCAACGGTTAAAGAAAACTTACGTTGGATGACAGAGCAAACAATTATACATACAACATGTTTTTCATACAATTGAGTGAACTTTAGAGTTCTAAATAAAATGTTTTACGTGCGTTACTGCACAGCATAGCCACTCAGGTGACGTTGAAACTTCACTTTGAATGCGCGAGGGCACCGCGAGTACGTGGTGCTTGAGCTGCTGTTCTTTGTTACCCAGTTGCAGAAACGTCGACGGGTTCTGGGTTCGATTTTTTTTACCCCATCTCTTTCCGTGGGTGTCGTAAGAGGCGACTAAGGAAACACAAATGAGACCTGCCTCCTAGTAATCCATCCCAGGCAACGACGCTTCATTTATTTCTGAATCTGAGGTGTCGTCCTATGCTCTCATGCGGTGTGGTAGACTCTGTGTCTAGCCGTCTGGTTCGCGACCACCCTCTTACCGAAGTCCGACGCCAAACAGCTTGCTGTGTTCCGTCGGTGCGGGGAGTACCAGTGCCTTTATAGGCATTTTCTGGGTTAACTCGCTCCATCGTCGACCTCATCTTTGACTTTTATGGTCAAGATTGAGGTCAAGAGTTAACCCATCTTATAATAAAATAAAATAAAATTCCCGTTCGGGGCAAATATTTTTGTAAAAAGCAGATGTTTGCTCTCAGTTCATGGGTGTCTGTATTTGTGTATGTTCCGAGGGACCCATGACACAAAATACACCGTAGTGTGAGCCTTTAAGTGTCTTACGTTTATTATTATAATTGTAATTTAATTGCTTTGAACTGATTCAGTTTCGTGGTTAACCTTTCCCGTTTCCCGAAAATCACCTTTCGGCTTTCACATTAGATGGGGTAATTTCAGGAAAAAAGTTAGGCCATCTGATCCTTATTCTTCGAACAATCTTTGGATAGAGGCTTTCAATTTAGGCTCCTGACGTGACCGTCATACTCTAAGCCTTTTCCAGGAAAAGGGAAAATTTATTTTAAGTAACATTGTACAACATGATGTGTAGAATTGCGGAGCAAAATTAAACCAAAATATTGGAAATATGTTTAGAATAGAATAAAAAAATCTTTATTTTATAGGACATTCAGGATGCCACTTAAAATAAGTCAAGATTACATTAAATACATACATAAAATTTGCTTTCTGCGCGCGACTTCGTTCTTGAAGGAATTTGGGAATATGATGTACTCTGTGTGTTATTCTGATATCAAGGTTATATATTACTGCAAAGGTATATCAAAACCCGTCCAGTAGTTTTTGTGTGAAGAGGTAACATCCATCTGTCTATCCTCACAAAATTTTACATTCAGAATATTATTAAGAGTATTGACACGCTCATGCTTTACTTGCAAATGTACAAATGTATGTTTCATGTTTTATATTATGTTTTTAAAAATATAAAAAAAATATTTAAATGATGTGAATCGGTTCTCTCTGAAGAAATATCCATAACCCATCAGCTGGTTGATTTTACTACTAAAAGGCTTTTTCATTTTGAAGTTGATTGTCATATCAATAATATCTAACTTCCACAAGTTAACTAGGTACTTACAGCTCTTCGGTATAAATTAAATTGTCACAAAACTCCCCTGACACAGGACGCAGAATACAAATATTTACCAAAAACTCTGAATGGAAAAAACTTTTTGGAAAGCTCCAGACAGGTCGGAAAATAGGTATGTGTAATATAGAAGATGTACATAATGTACTATTTCGGTATTTGTGCAGAAGCAAATATGTTTAATCTTGTGTTCGAATTACGTGGATGTTTTAAAATTAACTGATTAGACAAGGCATTTATTCTTCAATTTCAATCGAGGACACGATAGCGCGGTATATCCCCCAGCGAAGGGCAACTAGAAAGGTCAACTGCTGTATGTGTGCATGTTATCACAAATATCACATTTATATAAAACGAAAAGTACAACAATGTATAACCCCCAATACAGAAAAACCCTTTGTGCATTCGAGCATAAAGTTAAATAAATAAATAAAAACACCCTGAGTCCCTTATTTCGCGAAGAACTGCTAATAAAATACTTGCGTCCAATAAGTTCAGTTACGAATTACTTACCCCAACATAACCAGCCTGAAGCAGTTCTTAGGCGGAGGCGCAGAGTCTTCACACCCTTGTGGAAGGGACGCACTTGGGCCTGGAGACCTTTCAGGGGAGGAGCTAGATTCCTCCCCTCCCGCACCCCTGCGACACAGCCACGACGTCCCGCACTTATCCCTCGCATCTTCAACAGGAGCTGCGAACTGGCAACGTCGTGGTGAGCGTTGCTTTGCCGCATTCGATAGGGAAGATTTCAAGGGCGATGGTGGCGCCCTAACTGGTCTTGGTGAAGCTCTGACGGGCGACGTTGACACTTTCACGGGTGATGACTGCAGCGATGATGATGCTGTCCCGTTCAACATCTTCTTTTATAATTAATCACATTTCAGTTTAGACACTCTTTTAGATTTAGAACTGTTTTTTTTTATTCTGGCTGTTGTCTTCATTTTAAAGTCTTCTAGAGTTAGTGCACTGAGGATTTTGTAAGGAATGGAACGGCAGTTTGTTCTAAAAATCAAAGTTTTACCAACAACTGTTCGTTCCCATACTTGTTGGAAAATTAAGTGACATGAGTGTTACCCGTCGCATGAAGGAACGTAACCACATTTCGACCACATTTGTCGTGCCGAATGCATAAACCCCATTGCAAATAGTTTAAATATTTATTATTGCTCAGTATTTTGAGCAAAATTATCTAATTTTCAAAGGTCTACTTGAGTTCAATATAAATAGTAAAAGTATGCTGTTTCTTACGGTCGATTCATTATGAAAGGAATGTTAAAGCTTAAAATAACTCTAATTATTAAAAAAACAAAATACCCGACTGCACACTAAAATAAAATGTATCCTATGACACTCCCGTAATCAAGACAAATCTAACGATACCTCATACATCAAAATCCATCAAGCCGTTTAGGCTACAGGAGGTCACAAAGGAACAGACATACATACATACTTACATACACTCGAAAAACATTACCCTCCTTCTTTGGCAGTCGGGTAAAAAGAAAGTAACTTTTAGAAATATAGCTTATTTATTTCCTAGTGAGAATAATAATTACCTGTTTATCTCTAGTTTTTCCTAGAAAAATACTCGTCTGTAAAATTTTGACTTCGAGCCTATTATAACATTATATTTACAGTGAACAATTATTTTCTTTATAATACAGGCGCGGCAGCGTCTCTACAATAAACAAACAATACGATAAGTTGTGTAGTCTCAATTAGGCACACCTAAGTACAAAAGTAACTAGGTTTTGCCGCTCTTGCAAAATTTTTGGTTGTTAGTTTGTGTTTTATGTTTTGTCCTACCTTTTTAAGTATGCAATAAAGTATTTATCTATCTTCTGCAAACTAAACACACAGCTTCAATATAACATGTTCCTATGTACTGATTAAACTACCATTTTAACTGTTCCCAAGTTTCATCTCGTTAGAAGTTTCACCTAACATTAGTTTCAAAGTAAGCGCGCTTTATGATCATATTTTAATGCTTTTCCAACGATAACTGTGTTATTAAACTTTGCTAACGGGCAGCCCATCAAACGGTAGGTATGGCAGGCGAATTGCATAATTTGGTCATTTACAATACAAATAACGTCGTCATTTTACAAAACCCTGTCATATCATAAAATGTTTTCCAGCTGCAGATTGGAAAACATTCGTCTGAACTAAATGAGTTAAAAAAAGCCTTTAAAAACTGTTGCGTTGGTTAGATAGAGGAACATTTTTTTCTTTGCTTGCATACTGAATAGTTTTTTTTTTTTGTGAAAAGAGAAAGCCATTTATAAACGTACGAGAATATTGTTTATTCTCTCACCCTTACATCACCCTTACCGTCGCTTATTCCCTTAGATTTTGTCAAATTTCTTAATACAAAATAAAACAATATAGATTAAAATCAAATACAACGTCGTATCGTAACGGAAACCTCTAAAATAATTACCTGTCTTCTCCTTATTGTTTTCAGCACTGGAGCTAAGGCAGCTCGAGTATTATTATCATCAGTGTCCACTTAACCTGACCTTCCTTTAAGCATGTTTAACCAAGGTTTTCCCCACGTTTTAACCCTGACAAGGGTCCGTGAGAGGTCTTCTTATAGTTGTCACTCTAGACAAGTCCGACTTATGAATCTATAGAAAGATATGACGCGGGAAATTGAATGCATAATAATTTAAGTGTACAGATACTATGTTTTAGATATATACCAATAGTTACTATGGCTGGTTCAGATTTGAGTCACCTTAACTCGGTTTCAAGGTTGGCCAAGTCTCAATTTTAAAAAAATTAAATGTCACGGTAGTCACTAGATGTATTTCAATACGAGTAGATCTTACAATCAAGAAGATTGCATTTTATCACTTCTCGACCTTTTGGCTAAGATCAAAGTGTAGAGTATATTGTATTTTAGACAAAGTCAGTAGGCAATTAGTTATTTTGTCACTGAGTGACATTCAAATATTGACCAAAGTTTTCCAGAGATATTAAGCGCAGATTGGGCATAAATGTTTAGGTAAGTATGTTATAGAAATGTGGAGGAAAAAGGTTAACTTTCCCCAGTTTGCCTCGAATAAGGTAAAATAAAAATAGCCAGGCATGATTGCCTTCCAGTTTCAATGAAAACTTTCGACAGGTTCAGAAATGAAATGATTGAAACTCCGAGTGGTTTCAGGGCGGTTTCCACGAAGCCCAACAATTAATTCTGTCTTTGGGGACTTACTCTGTCCGTTTGTTTTGTTATTGCTTTTATTGTCATTGTTGTGGGCTTCATAAATCTCACATTTATACGGCTGAGGTCTACGTATCGATAACTTTTATGGGCCTTCATTTTACTGATTTCAACTTTACGAGTAACCATCAATATCAATAACGCATCGACGTGTATACAATATATGTAGGTATTACTAAATAAAGAAGGTTTTTTGGTTATAAAATTCCAATCACAACCTTATAGTCTAAAAAAACTGTGCTTTGGTTGACGAGTTTTTAATACCGAGTTAAAAAAAGGGTACTAAATAGAAAACGATGTCCGCAGTCGTTTTCATTTTTAATAACAAACTTCTCATAATTAAAACTTAACTGTAGTTTTTTTTAAGTTCTGTTACCGCTATCAGAATGTGATGTACAGTCAACAGCACATCAGGTTACCGCAAAATGTCAAATTTTCCCAATGGATCATCATCATCATATCAGCCTATTGCAGTCCACTGCTGAACATAGGCCTCCCCCAAGGTGCGCCACTTTGCACGATCCTCCGCTGTTTTCATCCAGCCACTACCCGCTATCTTCTTTAGGTCATCTGACCATCTGGCTGGGGGGCGTCCTACACTACGTTTGCCAAGACGTGGTCTCCATTCGAGAACCTGTCTACTCCAACGCTTGTCGGTTCTGCGACAGACATGGCCAGCCCACTGCCACTTCAGCTTGCTACACTTTTGGATAATATCCATCACTCCGGTTTTCTGTCGGATGACCTCGTTTCGGATTATTCCCAATGGATAGTAAACTCTAATACTTTGAGATAAAATTGAAAATCGATTGAAGAAATTTGACAGTTTTGGATAGCATGATGTGCCGTTGTCCCTGTACATTTCAGGTTTTCATGTTTTACGCTGTTATTATTGCAGAAAGGAGTGTATGATAATAAATAATTTTATTTTAAAGCAGACAAAATTAAAAAACATGAAAAATATTGTTTTTTAATCCCAGAAGAAAATTCCACTGGAAAATCATTCACTGAATTCAGGGCTTTAGTTTTCGCTAAGCTGTCCGTCCCTTACAGCCTTTTTATTAAGTTAAAAATCATCAAAATTTTACTTTTGACCCGAATTGTACTATCTTATTTACTAGAAACCTGGCCAGTATAGAGAAAACGATCGCGTACCTATTTGAAAAAGGAATACGATGACGAGCAAAATTCTCCAGCATTCTAGCTGTCAGACGTGTTCGGACTTTGAAATTCCTGGAAACAATATAATGTTTGTAGGTACAAAACCTTTATCGCCACTCCTTTGTTGTCTACATCACAGACCTCTGATCACTGTCGACGGGTGTGCCATCTCAAAGTATTGATATTGAACATGGGATGTTGCTTACAAAGATAAATGCTGGATTCGAGTTATTTTTATGATTTTACCCCGCTAGATATGTAGTTCTAATAAATTTACTGTCAAGGAGAAAATTGGTTTCAAGACGTTATATAATAAAGCACTGAGGAGTGGCTCTAGTATCCTTTTTAGAAGTGTTCTCATAAAATAAGACAAAATTTTTCAGGCTTAGAAAAACATTTCTAAACGATTTTGTTACCGAGAAACTAGTTTCAAGGCTACAAATACAAGGGTAAAAATAATGAGTACGAAGTGTTATGAAATACTGAATTTAATATTTTTATCTCGTTTTTCAAACGTAACTGTACGCCAACCTCGAATTTTTCCACACATGACGAATCCAGATACATTTTCATTCCATATGAATGACTTCCTTCATTTAAATGAAATTACCAGTACTTATTAATACCTATAGTCTCAGTTTTTCTGTGTCTCTATATTAAAGATCTTTGGTTTATCAGCTATTTTAGATTTCAATTCTTTACTATTACTAAAGCTTAAGATCTCATCTATCTTCATTTAATAAAGACAGCTTAGCGCAGTAAGTCTAGACCATTTAGATATCCCTTTAGCGGGTCTGAATGACTTTAGTCTCTAATGTAGGTTTTATTTCTTTATAACTCATTTTTTATTTTGATTGATAAGTTATAAATTGAGGTTCTTAGAGCAACTTGAAGCGGTACTTGTGAACTCGCGGAAAAGTTACAAGAGGAAGCCAATTTAATGAGAACATTTCGTAAAGTTCTTGCAGTTTCTCTAAATAAATTATGTTAGACCGTGTTCTTAGTATAACTGAGACTCCGTATTTTTTTAAATTACTACATATTACTTACGATCCATAATAATCATGAGGTTTTATAAAGAGCCTTCTAAATTAAATAAGCTGCTAAAGGTAGTATTGCCGTAACAATCGCAGTTGATCAGGTACTTAACATTTTACAAGTTTCTGTGTTATCTTAATTTACTTGCTCTTTTCTAGAATGTATAAATGTTACCTTACCGATCACCCCATGTGTACTTTGTTTAGACAATTTTTTAAGTTTTTAAGTTAATTGTGAAAAAAATTCCTACACGTCCTTGTAGGATCATAAACTCACTCTACAAAGGGAAAAGATAGAGCGTTAGAAATAATGGCAGTAGATCACAGGTAGAACCTTGTCTTTTTAGGGTTCCGTAGTAATCTACGAACCCTTATAGTTTCGCCATGTCCGTCTGTCCGTCTGTCCGTCTGTCCGCGGGTTTCCTAAGAAACCCTTGGCACTACAGAGCTGAAATTTCGCATGGTCATAAATATTAACTACGCCGTCAGAACTGTAGAGTGAAATCTTAGAAAAAAAAATTTTTTCGGGTGTCTCCCATAGACGTGAAAGGGCGATGATTTTTTTTTTCTAGCCAATATCATTAAATGGGGTGTCATAGGACAGATTTTTTAAAGACAGAAGGGGTTTACTAAGAACGTTTTTCGATCCAGCTCTTTGTTTGCCTAATATAAATTTTTAAAGTGAAAATTTTTGTCAAACACAAGTGTCCCTCTACCCTCTACCACACCCTCTACCAGCTAAACGGTTGATTCTAAAAATGTGAAAAAATTCATGGTGGACTAAGTGTATACAATGAAATTATAAGGAAAACTGTCACACATAAGATGGCTCTTCAAGTTTGCGAGTAATAGTCGACCAAGTGCCAAACTTAGTTGGGATTAATAAGAATATATTTACTAATATTAGATCCTTGGTATTAAAGAGCTGAAATTTGGCATGGTCATACATATTGATTGCGCCAACAGATTGAAAAAATAAAATTTTGGAAAAAAACAATTTTTCGGATGTTTCCCATTACACGTGAAAGGGCAATGGTTTTTTTTTTCTCGCCGATATCATCGAATGAGATGTCATAGGATAGATTTTTAAAAGATAGAAGGGGTTTACTAAGAACGTTTTTCGATTCAGCATTCCCTTTGCGAAAAATTAATTTTTAAAGTGAAAATTTTTATTAAAAACAAGTGTCCCCCACTACAAGCAAAACGATTGTTTTTAAAATGTGGAAAAATTCACGGTGATAGAATATACAACAAAATTGAAAGGAAAACTATCACACATAAGTTGGCCCTTTAAGCTTGTGAGTAATAGTCGACCAAGTGCTAAACGTTGTTGGGATTAATAAGAATATATTCACTAATATTAGATCCTTGGTACTACAGAGCTAAACTTGGGCATGGTCATACATATTGATTGCCCTGACAGATCTACAAAATAAAATAGTGGAAAAAAAAAATGATTTTCGGGTGTTTCCCATACACGTAAAAGGGCGATGGATTTTTTTTTCTCGCCGATATCATCGAGTAGGTTATCATAGGATAGCTTTTTAAAAGATAGAAGGGGTTTACTATGAACGTTTTTCGATTCAGCAATCCGTTTGAGAAACATTAATTTTTATAATGAAAAAAAATGTGGAATAATTCACGAGGGTACCATTTACGACGAAGTGTACCCCAATCCAAAATGGCTGCTATACAAGGTTCCACGCTAAAAGTGAGGCGAGCCGAAAGCCAAGCTGTAACATATTGACATTTCAGGTGTCGTTTAATAGGTTTTTGGGGGTACTAATTACGAAAATGACATCAAAATTATACACGATCACCACGCGACCTGCTTTAGCAGCAGCTCGATATTATTATATTATGCCTAACAATAATATTATCGCAAAAAATATTAAAAAACAAAAACCAAAAAAAAATTCACGCTCGCTTCGCTCGCGCATTAAATACTTCCATTTCATTATATTTATTTCATTTTTTTTTCTCGCCGATATCATCGAATGAGATGTCATAGGATAGCTTTTCAAAAGATAGAAGAGGTTTATTAAGAACTAGCTTCCCGCGCGGGACTTCGTTCCCGTGGGAATTCGGGAAAATCATGTACCCTATGTCCATCCCGGATAATGTAGGATTATAATGGTGAAAGAATTTTTCAAATCGGTCCAGTAGTTTCGGAGCCTATTCGATGCAAACAAACAAACAAACAAACAAACAAACAAACAATCAAATCTTTCCTCTTTATAATATGTATAGATAGACGTCTTTCGATTCAGCATTCCCTTTGCGAAAAATTAATTTTTAAAGTGAAATTTTTTATTAAAAACAAGTGTCCCCCACTACAAGCAAAACGATTGTTTCTAAAAATGTGGAAAAATTCACAGTGATAGAATATACAACAAAATTAAAAGGAAAACTATCACACATAAGTTGGCCCTTCAAGCTTGTGAGTAGTAGTCGACCAAGTGCCAAACGTTGTTGGGGATAATAAAAATATATTTACTAATATTAGATCCTTGGTACTACAGAGCTAAAATTTGGCATGGTCGTAATATTGATTGCGCGACAGATCTAAAAAATAAAATGGTGGAAAAAAATTGTTTTTCGGGTGTTTTCCATACACGTGAAAGCGCGAGGGATTTTTTTTCTCGCCGATATCATCGAGTGGGTTATCATAGGATATCTTTTTTCAAGATAGATGGGGTTTACTACGAACGTTTTTCGATTCAGCAATCCGTTTGGGAAACATTAATTTTTATAAAAATAAAATGTGGAATAATTCACGAGAGTAGCATTCACGACGAAGTGTACACTAATCCAAAATGGCCGCCATTCAAGGTTCCACGCTTAAAGTGAGGCGAGCCGAAAGCCAAGCTGTAACATATTGACATTTCAGGTGTCGTTTAATAGGTTTTTGGGGGTGCTAAGTACGAAAATGATGTCAAATTTATACAAGATCACCACGCGACCTGCTTTAGCAGCAGCTCGATATTATTATATTATCCCTAACAATAATATTATCGCAAAAAATAAAAAAAATCAAAAACCAAAAAAAAAAAACTAAAAAAACTATTTAAAAAAACAAAAAAAAATTCAATACTTCCATTATGTTATATTTAGACCAAAACTACAATTATTTCTGAAACTACAAACTTTTTAATACATTTCTTTTTGATACTAGGTATAGTATTTGGGGATTTTAACATCGACTATGACAATATGCTCGTAGAATTAAGAAACCAGCTGCATATTTGAACCATGCTGCTACGGAACCCTACAATGCGCGTGGCCCGACACGCTCTTGGCCGGTTTTTTAATAGTTACTTCTAGAGACATGATTTCCGTGTCATTGTTTGCTAGTTAACTTATCTTATTAAACTTGTTCTATTTTAATAACGAGTAAATTTACAGATTTCGTTTTACTACATTTAAGATTTAAAAAAAAAATTACAGATTCTTAAACCATACATAACACGCTTAAATAAATTATACGCTAAAATATGAAGGATATATTATTATTAATTTAAATATTAATACCTAAGCCAGCGATGGTTCCTAGCAATAGTGTCCTTACCAATATTTAGACTATTTTTATGCAAAAAATTGTTAGTTTTTACGCACTCATAACGACGACAAACTAGGTCGCCGCCGCGGGCTAAATAGAAACCACCGCGCTGGACCGAAACAAACAAAAACACCTGAAATCGAAAACCAAACTGCCCAATAAAGTAACCTTTCACACAAGTTTTAATGGAATCGTTTCAGAAGTGGCTCAGAGGCAAAGGGCCAACCTCCCAGGGGATTCACGAAATCAAATAAATAAGGTATTTTCTATTGGACAACTCGCTAGACGGTCCCTTGCCAAAATAAAAACTTATTTAGAGATAGTTCGAACAAAGTTGAATGAAATGTTTTGTGATAAAAGTACCTGCCTTTTCATCACGTCGCAAATATCCAAGACTAAAGATACCTATTTAGGAAAAAATACGCTTGTAATGAATATTTTATCTTTGTTCTAAAATGTATGGCAATCGCTTTTAGAACAACTAACCCCCAACCCCCATTTTGTTGTAAACGAAATTAATGGCGAAGTGCCAGTGTTCAAGTAAAAAAATCATGTATGGCTTGTGAGACGATAGAGTATAGAGCCTCGTCTGTTGATCACTGGGTGCAGCAGTAGCAGGTAAGGATGACGATTTTGGACCACTAAGATGTTATGATTATGAATCAGTAAGGAATCAGTCATTCCTACTTTTACTAAAAACTCTGAACTTAAACAACAATAGTTATTTGTTCAACAAGAGAGCCAAGGTTGTAGCTACTGCCGTATCAATTATACGCGGCCGAGTAAGCAAAAATTAATAAAAACTTCCCAAATTTTTTATTTATTTCAGAAATGACAAAAGTCATCAGCTTTTTTGCCAAAAAAAGCAAGGAGAGTGTATACTTCATTTGAACTGTTTGTAAAAATTTTGAAAAATTGACAGATAGATAATTATGATGAATAGATATTTATTTTAATTTTATACAAACATTTTTTTTTTCTTTTGTGAGAAATGTTTACCCTTCCTAAGGGCCCAAACAAATTTTTATACGGGGCCCCGCCAAGGCACGCACGCTACGCCACTGAAAAGAGCAAAGTTGTTTTTTTCTACCCGAGTGCAATCTGTAAATCATGAGCTAGCGAAGAAGTCTTCAGTTGAATCACGAGCGTAGTGAGTGATTCTAAAGTAGATTTAAAGGCGTGTGATTTAAAGGCACGAGATCAAAAAAACTTGCTCTTGTTTGAAACACATAACTTTTCACCTCTACAACGAGAAAAGATAACTGTGTGTTTTGTTCTTTTTTTTAAGTGGCCAGGATTATAGTTTGCGTTCAGAAATTGCACTTCGTAATATTTTTAAAAAAAATTTTTAAATTACATTGTTTATTAGAATTTATTATTAATAAATAAATAATTATTTATTTGATATTAAATAACCTTTTACTTCCCTAAACTTAAACGATCAATCTACGCATTTTTGTAAAAAAATAATAATAAATAAATATACAATTTTGTGATTTGTTAAGCCTAAATTAGTTTCAGAACAAATCACTGCGCCAAGTCATTTCAAAGTTAGTGTACCATATTCAAATCACTTTTTCTCTCGCTCAAAAATTGCAGTTAGCAAACCACGATTTTGTTCTCTGATTTTGACAAGCAAAAGCTCTCTTTTCGAGCTGGAGAAGTGAAAATATTTATAATCTCATAAAGCATTTTAATGTTCAGCCGAACATTCGAAATTGGAAAACGATTGTCGCTTGTTATTCATTTTTTCACAATCGGGTAAACACGACATTGGCAGCAGATAAGAAAACTTTGAACATCGCACACTTTCGCACATTATACAAAGAAAAGTATATTTTTTAAGATTGTATTTTTATTATGAGATGGGTTAACTCTTGACCCCAATCTTGACTAAGGTCATAGATGAGGTCGACGATGGAGCAAGTTAACCCAGAAAATGCCAATTAAGGCACTGGTCTCCCACACACCAACGACGGAACACAGCAAGTTGTTTGGCTTGCAAACACAGCAGCAAGATTGCTGTTTAGTAACATTTCTACTCAGTCTACTACATCATTTCTGTTTTAGACCTTTTACCTATTTGAGCATACAAATTCGTCTGTTGCCGATTGATTATAATCGGAATTAGGTTAAGTGTTTATAATAATATTATTTTAAGATGTGAAAATCCTGACACTAATGTAAATTTATTTTAAATATCTAATTCTGTCTTGTTTACGTAAACAAGGACGGCATTACATTTAAAGAAGCTTTAGCCTTAATGAACGTTCTGCAAGTAAGAGATTAGTCTCCTACTTTATTCGTAGACCTACAGCTCGAGTACGATGGTGATAGCGCGCGTAATGAGCTGCGGTCCTTTGTCAAAATGTCAACATTGAAAACGCCAGAGGGCGAGCAAGCCTTTGCGCGGGGTCCTCGCGCAATCAAAGTGAGTGGTCATCGTCAGCCGGGTGGCGCGCCGCAAGAGTTTGTCGCCATCGTGCTCGAGCTGCTACACACGTTAGATATTTTATGCTTTATAAATACACTTGCAAACTACTGAAATTACCTGTCGTTAGGTATAACAACTTTACCTGTCCTATACAATACAGGTTGTTATCGAAAACCGATAACCTGACCCATAGGACAATATTAACAACTTGTCGCACAACTTCGATGAGTTTTGAGTGCTCAAATGTTAGTTTTGAATCAAATTACCTAAACATAGATTTTAACATATAGGGGGATGACTTTAAATAAGTTAGCGAAACTGGGTCCCAATTCTGTAAATTCAGTTGTGTGTCCATGGAATGGTCGCCATGAACGGACACGTTCAGGTGGCGAAATTGAGAACTATCCAAATTTCATACATCTAATGACGGCTGCTTTGACTGATAGCGCCACCGCTAACTGAATTTTCAGTTGCTAGGTAGTTTGTAACTGTACGTTCGGTTTGCGGTGGCGCTGCTGGTCGGGGTCGTTGTCAGCAAGTATATGAAAATTTAATAGTTCTCAATTTCGCCACCTGAACAGATAAAATGGTCTCCATTCCATCGACACACAACTGAAATTACAGAATCGGGGCCCTGTAGGGGTGGTTCTCTCCATGAAATTAAATAAGGATTTTTTCCCAAGGAACCAAAATAATATTTTGTTTTAAATTTCGACTTTCCATACAAAGGCAAATCAGTTGAGCGCACAAATTGCTTGGAGAGGCGATTTTTTTTTCATATTTCGACCTATGTTCCGTGGGGAAAATTGTTCAGTTTTGTGGACTGATTCACATACTTAATTTTCGCTTACTTAAAAGTCGCCTCGCCCAACAACATTCACAACATATACAACATTAATTCATTTTTATCATTCGCGACATTCACTAAATAACCGTATTTGAAAGCTTTTTCCCGCGGCTTCGCTCGCGCAAAGAACTCTTTTAGTCACCCATTTCATACTTGACCCGTTAGGGAATGATTTGAAACACGTGTCTGTTAAATTGATTTCCTTCAAGGTGTATCTGAGCTGAAGACCGAGCTCAGTGGCGTACCTTTTCAGCAGTGGACTAGCACAGGCTGATGATGATATCTTGATCATCATCATCAGCCTGTGCTAGTTTCGAGTCAATTGACAATTTTTTTTCTCTATACAAACTTTGTACCTACATTTTACTCCCCTTAGAGGTGGAATTTCGAAAAATCTTTTTGTCAAATTTCAGCTTTCTAGGTCTAAGGGTTTGACCTGGGCGTTGATGAGTCAGTGAATCAAGATCTCCAATTTTATATATAAGAAGATAGGTAAGAAAGCTTTCTGTTACATTGGTTACGTAGAACAAGATTGCCGATACAATTGGAAATAGGAAAACAGAAGCCACTTCATTAAGTTACCAATCATTTTATTTACGTAACAGTTTTTATCATAAAAATATCAAATGTTGATATCAATGGTTGTAATTTTTACTCTAAATGTGCTACCCTAATCTTATATACATATATGAAACACGTTTTCAAGTTGGCGTAGGTAGTCGACATCAGAACGGTTCTTAATTTTTTTTTCATCGTCATCAGCCCTTAAACCCTTGATGGGGACCTTCGAAGCATTTAAAAATTAAAACAAAAAAGCTTCGCCGTGTCAGTCCGTCCAACTGTCAGTCGTTCTGTATAACCCTAACACGCCCTTGGTTGGTTTTAATTTCATTGCAAAAACTTTAAAAAGTATCCGTTTAGTTCATGTAATTACCTAGGTTTGAAACAAGGATTTAGAATAGTAGGCCAGCCTTATCGAACATTAAAATCGCCAACTACGGCTAGTTCTGATTTTTTTAAATATGTATGTTGTTAAGACGTGGTGGTCCAAAGCAGGAAGTCCAGGACGCTGACAGCGATATCGTCAAGGTGGCACTAACCAAGAGCACCTCTTTTCAGTCAGCGTCTTTCTTTTCAGTCAGTGCTAATCTTTGGACAGGATGTGGACATTCTTGTCCTACTCAAGGGATCGGCTGTGAAGAATACAACCTGTTCCTTTTGATATCCCATAACTCCAGGGGTATCAATGAGACCGAACGCATATGAATCAAATTGTATACTTTTTTTTTACCAGCCCATATACATCCCACCGAGGGGCACGGGCCTCCCTTCGATACACGAAGGGGATTTAGGCCATAGTCCACCACGCTGGCCCAATGCGGGTTGGTGGACCGCTCGTCTTTCAAAAATTAATTTTCTCGGAGACGGGCAGGTTTAATCACGATGTTTTCCTTCACCGTTGAGCAAGTGGTAATTTGAAATTCGTACATAAATCCGAAAAGTCGAATTTGCCGGAACAGGCCCACGCCAGGATTTGAGCCCGTGACCTTCGGGTTACAAGTCTGGCTATCACCGCTATACATTATTTTTCAATTATTGATAATTTCAAATTTCGGTAAAAATGTGAATTTCCTATAAAACACCTTTACGTAAGAAATGACAACGTCGCATTATCGTATTCTAAATTATGAATGATTGAAACTAATTATCAATGAAAGAGTAGTAACGTAAGACTCGTTTTAAGGGAGAAAGATTTTGAAATATTTTAATTTTGATTGATGATTTCTCCGAAAATACTCATTTAAGAACATATGTTCATTTGACTTTTTAAATAATTTTTATTCATACATTTTGTATTTATTTATTTCCAGAAAAGTTGTCTTACAAAACTGCAAACTTAGGTATACAATACCGGTAGTGATCCCTAATAACATATAAACAAATCAGAACTAGCCGTTATTTGGCGATTTTAGCAATTTCTAGTGTTAGATAATGACTGGCCTATAGGTACACTCCACTTGTCTAAAAATATCTACAACTCGCTCGAACAATGCACTCTCGATAAATGATTGAAGTGAAGATAAAACAAAAGAAGTCGAGGCGAGCTAACGACGTTGCTCTTGCTCTATTGTGATCGTGTTTTCAATGCAGTTATCGACAACGTTAGTCTGGGCTATGATTAAGACTATAATGGGCTTTTACTGAGTAAAACAAGTTACAATTATGTAATATGAGCACTTTTAAAAATAGGATATTTTAGCACAGCTTTAGCCGCCTTGTTAATGACTCTTTTTTAACCCCCGAAAAAAAGAGAGGTTTTATAAGTTGTCTCACATGTGTATCAGTAGTGTGTGTATCAGTAGTGTGTCTATTTGTAGCATCGTGACTCGTAAACGAGTGGAACGAAGCTTACTAGATATTGATACGTCTCATGAATCGGTCTTTCGATTACTAATAGACAGCGGTAGATTTTTGGCCATGATGCGATGGCCGTTCATACACTAATCGTTTTTCTTTTTTTTTACCAGCCCATATACGTCCCCACCGAGGGGTACGGGCCTCCCTTCGAAAATCGAAGGGGATTGAGGCCATAGTCCACCACGCTGCCGCTGGCCCAATGCGGGTTGGCGGACCGCTCGTCTTTCGAAAATGAATTTTCTTGGACGGGCGGGTTTTATCGCGATGTTTTCCTTCACCGTTGAGCAAGAGATAATTATAAATCTGTACATAAATCCGAAAAGACGAAGTTAGTGGTAAAGGCCCGCACTAGGATCTGAACCCGCAACCTTCCGATTACAAGTCTGGCTCATTACCAAACCAACTGCGCTATAACCGCTTTTTCAAGTCATCTTTAATCAAAGAAAATTTTAATGAAATCCTGACAAAGCCCTCCTATTTCTAATACAGTAAAGTATTTGTTAATACGCTAATAAAAGTAGTCATTATAGGATTAGTAGAATGTTTGTAGAAGCTTTCAGTGACTTAAAGGATTACCGCCCTTTAACAGGCGTGTAGGAGACAAGCAATATATCTAATAGAAATGGTTTCAGGTAAATCAGGTGTAACATTTATTATTTTTTAGCTGCTGATACTATTCTCTCTACTGAGAAATTTAAACTTACTCAATATTTTCGAATAGACGTCGTTGTCGGAGTCTGGATGCAAACAGAAGGCGAAATTAGTGAAAGAAATTAAGAAATACCTTTGCCCAGAAACCAGCTTCAAGCAAAAAAAACTTCGTTTGTAATAGTCCTGTAAGAAAGCATCTCTAGAGGCTCAGCAGAACATTTTTCAACCACGCTACAACTACCATTTAATATGACAGCAGACGGTCGTAACAGGATTTTTTTTTCTGTTTTCTGTGGTCGTAACACCTCGTGTGTTTTTTTATCAAAATCATTATGAGCACAGATTACTTTTATATTGAGACTTCAATGAAAACAAACCGCATGTCGTAAAAGTTTATGAAACAATTCCGGCAACTATAAAAACTGATACGCAGTAAATTTTAGACGAGTTACTTTTTATGACGAAAATAAGTTTACTCTGAGAATAGATAAAAAATAATAGTGAACAAGGATGCATATGTACCTATGTACCTATTTTATGTTATGTTCAGTATAGTTAGCACAGCCTGCGACAAACTTGCACATCACGCCACTCCAAAGACGGAGACTAGCTTTCTAAGATTCTAAGTAGACAAGAATTCCCCAACTATCATGCGCAAATTAATTAGAAAGAAACAAAGAAGGAAAAAACAATTTATTCATCATATTAACAAAATCTACACTTATTTACGAGATGAAAAGGTAATTACGTTAAAATTACGTTGTTGTTTGCTTATAGGACAAACAAACACACTTTATGATTTAGAATGGATTAAAAATATCTTTATTTACTAACTTCACATGCACAACACCCAAAAAAAAACACAAACAAAGCATTCAACCAAAATATTATTTGTACACAAATAGTATTTTACTCTTACTTTGCAATATTGTAACACATTTGGTATCATTATATTATGTTCCCGATACGGGTAAACAGAGCATGAAATGACATATCAAGAGTCCATTCTTGCTCGAGTTGACAATGTTCTGAGGGTATAACATTAACAAATTTTATGTAAAAATAAGAGTCGTGAGATGATTTTATTTTATAAAAATAAGTAAATATGAATCCATGGTTAACGCTTTTTGCAAATGACTTTGACAGACACTAATCTTAAACTCAATTGACGTCAGTCTATTAATCCATTGGAACTCTTAATGTATCTACTCATTCTAAACTATATATTTCAAAGAGTACCCGAGACATCTATTTTTCTGTGCAATTTGTGCTGAATACGAGTATGGCACTTGTTTCAGAAAAGAATAAAGAATATCTCTGAAATATATACGTTTTATAAATCCTATCAATCAAAGGAAGCTACCGTTCAATCTGCGCTCAATTCGTGTGAAAAATACGAAAAATGTACTTTATTCCGACAGATGTGCGCTCTCGTAAGAAAAGTGACGCACATCCTACGACATGAGACGAGGCAGTGACAGTACGTATAAACACGTGTCGCAGCGAAAATGAAACTTTCTGAATATAATAGGTATAGAGACTACTTTATACAGGTTGTGACAACAAAATTTGATACTTTGGTCAACTTAAATTAGTATTATAATTATTAGTTCAAACTAAATGTCTCTCGGTTTGGTTCCGTTTGAATAATTACAAACGATGAAAGATAGAACCTCATAAACAAATGACACATTTTTTTATAGAGTGAGATCCCAGGGCCACCAGACCTTACTATTTGTCAGTAACCAAAAGTGTGGGAAAGAGTAGTGCTTGTACGTACTATTAACATATGAATACTTGCTAGCCTGGGCCGACGGCCAATTTTCAGCTACCAGGTTCTGAAGGTACTTCCAAAAAATTACTCACTTGTCTTGAAGTCTGGGTGCTGATATCTTATAAAATATAATTAATGAAATATAAAAATTATATAATCAACACCGCCAGACACTCTCCGTCGGATGTAATTTCTGCCAGACGGTTTACAGCTCGCAAGTTAATTATGCGATTGTACCTACAATCTGAGCCGCGACTTTTTTATATGATGTTCGGGGAACTATAACAATACTTTTTATAGCACCCAGACTTCAAGACAAGTGAGTAATTTTTGAAAGTACCTTCAGAACCTGGTAGCTGAAAATTGGCCGTCGGCCCAGGCTAGCTGGTATTCATATGTTAATAGTACATATTAGCACTACTCTTTTCCACACTTTTGGTTAATGAGAAAATAAGTAAGGTCTGACGGCCCTGGGATTTTGGTCTATTAGCACATATAGAGGTTTCTTAGATAGGAACAAAGAAGAGAATCCTGTTATGTACTTTTATATTAGCAAGCAAAGGTCAGAATGTTTCCCAAGAATTAACTTAGATATATACATATACAGGGCTTTAGGTAAATCTCTTTCAACCTCTCGTGTGCTAAATCAGTCCATGTAACTGAACAACTTTCCCCAAGGAACATTGGTCAAAATACGAAAAAAAATGTTGATCTCCCATACAAAATGCGCTATATGCTGATGAAGTTTGTATGGGAACTCATAATTACTTTTTTCGTATTTTGACCGATTATTGGGAAAAGTTGTTCAGTTTCATGGACTAATTAAACACCCGAGAGGGTGAAAGAGATTTACCTAAAGCCTTGTATATAATGTACGTACACTTTCTTTCGTATCCTTTTTAAGTAATATTCCCGCTTATTTGGGAAAAGGGTAAATGATGAATTCCCTTCCCGAGTTTCGAAGTCACAACATTTATAGCTATACTCGTAAAAGGTCCGTTTATGTCGGACCCAACAACAAATCATAAATAGTTTTCCTTTTCTAATATTTTTCATTTACAATGAATAAATTAGGTTAGCTAACATTAAACTTGGATGTTTGCCAAGAAACGCCTGATTCTATTGTTTTTATTTTAATTTTCACAATATATTTTGATGTTTGATATGAATTTTCTTTTTTTCTTTCGTAATCGTGACTGTAAAATTAAATGTACAGAGTCAACAGCACAATATGTTATCCACAACTGTTAAAATTCTTCAAGCGATTTTCAATTTTATCTCTAAGCTTTATTTACTATCCATTGGGGAAATTTGACAGTTTGTGGTAACCTGATGTGCTGTTGACTGTACATGGAAGGTATAGTGCTCCTATTTTATTACTGTCTGTCGGCATAAAATCATCTGACCCAAGCCGGTTTGAAACTTTGTCAAAGTTTTAGATTAATTTTTTGTGGTAAGGCCGTAAATGTCATCAGGGGTTATATAAATACAAAAATGTTTGAGTTATTCTTTTTATGTAGAGCCATGGCCTACTATTATTTCGAGGAGTGAAACAAGCGAAATGGAAGATGGCTTTGGTAGAGCTCAGCGTCTAGTAAAGGAAATAAACGAATGAATATTCTTGGACAATTTATACAGTGCCATCTAACCCAAACTAAGCAAGGTGAGCTTGCTACATTTTCGATAGTATCTGTACCCTGAGCTAGATTGTCGTCAAGAGCGAACCCATTCTTAGTAAAAAACAAGGTGCTAGATGATGATGATAATGTCCTCCTCGAATGTTAGCGCCTGGCTTGCCCTCGGATGTGACTGGCAAAGCCAAGCTTGGTCTTGAACGTTCGGTCGCAAAGAGGACTGTGAAACTGTCCTCTGGGGTTGTAGGTGTAATTATAAACTTGTGATGTGTCTTCTGCAAGTGGCGTTTCGCAATTAGATCTTAAATTTGGGTACGTACAAAGTTATTAGTCCCAGTCTTGACAGTATATCGCCACTCTAGTCTACGCTTAGCCGACTTTTGCTACAAATCAGTAGGTATTTTACAGGCTGTAATATGACGCTTTATTACATGCTTATACCGCAAGTATTGTCCTCTAGCCTTCCGCTGATATACTACTCAACTCATATACTTTTTTTTAAATACATAGATATATTATACAATAAACACCCATACTCGTCACAAATACTGGAAAGTACGTTATTCAAAGATTTGTATTGGTCGGGAATTGAACACGCAACCATAAGATCAGTAGACACGGTCATTACCGACTGGGTTATCAGGCCAGTCAATAAGCTATTTTAAAAATCACAGTAATTTATGAGTTTCAATTGTTCAGTAATTTACTTTTTCTTCCACTGTACTTGCTTTGAGACCTTGGAGTTGTGAGGAAATACTTATTTTAAATAAGAGGGAACAACTCGCTCAAAATACCCGCACTGATTTACCCTGCGCTTATTTTTAGCGTTCCGTACCCAAAGAATTAGAAAACGGGACCCTATTACTAAGACTCCGCTGTCCGTCCGTCTGCCTGTCTGTCCGTCTGTCACCAGGCTCATGAACCGCGAGAGTTAGACAATTTTCAGTGATGATGTATTTCTGTTTTTTAATCTGATAGCCCAGTTGGTAATGAGCCAGACTTGTGATCGGAAAGTCACGGGTTCAAATCCTGGTGCGGGCCTGTACCACTAAATTCGTCTTTTCGGATTTATGTACGGATTTCTAATTATTACTTGCTTAACGGTGAAGGAAAACATCGTGATGAAACCCGCCCGTCCAAGAAAATTCATTTTCGAAAGTCGAGCGGTCCACCAACCCGCATTGGGCCAGCGTGGTGGACTATGGCCTAAATCCCCTTCGTGTTTCGAAGGGAGGCCCGTGCCCCTCGGTGGGGACGTATATGGGCTGGTAAGAATCTGATGTAATCTGTTAACGCTGTAACCACAAATACTAAAAAACATAATATAATAAATATTTAATATAAATATCCATACTAAAAATATCCCATACTAAAAACGTGATGGTGATAATGGTCACCAGGTTGTACCTCATGAACCGTGATAGTTAGACAGTTGAAATTTTCACAGATAATGTACATATTTCTGTTGCCGCTATAATAACAAATACTAAATAACAGAATAAAATAAATATTCAAAGGGGTTTTTTATATATAATAGTACGGAACCCTTCATGCGCGAGTCCGACTCACACTTGGCCGGTTTTTTTTACCTATAAATTCATTTTTTTACAGAAAAAGTAATTAAGTTTTTACGAGTCTTAAGATAGCCCAGAGATTTAGCTCAGTTTTAAATAAAAGGTACAGAGATTAGGACTGAGTAAGGTCTTCCCTCTTCCTTTTGCTTGATTTTATTCAAGCTTTTCTTCTTAATTTTGTATTTTTGTGCCCAATTTTGCCGTTTTGTAGGAAAGTTTAAGGTAAATGGAAAACTTTGCCAGCTATCGAAATACACTTTGATTTTTAGAACTGATTAATAATAATATGTGACACTTGAGTTTTCACACAAAGTACTTACATTCACTGTAAATTTCTTTTTCCAAATTTTTTATAATTAGAGCAAATTTTTTTCCTCTTACACACTTTACTAACAATGAAACATTCAGTATACAGTTTTTAGCACATTTTCCACATCACTGTTTCACTAAAACTCAATCACAATTAGTTACAAACCCCACTTTTTTCTTTTAAACAAACTAAATACAGTTCCGTAATTCGTAGCCGAGCGACAACGCTTGTAGGAGTTTTGAGAGCGTTTGCCTCCGCGTGTATCCTCGTAGACACTGGCTACGAACTGCCTGGGATGCCAGCCTTATACTAAATTACCCGGTTGTAAAAATATTTATGATATTGACACGACTTCTTATAGTTATGGGCACTAAAGTTACAATGCTGAATCTGTTGTTTGTACTGGTATATTTAGAGTTGCGTGGGAGACCTTTTAAGATATTTTGGCTATTAAGATACTTTATTGCTTTGTAAATTACCAATCCCGTAAAAGTGATCGCATTTAGTTTAATGTTTATGTCATAGTTGCATAACGTTTTGTTGTTATTTATACACACATCAACACATTTATACACACATAGAGATATTGCACGATTTTTCACACAAAAGAGGTCTGTTTGAGTAGCTATAAAAGCATACTTGAGATACATGGAGGGCTATTATTTTCAGACGATAAAGTGCTAAGCTTGAATTTTTAATTCTGGTCAATAAATTTTGTTTTACTTGAAATTTGTGAAAACGTGACGGAAACGAAAACAAAAATGCACTTTTTGCCAGCTTTTTGTATGAAAAAAGTCCAATTACGCAAATTTTTTTTTCGACTCGTTTTCACAAATTTCAAGAACTTAAAACAAAATTTATTGATTACAATTGAAAATTCAGGTTTAGCACTTGCTCGTCTGAATTTATGTATCTCAAATATGCTTTTGTAGCTTCTCAAATGGAACTCTTTTCAATTTCTCTCTTCTCAATCCGTAGACTGTGTTGATGTGTATAAAACGAAAACACTTTGGACTATTTCCGTTAGTTACAATTACCACTTTAGCCATAAACGCAACTTAAAGTCACATGACAGTAGAGAGCCTCGCGGGAACGTTTAAAAATATATCTTACCAGCTTTCTGCCCGCGGCTCCGCCCGCGTGGACTACAGGTTATACTGTGCCTAACTGTGGGATAAAATGTAGCCTATGTCCTTTCCCAGGACTATCTTTGTACCAAATTTAATCGAAATCGGTTCAGTTGTTTAGGCGTGAAAGACGGACAGACAGACAGAGTTACTTTCGCATTTATAATATTATAAGCAAGGATAAAGCTTTACAAGTAAGATATGTTCCTACACGCTCTCGCGAGTTAGATTAATTAAGAGGCAAGGCATCTTAGCAATCAATGTTTTTAATATAACCATAACATTATAGCCTAATAATGAATGAGAATTTTGTACTCAGTTATTAGACTGTTATTTAAAATGAAAAGACCAAAAAAATCATTGCAAACTTTTATAAACCGTTAATTCGTCTATAAAAATACAATTCTTCTTAAATCTGGGCATTCTACGATTTTGTTTCACAATCAGGTGATTTAGCGAATACCTACCAAAAACTTTGCCAAATAGGGTAGCTTAAAAAGCTGGCATCCCCACGGGCCCCCGAATGCAATGGACTTGGAGCAACAGATATCTGTTGCGCCGCCATACGCTCCGAATTAATAGCGCGATTCGCCCGCCAAATATTTATGACGGCGGGGTTAGCTGTAATAATCTGGGGGTTAAGGGGAAATTCTTGCGCAGTTCTGGCAACACAGCCCCGCCACGGAATGTTTTAATAGCTATAAATTCTTGAACTGACGCCACGTTTGTGTGGTATAAAATATTAGAAAATCTGCTTTCGACTACAATTGTTTTTCAAGTCTTTTCAGAACGACGATACGCAGAAGGAACAAGGTGTTAATTCGTATTTCGAAAGATTATAATTAAATATACGAATTTATTGCATTTTTTTTATTTTTAAATTCAATTTAATTTATCCAACAAAATTGTACAGAGATAGTTGGGAGACTGGCAAGTGACATATCTTCATCAGCCCATTTACGTCCCCACTTAGGAGCACGAAGCAAGTGTCATGTAATACATATAACTAGAGTATACCCGGGCTTTTGATCCCGTGGGAACTTCGTGAAATCCTTCCTTGGATTCACGATATAAAAAGGAACTCTTGTGCCAAAATTCGGCTATGTATGTCCACGGGTTTGGGCTGGGCGCTAATAAGTGAGTCATGACCCACATTTTTAAATATTACCTGATGGGTGACCAAAGTGGCAATTTATCACGAGCGTTTCCGTGCTTCGGAGGGCACATTAAGCTGTCGGTCCCGGCTGTTGTCGATTGACTACAGTCGTTAAAACCAAGTCAGAGGCCATTGTGCGGTTTTAAAACTCCGACACCAGGGTTACCCAAGTTCGCCACACACTTGACTATATCTACACGATAAGAAGAAGAATATTATTAGCTTTCCGACCGGGACTTCGTTTCCGTGGGAATTCGGAAAAATTATGTAGCCTATGTTCATCGGAGATAATGTAGGATTCTAATAGTGATAGAATTTTTCAAATCGGTCCAGTAGTGTCGAAATCTATTCAATGCAAACAAAGAAACCAACAATCAAATCTTTCCACTTTATAGTATTATAGTAAAATTTTCCACAGGCAAATTTTCTACAAGAACAAAGTCGCGATCATACAGCAGTATATTAAAACGACACATCATTCCACACGTCACATTTTTCAGTGTCCCGTGACATTAAAGTTCATGTTTCATAATAGATCCAGCTCTGTAAAGCTACAATGTATCTGTGTTTATAAAGACTCCAGTAATCTGCTGCACACAAGCAAGACTAATGGCCACGATGTATAACCGAAAGCCTTATTTTAGGGTTCCACGGAGGTACAAAATGTATTTAACTCTCACGTTACAGGAAGCTGGGAAATTGTAGGAAATTCCAGGAGCTCCTTTCACCCTATATCGCAGAAAAGTTAATGTTAATGTAAATCAGGGATCTGACAGAATATCATCGCTGCTGTGTAAAAGCATAGCAGCAACAAGCGCCTTTTTGACTGACACTTTGTTTTAATTCTAAGTTTAATATTGTCTCAATACTTAGAACAATATTAAACTGTGAAGAATAATTTCCTCTGTCTAACGAAGAAAACCTTTTTTTAAAATTTCTATGAAAACACGATTATTTTGAAGTTACAATTCCTTTGTTGTCCTGTTTAGTAAAACGACTGCCTTTTAGCATATCTGTAATACTTTTTTGGTAAATATTATAAGATATCACATTTACTATTTTTATTTTATTTTCGTAAATGTTGTCCTAATAAAGTGTGTCGTGTTGAGTAAAAAATTTAAATCTAAATAAATATGCAAACACGTTAACACAAAATATTCAGAAAGATTTACTATTATTTTCCTGTATCCGCACCCTAAAAAGTACACCTGACTCGGACTTGTCTCTTTTTTGCAAGATAATGCTTTTTCCCAGCGTCTCTTAGAATGAAGGTGCTCATTACGCCCCTAATGGAGTTGATGATTCCTATGGCTTCGTATACCGTCAGCCAACAGGGATTCACATGTATCTTCAATTGAAATTCTTTGTTTCTAGTATGTCGCCTGTAGGCCCATGTATAGGTAAATTTTAACACACAACTTTGGTTAGCCAATCTCCCCATGATACTAAAAACTTATCCCAAGGAATCCATTTTTTATTTATTAGGACACAAACAGAGTATGGTACATACACCAATAAATTCAAGCACAACATACATTTAAATATAAAAACTCAATGCCACTCCAATTACAGGTAACTTACGGCAAGCATAAAAATTAAGTTTTAAGAACAATACAGATACTTACCTACGAGTACATTATGATGAATAACTATGTGCATGTGAATTTTTAAACTTTGTTTGACTTTTTATACCAAGACATAAACATAACTCCTACTTTTGCGCTACTCAGGGTTTCTAGTGTTTTCCTTACGTCTTGAGTTGCCTTCAAGGGAATGCTGTTTAGCGATAAGGCTACCCAACATTATATATAAAAAATTGTATTAATTTGTATTGTACATATAGGATTTTTCTTTTCTTTGTAAGTATGCAATAAAATATTTATCTATCTAAGCATATACATTGTTTTAATTTGTAATTACATAGTTCAGGTTTAATGGGCTTATTTATATCTATACTACGGACACAACAATGAAACAAATGAAAAGAACTGTGGTTAAAAAGACTACCTTCCAAAATAATTTGGTTTATTATTTTAGGAGTTCATAATGGAATGTATACTGCATGACTGTCTAGATAATTACAAAAAAAGGTTTACAAAGTAAGGATCTCAAAAAAGGTCATGGCATAACTTTTTAATAAAGGGCCGGTCTAATGTCTAGCTATTGTTTGCTTTAAAACGACCCTTTTAATTTAAGCACCCTTGTTTTATATTTAAATAGAAACGAGAATTGTTCAGGTAAATAAATTCAAGTACACTGAAATACTTGCATATTAACTTATAAATTAAAAGCGTAGGAAATATAAATTACGGGTATTAAAAAATTCATCCACAATATTGCACGGATAAGCGTGTGTTATAATTTTCAAACATAATAAAAATATACATATATTTATAAAAAGTAAGCTTAACTAAGGCCACCCAAAACTTAATATTCAGTTCAGACGAGACTTCTTTTTTTGAAAATTATTTAGTTAGTACCATAAAGTTTTATTGCAGTCTAAATCAAACAAGTTTTTATGTGGTTTCTTAAGTTTACTTTGCACGTTCGTTGTTAATTTAAGTTTACGCCGGCGCTACTCTCGTAAATAAAATGAAAACGAAGCAGTTGTGATTTAGAAACACCTGTGCAGGAGCGTTGACCCAACAAACACTTTTAATTTTTATTAACTTAACCTTTTTTTAGGGTTCCGTAGTAATCTACGAACCCTTATAGTTTCGCCATGTCCGTCTGTCCGTCTGTCCGTCTGTCCGCGGGTTTCCTAAGAAACCCTTGGTACTACAGAGCTGAAACTTGGCATGATTATACATATGAATCACGCCGACAGAACTGTAGAGTAAAATCTTAGAAAAAAAATTTTTTTCGGGTGTCTCCCATAGACGTGAAAGGGCGATGATTTTTTTTTTCTCGCCAATATTTTTGAATGGAGTGTCATAGGACAGCATATTAAAAGATAGAAGGGGTTTACTAAGAACGTTTTTCGATTTAGCACTCCGTTTGCGAAATATAAATTTTTAAAGTGAAAATTTTTGTCAAACCCAAGTGTCCCCCCCCTCTACCTGCTAAACGGTTGTTTCTAAAAATGTGAAAAAATTCACGTTGGTAGCATATATAACGAAATTAAAAGGAAAACTATCACACATAACTTGGTCCTTCAAGTTTGCGAGTAATAGTCGACCAAGTGCCAAACACTGTTGGGATTAATAAGAATATATTTACTAATATTAGATCCTTGGTAGTACAGAGCTGAAATTTGGCATGATCATAGATATTGATTGCGCCGGCAGATCTAAAATATAAAATTTTAGAAAAACATTTTTTCGGGTGTTTCCCATACACGTGAAAGGGCGATGGATTTTTTTTTCTCGCCGATACCATCGAATTGAATGTCATAAGATAGATTTTTAAAATATAGAAGGGGTTTACTAAAAACGTTTTTCGATTCAGCACTCCGTTTGAGAAAAAAATATTTTTAAAGTGAAATTTTTTGTTAAAAACAAGTGTGTCCCCCCCCCCCCCCCTCTACCAGCTAAACGGTTGTTTAGCTGGTAAAAAATTCACGGTTATAGAATATACAACGAAATTAAAAGAAAAACTATCACACATAAGTTGGCCCTTCAAGTTTGCGAGTAATAGTCGACCAAACGTTTTTGGGATTAATAAGAATATGTTTACAAGGTTCCACGCTAAAAGTGAGGGGAGGTCGAAAGCCAAACTGTAACATATTGACATTTTAGGTGTCGTTAAATAGTTTTTTGGGGGTGTTAATTACGAAAATCACATCAAAATTATTTTAACAGCAGATTGATATTATTTCTAACAGTAATATTAAAAAAAAAGCAAAAAAAAAAACGCTTACATTAGGTTGTATTTAGACCAAAACAAAAATGATTTCCGAAATTAAAAACTCTTTAATAATACATTTGTTTTTAGGGTTCCGTAGTAATCTACGAACCCTTATAGTTTCGCCATGTCCGTCTGTCCGCAGGTTTCCTAAGAAACCCTTGGTAGCACAGAGCTGAAATTTGGCAAGGTCATACATATAAATTTCGCCGACAGAACTGTAGTTTTTTTTTCGGGTGTCTCCCATATATGTGAAAGGGTGATGAATTGATCTCGCCAATATCATAAAATGGGATGTCATAGGACAGTTTTTAAAGTAAAATTTTTTGTCAAACACAAGTGTCCCCCTCTCTACCAGCAAAACGGTTGTTTCTAAAAATGTAAAACAATTCACGGTGGTAGTATATACAACGAAATTAAAAGAAAAACTATCACACATAAGATGGCCCTTCAAGTTTGCGAGTAATAGTCGACCAAGTGCCAAACTTAGTTGGGATTAATAAGAATATATTTACTAATATTAGATCCTTGGTAGTACAGAGCTAAAATTTGGCATGGTCATACATACCTATTGATTGCGGTGTCAAATCTAAAAAATAAAATGGTGGAAAAAATTTTTTTTCGTGTGTTTCCCATTAACGTGAATGGGCGATGGTTTTTTTTCTAGCCGATATCATCGAGTGCGTTATCATAGGATAGTTTTGTAAAAGATAGAAGGGGTTTACTACAAACGTTTTTCGATTCAGCAATCCGTTTAGGAAACATTAATTTTTATAACGAAAAAAAATGAGGAATAATTCACGAGGGTAGCATTTACGACGAAGTGTACCCTAATCCAAAATGGTTGACATACAAGGTTCCACGCTAAAAGTGAGGCGAGCCGAAAGCCAAGCTGTAACATTTTGACATTTCAGGTGTCGTTTAATAGGTTTTTGTGGGTGCTAATTACGAAAACGACATTAAAAATATACACCTGCTTAGCTTGATATTATTATATTATTTTTTACTATAAAATTGTCGCAAAAAAAAAAAAAATTCGCGCTCGCTTCGCTCGCGCATGAAGCACTTCCATTCTGTTATATTTAGGCCAAACTTTTTAATACATTTGTTTTTGATACTAAGTATAGTATTTGGGGATTTTAACATCAACTATGACAATATGCTTGTAGAATTAAGAAGCCAGCTGCATATTTGAACCATGCTGCTACGGAACCCTACAATGCGCGTGGCCCGACACGCTCTTGGCCGGTTTTTATACTTTGAACATGTCACGAAATGTAAACAAAGAATCATTTCTCCATATAATCCATTTCAACCAATCTGTTCTTCGATAACAAACGATAACGATGCTGTTGAAAAAACTTGCTTGAGATATTTTATTATTATTGCAGGTACATGGAAACCATAAATAAAACTGCAATAATAAGTTTGTAAAACTAACTTGATTTTGCGGCCTTTTTAATGCAAATCATTGTAAAAATGTAAGCAGAACTAGTTTAATTTCCGCAAAATAGCCTTTGGAAATTTGGACTGTTGGTTCGGAATGGATGATATAACAACTTTCGAGCGTTTAGCTATTAGACTTAAGTCCACATTATGCTTATTTTTTCAAAATTTTACTTTCTTATCGATGGCCACTCTCTTATCGATGGAGCCTTTCTTCTCTATTTAGAGCCAAGTTTTTCTTTAGCCTTATCAAAGCAACTTCGTCCCTCTGTCTCTCTTTTTTCCCCCTTCCTTTAAAAAGGCATCATGTCCCAATCAAATATTAATAAAAAAGATAATACGTATAAGGAACCCAAACTCATCTTTGACCTTATGGTCAAGATTGAGGTCAAGAGTTAACCCATCTTATAATAAAAAATAAAAAATACTTATTGAAACTATCTCCTAGCAAATTTGAGTTTTCTAAAAATTTTTTTTTCATAAAATCAGCAAGTTTAGCAAATACCAAACCCTGCCAAATAGGGTAGCTTAAAGTATCCTTACGGGCCCTCGAATCTAATGGAGTTAGAGCAACTGTTGCCCTGTTGAAAACAAAAATGAGAATCCTTTACTAATTGAATAACTGCGGACTTTTTGTACAATAGACACATTTTATTTTATTTCGACCCATGTTCAATATCAAATTTCGATTCACATAACAAAGGTTCAAAAATAACCATGTATTTAGCCTATCGTCCTATACAGCTTTGTGCCTTTGTCCTTGCCCTATACGACGCCATCCAGAAGTCGTCCTTCGCATAACCAAAGTACCAAGAAAAGTCTCCAGAGAGCAAGTTTGATCAATAGCAGACACTATGTTGACGCCTCGTGAAGAGTGGCCGCTTTAATGGTGAGCCGGCACTTAACCTACATTCCTAAAGTATAGCCACTAACATCCCTCCAACTTTTACAGTTTATATGCTGCTTTACTCTAAACTTTAATAAAGAAGTGAACATTTTAAAAAAACAGTAGGGTTAATGTTTTACGTAGTTTTAATTTTAATTGTGTCTGCTCCTTGGTTCATCCCTTAATCCTCGTAATTTAATTTTAGATTCGTTCCCATGGTAATTTCGTAAAATCCTCCCTTATTCCTTCCCTACGTTATAAAAGGATCCTTGGGCCTAATTTTAGTTTACTAGGTCTAAGGGTTTGGGCTGGACGTTGATGAGTCAGTGATGAGTCACCTAAAATTTTATATATTAAGAAGATAAATAACTAAATCAAAATAAAACACATCGATATTACGGAAAAAAACAATTATGAGCATAAAATGAGTCAATTTATTGCATATAAGTGATTTAAGGCTGAAAAGAGGAATAGGTAATTTTTTCTACGTAAATGAAATGAAACAGCTACACGATACGTAGACATAAGCTACGATCTACTAAAGGGTTACGATAAATAACTAAATCAAAATAAAACACATCGAATTTACAGAAAAAAAACAATGATGAGCAAAAAATGAGTCAATTTACCGCGTATAAGTAATTCGAAGGCTGAAAAGAGGCATAGGTAATTTTCTCTACGTAAATAAATTTGAAATATTGAACAGCTACACAATACGTAGACATAAGCTACGGTCTACTACTAGCTAAAGGGTTACACCGCGCCATAGAAAATTTCATACTAGATTTTTTTAAATACTCAAAGGCCCACAATATACACCTAAAAAACTCAAAAAAATATGTTACATATGTGTAGCTGTGAACTCGTGATTGTATAGTTTAAGGGTGACTTTAAACCACTTAGCGAAACTTTGTAACTATTATTATTTTTTATATTTATTTGTATAAATATATATATATATAATGTATATTTTACATATATTTGTATTAAGTATATATATTTATGCACCACCTACTACTTCTTATCTTGCTTCTGTTCTACCCTAAGGTTGCCTGGAAGAAATTGCTACCTAGCAATAAGGCCGCCTTGTTGTACACTATGTTTTATGTTCTGTTGATTGTGCTGTATGTCTTTGTGTGCAAATAAAGTATATTGTATTGTATTGTATTGTAATTTTCCTCAAGAAACCCATAAGAAATTCTCAAAAAAAAATCAACGTCTCAGACTACAACATGATCGCTCAAATTGTATACAGGTAAGTTACTATTTTTTTTTTAGATATCGACCTACGTTTCTTTAAAAAAGTTGTTCGGTTTAGTGGTCTGATCCACATCCTTCTTCTTCTTGACGTGTAGGTCACTTGACTAACCCTGGTGTAAGAGTTTTCAAACTGCCAAATGGCTTCACATCCTAAAGCTTTGTTAGCTAATTTAAATCCTTAATTTTTTATTTATGAAATAATTCTTATATCAAAGAGTGTTATTTTAGTCTAGAAGTTCATACGCAGAGCTGTTTCCACATTTCCCTGTGGAGGAAATTCCAATAATCTACTTTATTTACAGAAATATAGAGGCACCTGATTACGTGCTGTGGTAAAGTAAACATCGATATACGAGTATAAGTCAACATAGGTAATAACTTCACAGGTTGTGTCTCAAAGGAAACGAGGGAATGACTTCGTTTACGTTAAATCTTTCTTTAATCGACTTATAAACTTCTTTGATTGGAAGGATAAAATTACGATACAGCATGACATTTTTTGAAAAAGAAATAAAAAACACCGGTGTGTTTAATTTCTATGAACTTGATGAGGGCGAGTATTTTAAAAGGCACCCTGTTGGCGGTTATTTTGAATATTAGTTTTATAGTTTAGACTAGAGTACGGACGGCCGCAACTCAAGCTACCACACACGTGCACTCTATGCTGTTGTGATAAGAGCAGTTTTGAAATGAAAATGGAGTAACCTGGTGCGCTGGCCTGTGTACATGTTTTAGGCTATGTTTTATTTATGCGGGCCATAATGAGGGTGGCATTCGATAAAACCCTTAAAATAAATAACGTTTGATTTAAAAAAAAAGCCTTTAGAGTAGATCAATTCATGATTAAGTAATGTGTGATAATTGTGCAAGAGTAGCTAAAATCAACTCAATTTTATTCTTACTTATATATAATTTTCCACGTCAAAAACGTAAGAGTCACCGACTTCAATCCCAAAAAGACATTTTTTTCGAGAGTTTCCCTCAATTTCTTCAGGATTCCACCATCAGACCCTGGTTTCCTTACCATGGGACCACCCTTGGGATACTAATTTTCCAACAAAAAAGAATAATCAAAATCGGTTCATAAACGAAGAAGTTATCCGCGGACATACATAAAAAAATAATATATATACGGTCGAATTGAGAAACCTCCTCCTTTTTTGAAGTCGGTTAAAAAACAAAAACATGAAGAACGCGGCTATGAAGCGGCTATGCCGATATTTATTATTACAACTATAATTTAACCCGCTTTGATCCAGGTTAAAACAGTTTACATAATTTATCTCAAGCCTTGCAAGCCCAAGTAATTTTTTCTAGTTTTAATTTGCAGTTCTTAAGTACATTATAAAGGCTAGGTGGTTGGAGTAGAGCGCATAAATTAGAAATGTTTTACACTGTTTTTTATTTATTTATGTTTGATGACCTACTTCGCACGGAAAGTAGATTATTCGAACATGTAATTATAGTGCGACAACACAGTCGCATACAAATTAAAATGTTGGAAACTTGATTTAAAATTTAAAACTAGTGAAACTAACCGCGAAAATTTGTTTTTTTTTATAAGATCGGTTAACTCTTGATCTCAATCTTGACCATAAATGTCAAAGATGAGGTCGACGATGGAGCAAGTTAACCCAGAAAATGCCTATAAAGGCACCCACGTACCGACGGAACACAGCCAGCTGTTTGGCGTCGGACTTCGGTAGGAGGGTGGTCGCGAACCAGACGGCCCTTTACAGAGCCTACCACGCCGCATGAGACCATAGGACGACACCTCAGATTCAGGTAAAAATGAGGTGTCATTGCCTGGGATGGATTACTAGGAGGCAATAGTCTCATTTGTGTTTCCTTAGTCGCCTCTTACGACACCAACGGAAAGAGATGGGGTGGTGTTATTCTCAACCGATCACCACACGGTTGAAAAGATGTTTAAAGCTGACCTAAACAACTTACTCTAAGGTTGATAAAATTCATCATGTTTTAAGACTGCGGTTTTTTTTATGTAATGGAAGAAATGGTAGCAGATATACCCCTAATATTAACATTTTAAAATGTAGGTTATAATAGGTTGAAACTTATATGCGGTGAACTGCATATGAGAACAGAGTACGAGTATCTCAACGAGAAACAAAGAGAGTTAGTATTCAGAGTACGTCACGTGCACACTGAGTTATTTTTAGTACTTGTAGCTGACTTAGCAACTTGACAACAATAAAAAACCTCATACTTAAGCTGCGGTTAAAAGGAATGTGAAGTCTGGAAGAAAACAAATTATTTGTAATAACCTTTATTACTTTACAATCATAAGACTAAAATGAGGCAGCTTCTTATTTTACGTTGACGACCCTCACTAAACCTAGCCTAAGTTTTGCTCTAAAAGTAACAACTGCCAAAGCATTGGATCATGATCAGCAGCTCTAGCACGATAACGGCAAACTCGCGCTCGGCTCACGCGAGTTTGTCGCCTTGCTCGCCCTATGGCGTTGTCAATGTTGACATTTTGACATAGGACCGCGGTGTTGTCGCGGCGCTGTCACTATCGTACTCGGCCTGCAGGCGTACTACAAA